>JAMPIV010001781.1:242500-774976 GCA_024509875.1 Oreohelix idahoensis | reverse complement strand
TTAGTTCGAAACCACTTGTTTAAATACACTTGATAAAGCATCAGTGCGTTGAAGCCAGCTTATATTTGGCTCAATAAAAGCCTGGAAGATAAGCAGATGGAGATTTGTGCCAGTTTGTGCCAGAATTCATTGCTAATCAACGTATCTGTGTTATTCGTATGAATTGTGGGACAGTGGTCTTGATGGTACTGAGCAGCATCTGGTCAGAGATTTGCTGAATCCAGTGTCGGACAGCATACTCCTTGGTCTTTTTAGCTATCAGTGAGGTGTCTCCTGAGCCCAGAGGAGAATTCGAGCAGAGGAGTCCTTTCCTGCCGCCATCACTCAAGATAAGCAGAGTTGGCCAGCTGAGCTCAACATTATGTCCCCTCATCTTGAAATAACTTTATAAAAATACTATTCAGAGGGGAATTTACTTATCTTAAAATCAGGAACTGTGAACATCTCCAATACTAGTCCCTAAAGACAAACTATTGAAGTCATGATGACAAATACCAACAGAGCTTGAACAAAACAAAACCAGTATTACCTCATTTTACTACTACAAAACTGACACACATAGAACATTTGTAATAATATAGGTCACTACAATATTCATATTAAATACATTCTGTACATAACTTGTAATTTAAATTGATTGTGATTCCTGGTTCCCTTGTAGTTGAATCAGGACACATATTCATTCATGCCAGTAATGAATACATATTGTTATTTGAAAGTTTATTAGTGACTCCTTTAAGATATTCTCGTAGAGTGTTATATGTATGTGAGTGTCACAGTGTTGTCAAGAGTAGTGGATTAAATTAAATTGTTTATCTGTCTGTTGTTGTGACTTACACTTCACCATACTCATACCCTAGACACATAACGTAGCATCACACTATTCCAGAATAATTCTGACTGAGATATAGAGATATGTGGTAGCAAGTAAGGTTATCTATAATACACTACTCTTAATAGATATAGATACCTTCACAGCTGATCTCAGTCAGTACACTAAGTTCCCTATAAGTATTTATACATCCCACTTCACCACAGTAACACATATTCAGGAATAGCTCTGTGTGGGCGTATATTATACTATATTTATATATAGGCCACTTTAGACTCTATCATTATTAGACCCTATCAGTGGTGGCCCATTGACATTACACCCAACAAACACGTTTGTATCAGTGGTGTGCCAGCTTTACGGGCATGAGGCCCATGACATTCGTGTTGTAACATTTACTACGGGGCCTCGAAGTATCCAGGACTAGCCCTGTGTGGGCGTGGTCGTCCTACAGAACCTCGACCTATATTTACAATATGCCTGTGTGGCGGAATTAAGAAGTCACCCACGTCTTTAACAAAGTTAGAACTTTATATGATAGCGTCGTGGGGTGCAAGTCTTTAACCCACACGTCTTATCAGTGACACAAGCAACGTGACACAGTGACCCGGTGACACAAGCAACGTAACCCAAAACTCAATCTGCCTGTGCAGCGCAACGATATTTGCGTTGATGGCCTGTGGTCGTTTTAGGCAAGACATTTTCAACATATTCTACACATGAATTCTACACACCACTGCTGTTATAGTGGTCATTATCAGAGTTGACAACGGATTCCAGTAACTGGTCAAGTTATTGAATACAAGTTTAAATGTATGGAAGCGCTATTTCCAATCCTTCTACACGTGTGCCACAAGATAAGAGTGGTAAGATCATCTGTTCTGGTTATTAACTTCAAGTACGAACAGATGTGCGGCAGTTCCAGCCCTTGTACACGTACAATTCAAGTCAGTTCCAGCCCTTGTACACGTACAATTCAAGTCAGTTCCAGCCCTTGTACACGTACAATTCAAGTCAGTTCCAGCCCTTGTACACGTACAATACAAGTCAAGTGTTGCAGCATTGCAATATAACGGTTCCTGTCGTTGTGTGCATTGGTCAAGCACATATCATTTTCAAGCAAGTACCTGAAGGGAAACGTGTCGAGTTCCAGTACCTTTTCTGCGGTGGACTATTTTAGCCTCAGAACTTTGTGATATCCAGTGTGTTGGCGGAAAGGAGCAGGATTTTGGACAGATAAGTGGCTTTTGTTGTGTAAATTGTGTCATTTCATGCATGTCATCGAGCCTTTCAATTCTATACATTACTTATTCTGTTGTTTTGTTGTTTATGTCTATAGGGACATATCATTAGAATTTGATGTATAAGTAAGTTATGGCTAATGACATATGTGGACCTCCCTGATATGAATATGACCATATAAAGGTTCTTGAATAGAAATTGATAAGACAGTAATTAGGAATAGTTGCAATTTGTTGTATAGTTATTTAACTGTGAGGGTTGGAAAGTTGATTGATACATATACAGTGAACCAAATAATTAAATCACCATGGATTTTGATGATAATCCAGATGATATGAGGCCTATATTAGAATATTTAGCGGAAGTAGCTGAATATGTTGAGGGATTACAAGGCCCAGCACTTGATAGATACGTGCTGGATGGGTTTTTGTTTAATGCAGTAGCAGCCATAAAGTTTTTTACTGACGATAACCCTCATTCAAATCCTGAAATGATCATGGCTAGAGATTTGGCGGTGTTGTTAGAATGCCTACGTCCGATGGTGTACAATTATACTCGGGCTAGACACAATTATATGCATAAGATTGTACACAATATGATCGGCAACAACATGCAGGAGGATAACAAAAAGGAATTAGAAGAGGAGGAGCGGATGAAGAAAAACAAACAGATTGCTCTACAGGAAAGGGCTAATTTTTTGCAAGATATTACTGAAAAGAGTAAATTACAAGAAACAGTGTCGAGACTAATGATTTAGATAAGTCAGACATGGAACTTACTAAAGTGCAAGCGGCGTTAGATGCTGCATTGGGTAAAGTTAAAGATTTGGAAAATCAAGTGCATTATAGATATGATGAGGTTAGTGATCTTAACCAACAACTTCAGGAAAACAAAGAGAGGTGTGGTAAATTAGAAGCTGAGACAATTGAGCGTGATATGTCTTATACAGAGACGCTTATTGATAGAGGCCCGACTCGATATTATTTTAAACAACACGATATGGTCTACTGTCAATGTTGACAATGCTAGACAGAAAGTTGTTTGCCAACAAGTTGGAAAAGCAAAGAGCCAGCCTCATGCAATCTTTGCTAATAAAAAGGTTAAAGGTGATGGACAAAGATCTTTTCGGGGAAGATATAACTTTCCAAGATCTTTTGATTCTGCTTCCAATAGCAACGATTCTTGGCGGCAGTGTAATAGAGAGAATGATAATGTAACAGTCAGTCCTGATAAAAGCCTAAAGATTAAACGAGTAACTAATTTTGGAAGTTCTCATAAGGTGATAACAAGGGATAAAGTTATAAGTAATGGTTCCAATGAGGAAACCCATTATATGCGTAAGGATAAAGATACTTTTAGAAATAAGCATATTGTCAAAGAAAAGAATGGAAAGAGTTTTGGTAGGAGAGATGATCCTAAGGTTAGAAAATACCAAGGGAATTCATATGATAATAATTTTCCTTCTCAGAGAGAAAAAAGACAAGTTAATGTATCTCAAAATTTTAATTCTGAGAATTTTGAAAATAATGGAACAGGCAAATACAAGAAGGGTTTTCAATCGTGCAATAATTTTTCTGACAGATTTTTTGTTCGAAGTAGAAATGTTAAGCACAACAGGTCTGACTGGGATTATAGACATAATAATGGTCTCAAACAAAGAGGAAATGATGATAAATATTTTGATCAAACAACAAATAATAAGTGCAGTTATGCTAATTTTGCTCGACATGAGCCTAGAATCATTGTTAGTAAGCAAAGTAGCAATGATAATGATGTCACAAATACTACTGCTTGTTATGTTTCTGATTTTGAAAGAGCATCACGTTGTTGTGAACGTAGAACTTTGTTTCAGGTGTCTACGTGTGATAAAGGAAGAGTTGATGACATCGTGAGGTGACCACAATTCTACACATGCCACATTGCTAGGTAATTGTTTATTGAACCTCTCCGTTGTTCTCAGTAAATTTCACCATTCATTAAAATGGAAATTTTCGTTTGTATTTTTTGAACAGAGGCGACTTCTCGATAAGGGTCAGCGCTCCTGTTTACGTTAGCAGCAGAAATGTAGGTCAACATTGTGCCCGAGTATCTGTTCAAGCGGAACATATCAGCGTGCTAACTAGGACAGTCGATGTTATTGTATTCTATTGTATAGATCATTATAGGTTGTTAATATTATGATCATCATTTTTATGCATCATTTGATGTCAATAATTTTTCTTGATATGTATGACTGTTTTAATTATGCATTAGTTCATTTCGATGCTATTTTTTATACTATTGTGTTTTGGATAATGTGTAGTGTGTTAGATGGTAGTGACGTGTCGTTTACTATTGATGAATGCAATGAGCAGGTTTATATTTAACCTTACTGGTTACAAACCTATGCCTATTTACACCATATAATCATTGACTTTTATACTCTGGTGTAGAACTTGCAGTTTTTTTTTGGTTTTGTTTTACAGATGTGATAGTTAGGATAGTTTTGTACATGATGAGTTTGCCAGCCCTATGCACATACTCATTAGTTTTAATGTTACAATAGTTACTTTTAGTATATCAGATGGAGATAGATATAAATTTATAACTAAATAACACTGTAGCTAAGCTGAACGTGATTGTCAGCCGGAAATATTTAAAAGTTTAAATTGAACTGTATAGAGAAAATTAACAGCATTTGCTGATATTGTTATTTGATTGAGGAATCTACAGATCTGATTTAAGCATTTGATTAGCATACATTACGTTGTTTTCATATATTTGCAAACTTGTCTGTTGGTAATAGTGTGTTTTTCTATGTGTTTCTCTGTGACGTATTTTTTGAAAAACTTACACGTGTTGTTTAGTGTTTGCTTAGATACAGGAATTGTTATATGTTTCTCATTTTGTTAAAGCTAGTTTCTTTGTTAATTTGTTAATTATAGATTTGAATTAATTAAATTAAAATACTATTTTTATGTAACTTAGCGGTACGAAATATTTTTGTATTGTATTTTTTGGAAAATATTTTTTTTCCGGACATTGTGATTTTTTGGGGGTTTTTTTTTGTGTGTGGTGTCGATAATTTATTGTTGGTTATGTATAACTTCTATAACTTGTTTAAATTACTGATTATGTTTTGTTTAGTTATAAACTATTTTTTATGATATTAGTATAGATATACTTTGTTATTTTGTTTTGTGGTTTTCGATCATGTTTGTATGTATTATAAAATACGTTGTTTGATCTAAATAGTTATTGGTATATATTTTACCAACTTTCTCTATAGTCATACTTTTTGCTTTCCATCTGTCTTTGTTGATTATTCTTCATTCTATTCTTTCTTTTCTGTTGTCTTTTCAGTATGGTTTCATATTTTGTTTACATTCCGTGCGTTGTTTGCGTTTCGCATCCTTCTTATATACTTCTTCTTTCGCTTCTTATACTTTCATTCTTTGTATTGTTAGTTAATGGGATAACTTAATATAGTGTAACTACTTGTGATATTTGTAGTTATTTTACATATAAGAAATTGTTTGATGTCATATTATTGGGTTTTTTTCTCTCAATATTCTGATTTCATACTTACCTTTATTATGGATCATTTTTCTTTTGCTTGATCTTGTCTTTTCTTTTACTATCGGTTGTTTCCTATTTAATTGTTCTGTATTCACTTAACTCGGTTTTGTAATGCATTATTTTTTAGTATGTTTAATTGATTACATTGGATACTTCATTTCTACATTTTACTAAATGCTTATATTTTGTAGATGTCGTATTTTGACTTAACTTAAGGGAATTCTTATACGCATATGTTAGAGATTCATTGTCCTCTTAATCTTTTTTGGGGGATGTATTTGTCAAAAAAATGATAGAATCATTTTTTTTCTCCGGGGGAGAGGTAAGCTGTTAAGAACAGAACTGGTGTAAGGGAAGTAAATCTGAGTATGTTAGTAGACAAGTTAGATTCTGAGTTGGAGCACTTGTTTGCTTGTTGGCTATTGAATTGTTTTGAAAATATCTCGTGGTAGTTTCGAGAGATAGATTACAGATAGCGTGGAAAAACGCTGATCATCTCAAGTTGTGAGATATATATTTATTCTGTATTGTTTTGAGCGGGGTGAGAATAGCTCACGGCTAGCCCGCAGATGATTGATTGACTGAGTTGTGTTGAACAGTGAGGAAGCCTCGTGACTGTGTTTGAGCGGGACGAGTGTGTGATTCGAAGAGAGTGTTCTGGGCGTTTGACCGGGTAGGTCAAGACAGTGTTTTTGGGAAGTGTGAAATGCCTGCGCAGTGCTGAAGTTAAAATGTCGACGGATTTTTCACTGTGGGTACAGCGTGGTATAAAACTGCAGTATGGTTTATTGTGAAAATGTTTATGAGGCCAAGATTTTGTGTAGGCCATTTTGATAACTGCAGTGTGCAGTCCTTAAAGGCCATTATTTCCTTGAGAGGATAGTAGTTAAAGATTTTGTGTAGGCCATTTTGATAACTGCAGTGTGCAGTCCTTAAAGGCCATTGTTTTCCTGTGAGTGAATTACTTAAAGGCCATTGATTTCCTGGGTGAGGATAGTTGTTGATGAATTATATAAAGGCCATGATCTCCTGTGAGAGGATCGTTATTGATGATACTTTATAGCGCTGATGAATATTATATAGGCCATGGTTTCCTGTGAGAGGATAGTTGTTGAGGAAGAGATTGCGCTGAGATGAGTGAAGGCGAGATTATTGCAAACTGCCGGGTGTGCAGTCTTGTGAGAAATTGCTAGTAGGATTCACTATATTATTATAGCGCTGATCTCATTGTAACTGCCGAGTGTGCAGTCCTTATAGTGTTAAGATATATTTCGTGTTATGCTGTGAACTGTATCCTGATTATGTGCGTTTTATATCAATGTGTTGTGACGTGAATAAAGCAGTATTAAATGTCACCAGTCGTTTACAACCATCCATGACTCTTGTGTACGTACCTGTGGTGTAAACTACTAAACCAACATATGCACTCAATATTCCAGATGTGACAGTAGTAACATATATTCAGGAATAGCTCTGTGTGGGCGTATATTATACTATATTTATATATAGGCCACTTTAGACTCTATCATTATTAGACCCTATCAGTGGTGGCCCATTGACATTACACACAACAAACACATTTGTATCACCTGTGTCGGTCAGACAGTCCCAATACCCATACTCCATTACTATAGTTTTCATGTTTGTGCGTCTAATTGTCGTCACTTATCTGTGTGTGTGTATGTGAGTGGTGGATATATATATATATATATATATATATATATATATATATATATATATATATATATATATATATATATATATATATATATATATATATATATATATATATATATATATATATATATATATATATATATACATATTAATATAGAAAGGGAACTGTCTGAACAACAAATTGTAACCGATAGGCTGGACTAGAGTAGCTTCTCAAATCCAGGGACAGACTCTACCTTTTCCACCAACTCACTAGTGAAAAATCTATCTGTTTACCTATCTCGCACTGAGTCATCACCTCTGTCAGTTCTATTCAGACGGGACCTAACATTGTTCATAATCACCTATCGGAAATTTACAACACCGAGGAACTCTGAGGAGACAAACAAGAATAAGGCTTTTGCTAAAATAAGGTTGTACGTGGGGCTGGCCACCTGATTGTGTAAAATAAACAAGCACTATTACACAAGCAACGACATTAGCTACAGTGGTGGTCCCATACTCATGGCAAGTACAAAGGCAAATAATAATGATACTGAAGGCAGGATTTGAGACAGCTCCACAGCTCTTTATTTATACTTGGCATCACCATCTGGAAGATCATATACCATCTGGAAGATCATATACCATCTGGAAGATCGTATACCATCTGGAAGATCGTATACCATCTGGAAGATTGTATACCATCTGGAAGATCGTATACCATCTGGAAGATCGTATACCATTTTTTTTTTTTTTAACCAGTGGCACTCGAGCTTTCCAGCTCTTTTGGCCCAATGACATGTCATTGCAAGGCTGGGGGGGGTCAGTGGACTTTCCTTCCAACCCGGTCAGGAGCTTCGCTCCTTCCCATCCACACGGGATTTATGTGCATGAGCCGTTCAGGTTATTCAGTCAAATTTCCGGTCGTAAACATTCCTTCAAATGCTGACGCCCGGGTTTGAACCATGAAAACCTGGTCGCCAGTACAACGCCGTAGCCATTACACCAGCGCGGCTCCCGATCATATACCATCTGGAAGATCATATACCATCTGGAAGATCATATACCATCTGGAAGATTATACCATCTGGAAGATCATATACCATCTGAAAGTTCATATACCATCTGGAAGATCATATACCATCTGGAAGATCGTATCTAGTTGACCACACTAAACTGTTTGGTTAGCTGGAAGGAAGTGTCTGAGCTGAAATCTTACTCAGACCCATGTTATATCAAACTACTGTTGTTGTTGCACTAACAAACACTGAAGATGTGAAATGTCCACTAGTAAACCTCTCAGCCTAACCTACAGTTGACTACTCATTTATCTACCTCTGGTTTTGCTGTTGAACATGTCTATTAGTCTAACGATGTACGCCATAAACTGGTACCTGGGCAGAACTGAAGGAATAATATAGTAAGATGACATCATTAGTGAGGAACAGATACAAATAAATGTCAGCCGAACAAGAGAGGAGATAAGACATTTGCAGCAGATAAGACGCACACTTGAGAACATCACCTAGTAGCATTACAAGTCAGGCTTTGCCCTAGAATCTCCAGAATAAAGAAATAAGATGCAACAAATAACAGTTTTTAAACAACATAAACTGGAGACAGACATAAACACAAATAAAACAATACTAGAGCCAAATGCTAAAGACCAGGAGAGAGCCTGGGGTTGAATGTCTAAGTTCTATCTGCAGCTAGGGATTAGAAACAGGCACAACCATACCAGTGTGATGTTGTTTCAATGTAAGTGTACTGACACTTACAAGTTCCCTTTCTTGTCAATTAAATACTTGTGTTATGCCTCATTTTGCGCACCGCAATGTTCATGATTTTGAAACATTGCGGTGCTCAAATAGAACGTTGCTAAATTAAAGTGACGTCAAATAAAATAATTACGTAGATGCGCGTGCAGAGCAACGGCAGTTGACTTTTGCCAGTGTCTCCAGCTGGTCAGGCTGCGTTTTATGTGTGTCCTTTTGAGGCCGCTATGTCTGTCATCATGCTTGTGTATAAAGTGTCTGCACCTATTGATGCCAGGAGATTTGTATAATGTAGATAAGTATTCTCAGATTATTGTGAAATCATATAATTATGTCGCGGACCTCAACTTGACGGACTTTACGGAGAGGTGTTGAATGCACCATTATTGTTACAGTGTAACGGAATTGGAATTATGGCTCAGTAGAGTTGGCCGATTTGCAGATTATATTCATGAATCATTATCTTTATGTGGAGCTGCATGTTGTGGGAAATGTGATTAAATTATAAGAATTGTCAACTAGAGTGAGCTGCATTTACTTCACATGTTACTGTTGTCATTTTCCATTGTACTTTTGAATGGCTATCACCCTAGATGTTACTTGTCCAACGCTGTCACCCTAGATGTTACTTGTCCAACGCTGTCACCCTAGATGTTACTTGTTCAACGCTATCACCCTAGATGTTACTTGTCCAACACTGTCACCCTAGATGTTACTTGTCCAACGCAACCACCCTAGATGTTACTTGTCCAACGCTATCACCCTAGATGTTACTTGTTCAACGCTATCACCCTAGATGTTACTTGTCCAACGTTATCATCAAGTTTAATCATTAAAATAACAGAATGGCAACAACTTGTCAACTTTATTCACCAAGAGAAATCTCAACTCACTTCTTTGTCATCGAAACGTTTTGTTCTAAGGCCATGATCCTGGTATTGAGCTTCATGATCGAAATGTCTCTCTTGGAGGAAGAAGATAAACCAACTTTCACCAAGTCAACTGGATCGGCTGTCTTACTAGCTCCAGAACTTGTTCCATTTTTGTCTACTGTCTACAACATTATACACACATTAGTGACAACATATAGATTATAATTTATGTCTACTATCTACAAGATCATACATACACAAGTGAAAACATACAGATTATATTTATGTCTTCTATCTACAAGATCTTACACAAGTGAAAACATACAGATTATAATTTATGTCTACTATCTATGCTGGTACAGCACTTGATTTTAAGTCAGAATTTTTAAAAATAGGAAAGCTGGAATGAATCCACTTTCTAAAAGTCTGGGATCCCACAAACCTAAATATGTCACAATCAATTGTTAGAACACATTCAAAACGAATGTTTTTTTTTTTTAACTCTCAGACTTTGATAAAAAACTTGGCAGTTATAATCTGACTTCTGTTATAAAGTTATTGATTTTCTGATGCATTTTACAAAACTAACACAAACACCACTGTGTTATGAATGCTGTGATAACTTTAACGGATATAACACATTATCACTCACATTTCCAATACACATAAAGAACAGCATGAGACTTTATTAGTATGTTTTATATCGCACCATTTCAAATGTTAATTAATTTCTTTATGTCACTTCTCATTTAAAAACCGTAATGTGTATAATTTATGAATATATTTTTTTGCGCTTTTTGGATGTTTGTAAGGTTTTTATTGGTCTGTCATACAGGTTTTCGTCTCAGGGGGTTGACAGGTCTGGGAATAATTTGCACTGATTACAAATGATCAGATCCACAGAACTATTGTTATAATGGTACACCTATAAATAACACTGGTTGTTCCAACCATTTTTCCTAACATACACTAATTTACCTGTAATTTAGCCTGATCTGACACAGTTTGAGATCCCTGACCTTCACCTTGCCCCTCTGAATCCTGCATGGAGTCAGCATCCAACGACTGCTGGGATATATATTCATCAGCTTTGAAATCTGCTTGCTGCTCAGCTGTGGGGGCTTCAAGCTGCATTTCTTCACCAACTTCTAGTGAATCTTCAGAGGTAAGGGTTGGGGATGGGGACACCTAGAGAAGAGTGGTATGAAAACTGAAGGTCATACCTGCAACAAGGCCATACTCTGATTAAGAGATTTCTTAATCTCTAGATAATTCATGTATTATGAAACCTGAGTATTAATCAATGAACAGTGGAGGAAAATTTATGCAAAAGTGAGAAGACAGGGAAATATGAGGCTCGTGAATCATTGAGAAGCAGAGTAATGATAACAAAACATGACACAACAATTGTTCTGAAGTGTTACATGGAACCAATATTACTGTACGGAAGTGGATCCTGGACACTGAGCAGAAAATACAAAAATCACTGGAGACAAGAGAGATGTAGTTTCTGTGTAGAATGTTAAGATAATAAATAAGAAAGTTTGACAAGAGCTAACGAACAAAGAATTATTGACTAATACAGTCCTTCACTGGATGAAAGAAGAAAACACTGTGCCTATAAGACAATCTGAGGGAAAGATAAGTGGAGGAAGACAGAAACACAACACATCAGACAACCGAAAAGGAAATGACAGGACTGAGATCTAAACCTGATTCATCCAGGTAACATAATACCATTCTGCAAGAAAGAGATGTGTTAGGGCATACAACCAACTGACCACCCAAGAAAACGTGTTGTTATTAGTGAGTGCATCCTTTCAAACTCACAAATCCACAACTATAGAAAAAAAACTTCATTCAATCCAGCAGTTTTACACTGACAATGATAGATGTAGACCATAATAAAACATAACAATATAATCATAAAATACAATACATACTACAGTATTAGGTTTCTTCCTCGTTGTTCCCTCTCATATAACCACATTTATTTCTCTCATACAGTTGATAATATATCTCAAGCTTCTCTCACTCCTCTTACATAACCAATCTAAAGTTGGCTGTCTGTCTCAGGCTTCTCTCATTGCTCTCATTTAGCAACATCTATTTCTCTCATACAGTTGGCTGTCTGTCTCAGGCTTCTCTCTTCTCCATATAATTATCCCTCAAATGGGTTGATGAAAGCTGTCAATCCACTACGCTCATGGATCCAACATTCTTGGAGGACATGTTCTACTGTTTGCTGGTCTTCCCAACATGGCCACATGTTTGCCTGGTTTTTAGTTTACTGATCAGATGGTATTGAAGTCTGCAGTGGCTGGTTGTTCATGTGGAAATGACTACTAGATATTTTCTTGGTTACGAGCTATATACTTCTGTGATATCTGACTCTGGGTGTTCTCCATACCACTTTTCTGTGAACTTACTTTTGATTGCTGCTTTCACCTTTCAATATGTTCTCCAGTTCTCAGTTTGAGTTTTGTTTCCTTCTTCTTTAGCAAGTCTATCTGCCTTCTCATTTCCTCATATCTTCCAGTGAGCAGGAATCATTTTGTTTAATTGACTCTATTAGTGCTTATGAGATGTCCATGTGGTCATCCTATAAGCCATTGTATGTCCATTGTCATAACTGTATAGCTAATTTTATATACAGCAACCATGTACTGTGTGAAACAAATGCAGATTAATTCATTCTAACTCGCATTCTTCAGTTATATGACTGTCAGTTAACTCAGTCATTCACTTACTTTCTCTCACATACACACTCATTTGTCAGCATACACAACCACTGACACACACACAAGTTCACTTATACAAATGTATGCACACACACACACCCGCAGACACAGGCACATAAACATACCCGCAGACACAGGCACATAAACACACCCGCAGACACAGGCACATAAACACACCCACACACACAGGCACATAAACACACCCGCACACACAGGCACATAAACACACACACACACAGAGCACAGAAAACAAACCTTAAGAAAAATTTTCTCCACCGGGCTGGTGGCCCTATGTTCTACAACTTGAGACTGTTGTATGTCCAGGCCTGGTGTCGTCAATGACAAGGTCACATCCTCCACTTCAGCCTGACTGAACAAAGAACTAGGCTCCAGGGCTTGTGACTTTGTGACTGAAACACCTGAAGAGGTGAAGGACACCGACTGTGAGGTAGCAATAGATTCCTCTGAATGCTTCAGCTGTTGGCCTGTTGTAGAGATGACTTTAACTCCATTCTGCATCGGCAATCTCGGAGATGAACTAACAGATGACTTATCCATTTCAGTCTCACTCAAGCTTTTTGGTTCCATGTCTTTTCTCCCACTGACAGACCTGTCGCCTTCATCCTGAGAAGGCAAGTGTGTTTCATCGGGCATTTGTTCATGCTGAATTTCATTTATTTCTGAGTATTCTGGTTTCAAACTTGGCCCTTGATCAGTTATACCTGTCATTGATGCTCCCTTATCAGCCTCAAAAGATGGCAGCTGAAAAAAATAAAAAAGCAAAAATCACACAATAATAAACTTTGCTACCAGTAACAAACAGCTACACGGATCCAATAAAGATTGACAACTTTTTTTACAAAGTATCTTCTACCCCATCTGGTCTTGGCCAATCTGTGTATGTGACTCAACACAACCAAACAGGTCATGTGTCATCAGTTTGTCATACTTGTATTATGTAAAATGTTGTTCAAACAAAACTTGACATGAAAGATTATGAGCAAAGTAAAGTTGTCTAACAATGAGAAACCAGGTAGGTTTAACTCCCAGTTTACAGTGTCACGTGTCATCAGTTTGTCATACTTGTATTATGTAAAATGTTGTTCAAACAAAACTTGACATGAAAGATTATGAGCAAAGTAAAGTTGTCCAACAATGAGAAACCAGGTAGGTTTAACTCCCAGTTTACAGTGTCACGTGTCCGCAGTTTGTCATACTTGTATTATGTAAAATGTTGTCCAAACAAAACTTGACATGAAAGTGACATGAAAGATTACGAGCAAAGTAAAGTTGTCCAACAATGAGAAACCAGGTAGGTTTAACTCCCAGTTTACAGTGTCAGGTGTAGGTTTAACTCCCAGTTTACAGTACAGATTAGTGCTTTCATCTAACGAAGTATGTTTTAAATAACTTGTCATACTTGTATAACCTACGCCACTTAACATGAGATGTCATGAAGCTTCACAAACATTAAATAAACATCTCAAAATGAATTATTGCAACCCAAAAATTGGAATCTTCAACTCAGATATCAGGCCAGTCCTATTGTGTGGCTCTGAAACATGGAGAACAGCAAAGGAGACCAGAAAGATATGGACTTTCATAAATGGGTGTTTGTACAGAATACAGGGTGATAGAAAAGTCAATATTATGACATTTGTTATTTTTTGACTGGTATCAAGTAATTTACACAAAACAAATGTCAAAATAAAGACAACTAATTGCCATTACATTAAATACCATGTCACATTATTATTCAGCTCACCAGCAGACCCATCATAGTCGGCTACAATTTTTGCGCTCCCTTTTAACGTCACTGTTGTGACGTTTGTTTCTTGTATATCTAACAGATACACGTTAGGATATACGCATTTAAACATAGGGAGTGACTTGTCCTTCACCCTGCAGAAGAACTGAAATGGCATGAAAAGACCACTATTCTAGAACTGATGGATAGAACCAGACAAACACCAGTGGAAGAAGATGCTGCCATTAGATAGGATAGACTGAATAGCTGAACTGGTACAAGGTAGTCCCTATTTTGGAATTTCCAGGGTAGCATAAATAGAGAGAGACCAAAAAACATGATGAGAACTGGAGGGCTTGAGATGAATGGTACACTACAGGAGGGCTTGAGATGATGGATGGTACACTACAGGAGGACCTTGAGATGATGGATGGTACACCACAGGAGGGCTTGAGATGACAGATGGTACACTACAGGAAAGCTTGAGATGATGGATGGTACACTACAGGAGGGCTTGAGATGATGGATGGTACACTACAGGAGGACCTTGAGATGATGGATGGTACACCACAGGAGGGCTTGAGATGACAGATGGTACACCACAGGAGGGCTTGAGATGATGGATGGTACACTACAGGAGAGCTTGAGATGATGGATGGTACACCACAGGAGGGCTTGAGATGATGGATGGCACACCACAGGAGGGATTGAGATGATGGATGGCACACCACAGATGGATGGCACACCACAGGAGGGCTTGAGATGATGGATGGTACACTACAGGAGGGCTTGAGATGATGGATGGTACACTACAGGAGGGCTTGAGATGATGGATGGTACACTACAGGAGGACCTTGAGATGATGGATGGTACACCACAGGAGGGCTTGAGATGATGGATGGCACACCACAGGAGGGATTGAGATGATGGATGGCACACCACAGATGGATGGCACACCACAGGAGGGCTTGAGATGATGGATGGTACACTACAGGAGGGCTTGAGATGATGGATGGCACATCACAGGAGGGCTTGAGCAGATGGCACACCACAGGAGGGCTTGGCATGTGTTTGATGAAGACCTGTCTGCCATGGGAAGCTAACAAGTTTTGAAGACAATGAAGATTTGTCATGTGATTGTCTAAAGCAGATTTGCATTTCAGGTATAGTGAGTCAGCTGTCACCATCTGATGTCAGGTATGGTGAGTCAGCTAATATAGAAACAAAGTCTATTTAATGGCATTTATTATTCAGTGAAGAGATAAATGCATGTTGTCAAAGATAGCATGTGGTTTCCAGGGGTCTAGATGACGAAAGAACTGAACCAGTACTCTCAGAAGCACGTCCTAAGAGGTGACTAATGTGAGGTTGTGTGTGGGGTTAGAGGTATATTTGTCAATTAAAACTAATGTGAGGTTGTGTGTGGGGTTAGCAGCATATTTGTCAATTAAAACTAATGTGAGGTTGTGTGTGGGGTTAGCAGCATATTTGTCAATTAAAACTAATGTGAGGTTGGTTGTTCGGTTAGCGGCATATTTGTCAATTAAAATTTATGTAGGGTTGTGAGCAGGGTTAGCTGCACATTTGTCAATTAAAACTAATGTGAGGTTGTGTGTGGGGTTAGCGGCATATTTGTCAATTAAAACTAATGTGAGGTGTGTGGGGTTAGAGGTATATTTGTCAATTAAAACTAATGTGAGGTTGTGTGTGAGGTTAGCGGCATATTTGTCAATTAAAACTAATGTGAGGTTATGTGTGGGGTTAGCGGTATATTTGTCTTACTTACTTACTTAGTCGTTCCCCTTCTACCGCGAGGTGTAGAGGTTTGGAAGAGAGAGCGCCAGACCATTCTATCAGCTGTCTTCTTCCTGGCCTGGTTCCATTCTAGTCCTCGGTCCTTCAAAGATTATCTAATGTTGTCCTCCCAGCAGACTCTGGGTCGTCCTGGAGGTCTGGATCCCTGGCTCTTTGTTTCCCATGCTTGTCGTGGTAGCCGATCTTCTCCCATTCTGCAGACATGGCCAAACCATCTTAGTTGGGACTGTTCTATTTGGGTCTGCAGCGGGTGGGATTTTAGGCCTTGACGTATCGTCTGGTTGCGGACCATGTCTCTTCTTGTTACTTCAACCACCTTCCTCAGATACCTCATTTCTGAGGTTTGGATCTGGCTTTTGTGGGTTGTAGTCATTGCCCATGACTCGCATCCATATGTCAAGACTGGGACATAGGTGGAGCGGTATACAGCCATCTTCGTTTTCTTACCAACCTCTTTCTTGCTGAGGAATCCTCGATTTATGGCCTGATAAAGTCTCCCAGCCGCTGCTTTTTGAGTGGCCAACTCTTCTTTGATGCTCCCCTTTCGGTCTATAATAGCTCCGAGATATTTAAAGTGGTCGACCTGCTCCAGGACCTGTTCTCCCAACTTAATCTGATGTTTTCTTTCTTCTCGTGATATCACCATGGATTTTGTTTTAGAGCTGCTTATGACCATCCCTCTCTTCTCCAGCTCTTCCTTCCAGACTTGCAGGTTGGATTGGAGATGTGTCTCTGATTTAGCAATCAGGACAACATCATCAGCAAATGCTAGCTCTGAAATACAGACCTGTCTCATCTTCCAGTACCCCACTGAATACTTTCTTGTTCTCTCCTTACATGCCTTGATGACATCGTCCATGAGGAGTATGAAAAGATAAGGTGACAGGATATCGCCTTGTCTTACACCAAAACTAATGTGAGGTTGTGTGTGGGGTTAGCGCCATATTTGTCAATTAAAACTAATGTGAGGTTGTGTGTGGGGTTAGCGGTATATTTGTCAATTAAAACTAGTGTGAGGTTGTGAGTAGGGGTTAGCAGCATATTTGTCAATTAAAACTAATGTGAGGTTGTGTGTGGGGTTAGCGGCATATTTGTCAATTAAAACTAATGTGAGGTTGTGTGTGAGGTTAGCGGTATATTTGTCAATTAAAACTAATGTGCGGTTGTGTGTGGGGTTAGCGGCATATTTGTCAACAGGGGCATTGATGAGGTTTTTGACAACAGGGACATTGATGAGGTTTTTGACAACAGGGGCATTGATGCAGTTTTTGACAACAGGGGCATTGATGAGGTTTTTGACAACAGGGGCATTGATGAGATTTTTGACAACAGGGACATTGATGAGGTTTTTGACAATGGGGGCATTGATGAGGTTTTTGATAACGGGGGCATTGATGAGGTTTTTGACAACGGGGGCATTGATGAAGTTTTTGACAACAGGGGCATTGATGAGGTTTTTGACAACAGGGGCATTGAGGTTTTTGACAACAGGGGCATTGATGAGGTTTTTGACAACAGGGGCATTGATGAGGTTTTTGACAACAGGGGCATTGATGAGGTTTTTGACAACAGGGGCATTGATGAGGTTTTTGACAACAGGGGCATTGATGAGGTTTTTGACAACAGGGGCATTGAGGTTTTTGACAACAGGGGCATTGATGAGGTTTTTGACAACAGGGGCATTGATGAGGTTTTTGACAACAGGGGCACTGATGAGGTTTTTGACAACAGGGGCATTGATGAGGTTTTTGACAACAGGGGCATTGATGAGGTTTTTGACAACAGGGGCATTGATGAGGTTTTTGACAACAGGGGCATTGATGAGGTTTTTGACAACAGGGGCATTGATGAGGTTTTTGACAACAGGGGCATTGATGAGGTTTTTGACAACAGGGGCATTGATGCTCCCTTACAAAGTTGTTGTTGTTGTTTAACTAGGGCTGCTGAGCTTCTCGCTCTTTAGCAGCCAACACCAAGTTGAAACTCCTTCGTATTATCTACACTGTAGATCTAGGCTTTTTCTTGTGGCTTTTCTGCCATTAAAACTTGCTGAGTTGAAATCATGAGCTCCAGTTTCTCCAGCTTGGCTTGCATTTAAAGGATCGTCACATCTGGTCCCAAGCTAGGAGTAAGAAGTGCGTGGTGGCAATACTGTGCATTCCCCGCCATCCAAGAGGAGCTCTCCAACTATGTAGAGCTAAGTTACTGTACTCTGGTTCTGGACTCTCCCAAGGAATTGTCACATCCTGCACAGAGCTACTTCTCAGCTTCCTCTGCCTATCACTGGGTCCACAGTGAGATCCTTCTGCATGCAGTTAACCAAGTCAATGCCAAAGAATTATGTCTGAGGCTCAAGTGACTTCTCCAAGCTTAGTGTGCAATGCTGGGTTCTCAACAAGTTTCACCACAGGGGGAATCCCTGAAAGTGTGTGGATAATTTCAAGTCAATGAGGGTGTAATTAGCCTCATATGTATAATGTAGCATTGTGTATAGCTGGTGGTCATATAAGGATGATTCCAGATATGCCTCCTTACAAAGTGTAAAATAAGAATGAATGCATAAAAAAATAACATGCTTCTAAGGACGCCACCGCTGGCTGATTCTGGAGATTATTAAAATAGACTGACATTAATACATCAGGCTTGTAAAGCTAAGGAGGGGGTTGTGAAATGAACTTGGCTACCATAGCAAGTAACACAAACTGTTATAGAGACAACTACTACAAAAACACATAGTTGGTCATTGCCCAGCTTTCTGTTTGAGAGGGGGGGGGGGAGCCAAGTGTGGTGGTTGCTCTATGCTCCCTGTGAAATGAAAGAGTCAGGAATAAAATTAATGACTGTGACATGGTCCATGCAGACTTATTCAAAATAACAGAAAATGGTATTGGAGCCAGTTTGAAATATAATGCAAAAAGTCACAAAGAAAATCCAGTTATAAAAAGGCATAACATGGAAGAACTGAAAGTAACAGAGCAAGAGAATTACAGAGCTGTACATTCTTCTTCTTTCTTCTTCTGTCCTTAGCCAAAGACCGACCAAGCAGTCTGTGGCCATTACGCCTCGCGGCGTCTTAGGGCAGCAAGAAATTATCCGTTGTTCCGTTACGCCTAAAGGCGTTTATTGGTACAACAGAATATTAATTGTTGTTTCCGTAATCAATGTGACAAGCAAGCGGTTGATCAATCCGCTGTGCCCGAACTTGCCCTCGTGTGTACTCTACTTCTGCCGCTATAAAACCACTTCGCTGCCGAGACGTCAGTCCAGCCAAAATGTTCTCGGGACCAAAAGTCCACAAAAAAAGAGCAATCTGGTACAGGCACAGCACCCATTTGCTGCCTCCGCTGCACTGGGAGGACCCGGCAACCGGGACCACACACAGCCTTGAGAGGACAAAGATCGCCTGAGGCAGAGCTTACATTACCTCAACTGTAAGGGCGGGGGGGTCCCCATTACACGCCCATATTGGGAATATGGTGTTAGGCCCATATTTTTTTGACCATCGGCACACTAGTGATGATGTGGTCAGCATCACGCCAGCTTAAACTGTGAAACTCACTCTATTAAGACACACCCCCACATACCTTGTATTCTGTTGCTCTCTCCATGTTTCAGAGCGATACATTAGGATGACCTTGAGTTTAAAATTCTTAATTTTTTTTGGACTTTATTTCTTTCGTTGTAATTAACAATCTAGATTTATTTTTGGAAGGACAATACTTAAAGTGGGAAGACAGTCGTATTATTACCTCTTACTATACGGCTCGCCACCTGAAGTGGCGCGCGCCATTAGTACCAAAAATACGGAACGTGCCACTTTAAGTGGCGCAGGACAGTAAGTCTCTCGGCAAAGTTTAATGAAAAATTGTTGATGTTTTATCCAATCCAATATTTATAAAGTCACTTCCTGTATTTAATCTGTTTACATTTTCAGCATGGTGTATTCGTCATTACGTTCCATTTTAGTACCTTTATTGTTCGGCTGTTCACCGTAAACAAATTTTTTTCTAACCAAAATGGCTTCATCTTCAAACGATTGTAAGCAAAGGTTATCGGCTGTACAAGCAGCACAACTTATTTCTTCTTGGATTGAACATGAGGATGATCAGTTATCGAGTGATGGTGACAGTTCAGATTCAGAATATATTTTGCCCAGCGAAGATATCTGTAATCAAAACACTGAATCAGATGAGAAGGGGGCGTTTCCCCTAGATGGTTCTGTCAGTAGTACTAGTACTAGAAATGCCAGGCCAGTGAAAAGACAACAAGGAAAAGGTAAAACTCCCATGAAGAGAAGATAAGCCTACATCTAGATCACCCCATAGAGAAGCAGAACCTAAAAGTACTGATGGTAATACAAGTACAATGAATGAGGAAATTAGGTGGAATGAAGTTGATGCTGGCTCAACACAAAATGCTTTCCGCTTTGTACTGCCTCATGCTAGGATTACAGGTGTGAATCCAAATATTATACCTGATAATTCTTCTGCATTTTTATTGTCTCAAAGCTCTTTTTAACTAATGAGATTATAGAAAGAGCATTACTGTTTCTATAAATGAATATGCTGAGCGACTCTGACAGTCAAAATAAGAAATGGCGACAAAAAGATCTATCAAAACTGGTTTCCAGTTACATCTCCAGAACTGTGCAAGTTTTTTGCTGTGATAATGGTACTGGGGATTGTAAAAAAACCAGCCATTAGTGGTTATTGGTCTAATGAAGGCTTTTATGCAAACTCCCCCTGGTACAGACAGATGTTTACACGGGACAGGTTTCAGATGTTATATCACATGATGTTTCATGTGAGTGATGTAGACGCACAAGGTTAAAGCAAAAATCGAACCAGAATCTACAGAAAATTTATCTAGATTCCAGAAGCATTTTACTCTTACAGGGAGCTGCCTTTGGATGAAATGGTAATTGGGTTGGAAAGGCAGATGGGCTCACAAAATGTTCAATGCCTCTAAACCCAAAAAATATCATGTGAAGACATTCGGTCTTTGCGACAGTAGCACGGGGTATGTAGTAAATTTGTTGATATACTTTGGGGCCAATACTTCTTACAGTCCAGAAATTGATGTAAATAGCCAGCAAGCCATCAAAGTTTTTTGACACTTTGCTACAACCATGTGGAAAAGGTCATCACATCTATGCTGTCGATATTACACAAGTGTGCCGTTGCTTCAATATCTGAATAACAGAAGTCATTATTTATATGTGGATGTCAACGTTAATCGAAAGAAATTCACAAAAGTGCTTAGAACTACACAGCTAATGCATAAAACCATATTATTGGAAAAAAATCAAAATCCAGTTAGGAGGAACATCTCAACTGTGTCGTTTTCAGCACCCCTCAAGTAAGGGTCAGGACATACTTTTATTGTGAAGGATGCACAAATAATCCCCATCTACATACAAATAACTGTTTTGCTGCTTATCATGAAAGGAAATAGTTTGTGGTAAAATGTAAATATCAGTTGTGTATAAAGTGTGTACATAGTTTATTTTCGTCATGATTTTTCAATATGTGACCTGAACATTTCAAAAGGAAAAAAAATTTTTATTTATTATCCAAAACAAGTGAAACTTGTCTGTGTTCTGTATAATTGGATGAAAATGGTTCTAGGAGTTCCAGGCTTCCAAATTGGATTATTTTTGTAAGTAAGTACAACTTTTTTTCAAATGTTTCTTCAATACTGTATATGCTGCATGCATGTTTAAAACCATTGAACAATTCAGTTAAGTGCATGTCAAAGGGGTTTCATTTTTCTACATTTTGATATAAAACACTTTATGTTATCATTATACACAAATTATTTAATGCAAAATCAGTAACGGTGGTCATGTCTGTAAATATAGGCTCAAAATATTTGTGCCCTTTGAATACGCCAAAACATTTCAAATTGGGATAAAAGCTTTATTTGTGCTCAGAAGCAACTGAAACTTTCCTACATTATGTGAACATGGATGTACTTTAAAATGAAGGTAGGTTTAGGGGTTAAAGTTTACCAGAATTAATTATACATATTGATAAGTACAATTTGTTTTTTCAATTTTTCAATTTTAAAATATTTCTGCACTCATTTCTGTATATGTTGCATGCATGTTTAACACCACTTAACAATTAAGTTAAGTGCATGTCATAGATGTTACATTTCTCCACAATTTGATATATAACACTTTATGTTATCATTATAAATAAGTTATTTAATGCAAAATCAGTAAAGGCAGTCATGTCTAAAAATGTACTCTCTGAAATCAGCTGGTAAAAATGCGGTTTTTGAGCACGTATTCTAAAAGTTGCATCACAAGCTCCCATAAATGCAGAGAACTAGCAGAAATACAGAAAGACAACAGTCAGAGAGAAGCATCAGGACAAGACACTGCTAGAAATGCAATCTGGAATAATCAATATTGAACACCAATAAACACAATTATTTTTGTGTTAGAGCCAAGATCTGTAGCACTGTGGCCTACCCAGCATCCTATGTTGTTGTTATTGATCCAGCAGTGCTTGAGCTCTTGCACTTCGGCCCAATGCCATGTAGTGATATCTGCATGTTTTCTTAAGTGGTTTTGTTTCTCTGTACAAGGTGTTCCACTTATCTGGTCTGGGAGGAAGGAGCATTTTTCTAACATCATCGCGTGCTGGGCACTCAAAGTGGTGGTGGTCAACGGTTTTGTAGGGGTAGTTACATAGCCGGCACCCTGGAGGGTGTTGTGGTTGGATTCTGTTCAAGTGACTGTTGAGTGGTATATGTTGTGATCTGAGCCGAAAAATGGTGCCTCCTTGTAAGATGGCTGATGTTGTCATTAGGACCAGCCATATATCTGTAAACCTCTCTTCCAGTGTTTCCCATGGCCCATCTGTTCAGCCAAGTTTCTTTGTCTGTTGTTTGTATCAGTGTTTTGGTTGTTTGAAGAGTTGTTGCTGTAAGTGGTTGTTCTTGTCTTGTTCCTTTATTTGCTAATCTGTCTGATCTGTCATTACCTGGTGTATTTGAGACCCAGCATGCCATAAAAGGAAACTAAGGACAGTTGGCCATGGGACCTGACTACTTCATCCTGCAGAAACTTTCAGCCCAAAAAAAACTTCAGCAAATATGAACTCAGCCATTCAAGGTGAAAGAAGGTCCTCTTAGAGGAGGTTCTTGATGCAGCACAAAGAAAGCCGATAGGAGTCTGGGCTGCTGAATCATCTTTGGTATAGCATTACAAGGCAGTCTTTGTTTAGGAACCCCCAGGGTAAAAGGGGTGAGAGGGAGAAAAAAAAAACCACTCCTTGATGATGATGAATACACAGAATAAGCAGTCTATAGTAAACTGTGTTGTGTAAGCTAACTATTACTCAAAAAGAGGTTGAATGAGCCATGCAAGTTATTCAATGTTAAAAAATGCACTTCCACCTTGGACATTTCTTAATCTTTTACAACAGTGACCAACAAACAGTACTGATTATACTCTACCTACCTGTTCTTGTTTCACAGAAGATACTGGCCTAACTGGACAGATGGATGAACGCAGACGTGCATATGCCATCATCTGTACATAAGAGCTCCATGGACTACGGAAGCAGAGATCAGACGTATCATGCATGCTAAAGTCCCAGCTTCCACTGTCTGCATCCTTGTCTAGTTTGATGACAACCGGGGTTTCCACTTGAACCATTGGCAACTGTTCCGTGTCTGCTAATTTCGTGACGATGGGTACTTCTTCAGACTGTCTGGAAGCTAGGATAAGAAAAAGTATAAAATACTGAAACATGGGAATAGTTGTGCATATGTGGACAGCAGAAGTATGACATACTGGAATGTAAGAACTTGCCTATCAACCATTTCATGTGCTACTACAGAGGTGGCTTATGCAGCTATTTGTTTCACCATTACTACTAACTACTACCACTATCATCATCACCACCACTACTACTAACTACTACCACTATCATCATCATTATTATTATTACCAAAACAGCTTTAACAACTACCACTACTATGGTTTTTACTTATACTACAACTACATTTTTTACCACTTCTAGTACTACTACTATAATTATCATCATCACCACCACTACTACTATACTATAATTATCATCATCACCACCACTACTACTACTATAATTATCATCATCACCACCACTACTACTACTATAATCATCATCATCATCACCACTACTACTACTATAATTATCATCATCACCACCACTACTACTACTATAATCATCATCATCATCATCACCACCACTACTACTACTATAATTATCATGATCACCACCACTACTACTACTATAATCATCATCATCATTACCACTACTACTACTATAATTATCATCATCACCACCACTACTACTACTATAATCATCATCATCATCATCATCACCACTACTACTACTATTATTATTACAACAGGCATGTATCCTTTTATCTGAACACCCAAAAAGCAAAATATTCTCAACATCAACAACTTCCCTGAGCTACCACATTGTTGGTGATTTCTGATGATTTTGAGCAATTGTGGATTATTTTTAAACACATTTTGGGCAATTCTGGAAAAAGTCTGAACACATTTTGGGCAATTCTGCAATAGTTTTGAACACTTTTTGGGCAATTCTGGACTATTTTTTGAACACATTTTAGTCAATTTTGGAATATTTCTGAACACACTTTAGGCAATTTTGGACTATTTTTGAACACATTTTGGGCAATTTAACCACTTGTCAAGTGTGATTTAGACATCTGAAAACTGAAAAAGTCACTTGTCCAAAACTAAGCTGTCCCTGGGGAGTTTGGACAAAATTATACTGACCTGTACTGGCACTACTGGTACTACTGGCACTACTGGTACAATTGTCACTACTGGTACAATTGTCACTACTGGCACTACTAATACAATTGTCACTACTGGTACAATTGTCACTACTGGCACTACTGGTACAATTGTCACTACTGGCACTACTGGTACAATTGTCACTACTGGCACTACTGGTACAATTGTCACTACTGGCACTACTGGTACAATTGTCACTACTGGCACTACTGGTACAATTGTCACTACTGGCACTACTGGTACAATTGTCACTACTGGCACTACTAATACAATTGTCACTACTGGCACTACTCTACTAATACAATTGTCACTACTGGCACTACTAATACAATTGTCACTACTGGCACTACTAATACAATTGTCACTACTGGCACTACTAATACAATTGTCACTACTGGCACTACTAATACAATTGTCACTACTGGCACTACTAATACAATTGTCACTACTGGCACTAATAATAAAATTGTCACTACTGGCACTACTAATACAATTGTCACTACTGGCACTACTAATACAATTGTCACTACTGGCACTACTAATACAATTGTCACTACTGGCACTACTAATACAATTGTCACTACTGGCACTACTAATACAATTGTCACTACTGGCACTACTAATACAATTGTCACTACTGGCACTACTAATACAATTGTCACTACTGGCACTACTAATACAATTGTCACTACTGGCACTACTAATACAATTGTCACTACTGGCACTAATACAATTGTCTAATGGCACAACTAATGTCACTACTGGCACTACTAATACAATTGTCACTACTGGCACTACTAATACAATTGTCACTACTGGCACTACTAATACAATTGTCACTACTGGCACTACTAATACAATTGTCACTACTGGCACTACTAATACAATTGTCACTACTGGCACTACTAATACAATTGTCACTACTGGCACTACTAATACAATTGTCACTACTGGCACTACTAATACAATTGTCACTACTGGCACTACTAATACAATTGTCACTACTGGCACTACTAATACAATTGTCACTACTGGCACTACTAATACAATTGTCACTACTGGCACTACTAATACAATTGTCACTACTGGCACTACTAATACAATTGTCACTACTGGCACTACTAATACAATTGTCACTACTGCTACTACTAATACAATTGTCACTACTGGCACTACTAATACAATTGTCACTACTGGCACTACTAATACAATTGTCACTACTGCTACTACTAATACAATTGTCACTACTGCTACTACTAATACAATTGTCACTACTGCTACTGCTACTACTAATACAATTGTCACTACTGGCACTACTAATACAATTGTCACTACTGGCACTACTAATACAATTGTCATTACTGGCACTACTAATAACATTGTCACTACTGCTACTACTAATACAATTGTCACTACTGCTACTACTACTACTAATACAATTGTCACTACTGGCACTACTAATACAATTGTCACTACTGCTACTACTACTTTTTCAGGCCATAAATCGAGGATTCCTCAGCAAGAAAGAGGTTGGTAAGAAAACGAAGATGGCTGTATACCGCTCCACCTATGTCCCAGTCTTGACATATGGATGCGAGTCGTGGGCAATGGCTACAACCCACAAAAGCCAGATCCAAACCTCATCACTACTGCTACTACTAGAGTAATTTGGGAGACAACTTACCTAATACAATTGTCACTACTGGCACTACTAATACAATTGTCACTACTGGCACTACTAACACAATTGTCACTACTGGCACTACTAACACAATTGTCACTACTGCTAACTACTAATACAATTGTCACTACTGCTACTACTAATACAATTGCCACTACTGCTACTACTAATACAATTGTCACTACTGCTACTACTAATACAATTGTCACTACTGCTACTACTAATACAATTGTCACTACAGCTACTACTAATACAATTGTCACTACTGCTACTACTAATACAATTGTCACTACTGCTACTACTAATACAATTGTCACTACTGCTACTACCAATACAATTGTCACTACTGCTACTACCAATACAATTGTCACTACTGCTACTACTAATACAATTGTCACTACTCTACTACTAATACAAGTGTCACTACTGCTACTACTAATACAAGTGTCACTACTGCTACTACTAATACAATTGTCACTACTGGCACTACTAATAAAATTGTCACTACTGCTACTACTAATACAATTGTCACTACTGCTACTACTAATACAATTGTCACTACTGCTACTACTAATACAATTGTCACTACTGCTATAATTACTACTATTACTAATACAATTTTTGTTATTATTACTACTACTACCATGCAGCTACACTAAGCTGTTACGTGCTGACTTAAATGTTGACTTGTTCTGGTTTCTTGCCATTGATTCTTATTTTGACAGCTGACAAATTATCATAGTTATTGTTGTTTGAGTGTTACTGTTCAATCCATATTCATGGCTGGTGCTGCTTACTTGCTTGACTATTCTTAAATAAACGATGAAGGAAACCTCTGCCCTGTCAGTAGTAAATAAATGTAGCTAATTGACAGGCACTCGCTGGACATACAGGAGGATAATAGACAACAGAAAAGAAATGATAGGCTTACTGGAAATTGAACCAAGGACCAACCAAATGGCACCATTACCTTGCTCTGATAGTAAACTGTCAAAAGACACACAGCCAATCAGAGCCTGGACTATTCAAATGGCGCCACTGCCCTGCTGTGAAAGTAAATTGTGAAAGGATGCACAGCCAATCTGGGGTGCTAAATTGGCTGTGCATCCTTTAACAATTTACTATCAGTGCAAGGTGATGGCGCTGTTTAGATGGTCCTTTGTTCAATTTGTGGTAAGCGTATCACTTATATTTCTTTTCTGTGGTCTGCTGTCATCATTTGTGTCCAACAAGTGCCTGTTAATTAGCTTATTTAACAGTTGTTGTTCCCCGTCAGCTACGACAAGACAGAGATGATTAAACAAGGACAAACTATGGCCAAGTTGAAGGACAACTTCTCTTGATATTATTTCTCTTTTCACAAGTTGTTTTTTTGTTTTTTTCTACAACATTCTTTGTTTATTTATGATTAACAGAAATGTGACATCTTCGTTCTCTTTTGGTACTGCTTACATCTTCCTGCCACAGCTACCACTACTACCACCACAATATCCCACGACTACAGCTACTACTACTGCCACCAACACCATGTTCTACCATACCATGACAGCTACTACTGCTAAAAAAGAAATATCATACATTACTCAAGGTGTTTTCATGTCTTATTTTTATCTATTTCTGTCTTCAGTTCTCTTTTCCATGTCTTTTTTATTTTTTCGGTTTCCTCTACTTCACTTAGAATAAGCATTCCAGAACGAGGACTGACTTGTAATGCTATCATTAGGTGTCATCAATGTGTGTGTGTGTGTGTACTATCTACTGTCAGCATCTTATTCTCATCTGTCTGGGTCTTTGCAATAATATAACATATTAATAATATTCTAATGTTAGCAGGTTTTGTTTTTGTTTTGTTTTTCATTAAAATTTGTCATTGTTGTAGTCAAGCTAAAATTGTCAACATAGACACGGGGCTCATTAGTTATATTAGGGCGCATGTCCAAATATAAAAGACCTTGTGGCCTGTTTTGTTTGCAAGTGAAAGGTGTATTTTACTATTCAAAATATGGAGAGTTAGCCAACTCTTGATATTGACAAATAATCAATTAACTAAGAACCACTTTAACACAACATGCTAGCAGCTTTAAATCTGGTCACTTCCTGCTTTATGGGCAGAAAAAGGCTTTACTTCAGTTACTACACTCAGACAAAAATATTATAAGGTTAAATAAAACAGAGTAGTGAAAGTTAACTAATACAAGTCGTCAACGTGCCGTTAACACTGGCTCATGCCACATTACGCAGCTCCCAGCAGCTTGGACGACATAGTTAACTAATCCTAACTCATTTACCTGGTGGAGATGGGACCACGCCAGCTTCAGGAACATGGACAGTGGGAACATCACTAATGATAGAAACTTTACTTCTGAAATACAAGAAAAAATGTCATTATTTCCAGCCACAAGCAAATGGCTCCAACCCACTCATATTTGCCAGTACCAACACAACTTACAACTAACATCATCAACTCCCTTTCTGCTCCCTAATAAGCATACAGCCACAACTGCCATTGGTTACCTTCCAGAAAGCCAGCACTGCCATTGGTTACCTTCCAGATAGCCTGCACTGCCATTGGTTACCTTCCAGAAAGCCTGCACTGCCATTGGTTACCTTCCAGAAAGCCTGTACTATAGAGATCTGCAGTAGTGATTTCTGCAAAACTAAAACACCATACCCAAGGGAGTAGTAATCCTATTCTATGTCTCCACGGAGAACCTAGAAACTAAATGAAGCTGCCACGTATATGTATGCATGTTCTTATGTAAAAGACCTTGTGGTCTGACTATATAGAAAGTGTATGTTACCAGCACATAGAAGCAAATACAAATTATACTGTACCCATACATGCGTGTTACAATCTGTCAACAAATATATATTACAACATAACAATTAATATATGTACTTTAAGATATATACTCCCAAGTGTCAGCTTCCTGTTGTCTAGTGCAGAGAATTGAACCCACTCAACCTTGGTGACAGCTTTCAAATTCACTCCTATTTTCTGAAAGCTGGAGGCAATTGTGAAAGTAACCCCTATGTTGAAAACCAATTACAGTCTCGAGTTTCATAGCCTGTTGCGGTTGTTCCGCAGCCAGCACGATGCCTTTCCCAGTTTCACTGAGCCTCTTAAGTGCCCTTGTTCTTGACTGTCCCCTCAACCCCAACAGTTTCAGTAGATCATACACTGAGGCAGCCACGAGACCTCTTGCACCCACCTCAACAGCCATGACCCTTGCAGTGAACCCATCGTGTCTCAAGTCCGCGGCCAGATCATTATACTTGGCCACTTTGAACGAGTGTTGCTCGTCCAATCTGGATTCAAATGGCACGGTCAGCTCAATCATTATAATCTGGTGCGATGATGAGGAATGCAGCACTATATCTGGCCGTCTTCGAGATCTTCTGATACTCTCTGGATATGCCCCTAGCCCAGGTAGGTCTACTGCCATCTCCCAGTCATTTGCACAGTCAAGAAGAGATGGTAAACTGCTACTTAGTTTACTTGGTTTGGGATGTGCTGACTTTCCTGCTCTCAGAAAGTATGTATTTGCAGTGCTCGGTCTGACTTTGCTGTTCGCCTTCACCCTTGCCAGGTCTACTGTAGCAGCCAGCTCATTTAGTACTTTGTTGTGGCGCCATGTGTATCGCCCTTGCCCTAATGACACCTTGCAAGCTGAGAGCACATGTTCAAGTGTCTGCCTCTCATGGCACAGGGGGCACTGAGCATCATCAGACTTTCCCCATCTCACAAGGTTTGCGGACGATGGCAGGAGGTCATACATTGATCTGATAATGAAGCTGAGTCTAAGAGGTGCCATATGCCATATATCATTCCATGTCAATGACCTTTGCAGGGCTCCTTCCCATGTAGTCCATTGGCCTTGTTGGGCCTGCTGCACCGCTTTTAGCATCCTCTTATCATTCTCAGCTCCTCGTATCTCCTGAATTACCATGTCTCTGCGTTCCCTGTTTGATGCCTTGGACCACCAGCGGATGTCACCATGGCCAAATCCCCGTCTATTTGTCTGTGTGTATCCGATTACCTCCCTCAGCTTGAGCGACTCTTGGGCAGCACCAACAGCTTCATCCACTTTCCACTTCCTTCCAGTTTTCAGTGTGGGCTGAATGGACTTAACTACGTCATCTGCTGACTCGCACAGCATCATTGCAAGCCTTTCCTTTCCTGCTTTGTATTCTTCAACAACTGACTTGAAGGGAAGCACAAGCTTTGCCTTCTTGCAGTACAGTGCTACGTCTGACAGACCTGGTGGTACTCCTAGCCATTTCCTCATGAACTTGTTGACCTTTTGCTCTATAGCTTCCACTGTACTGGTGCTTATTTCATATATAAGCAGTGGCCATAGCAATTTAGGTATCAACATGAACTGAAGGCACCACAGTTTGAACTTTCCTAGGAGTCTGCTTTGGTCTATGATCTGTAGTCCTCTGTCTGCCATTTCTATTGCCTGTTGAACTGCCTTTGAGTCTTTTAATGAGGCATCATACACCCTGCCAAGACTTTTCACAGGTTAGTTCATCCAGGCGTGCTAACATTCTCCGGGCCTGGTGTTCATATGATGTCAGAATTGTTGTGTCATCCATGAATGCTTTAAGCGGTGGCATGTGACACCTTCCATTTAGCTTTGGACCTGTTGCAAATCCTTCAGTCGCTTTGAGGATTACCTGCATAGCCAACACGAATAGTATCATAGAGATGGTACATCCCATCACAATTCCAACTTGCAGGCCAATCCACTTCATTGTGTACTCTCTGGTTGAAAATCTGACAGAGAACCCTGAGAAATACAGCTTCAGCATTGCTGCAATTTCTTGTGGAACATGGTACATTTCCAGGGCCTGCCACAACATCTGGTGTGGAACTGATCCATACGCATTAGCTAGATCCAACCAGATTACATGGAGATTTGTTCTGTCAGACTTTGCCTTTTGAATTGCTTCCCAGATCATTGTGGCATGCTCTAGACACCCTGGTGTACCTAGGATACCTCCTTTCTGGATGGTAGGTCAATGTACCCATTTTCCAGGAGGTATGTGGTGAGCCTTTTACCCATCACTGAGAAGAATACCTTTCCTTCCACATTTAAGTTGTGAAATTGGCCTGAACTGACTGATTCTGTGGAATTTTGTTCCTTCAGGATGTAGACTCCATTCGCTTTTCTCCATTCTTTGCTTACAGGTTGGTTTTTCCAAGCATTTTTCATCCAAACGGAGCAGCCGTTTGAGCACTTCATAGCATCTCTTATACACAACATATGGGACACCATTAGGACCTGGAGCTGACTTGCACCGTGCTTTCTGGACATTGCTTTCTATTTCTTGCATTGTTGGGGGCTTGGTGTTGAATTCAGCTCCTGGCTTACTGGGCCATATAAGGTCTTCCATGCTGCCGAGCAGCTCATCTTTGTGATCATCTGAATAGGTCATTCTAAGGTGTTTTTCCAGATCATCTTTCCCTGGCAAACTTGAGGGGCTCCTTGAAAGAATCTCTCCCCATCCCTCCATTAGGAGCATACAACCAACATTGTAGTAAGTCCCCTTACAGGAAGCCTGAGACACAACATTCATGTGCTCTTGTAGCTATCAATTCTGCAGCGTAGTTGTTTGACATGAGGAGATTGCCAGCTTCATGTACAACTTCATATCAGTCACCTCTTATGCCTTACCTAAGTATGCAGTGGTCCCATTAGTTCTTTGTCTCGTCAGAACGCCCAATGAACTAGGCAAGGCTGTGTAGGTATAATAAAAGAGATGACACACATATGTGACCGCGCCACTTCTTGTTTGTAAATAAAATGTCAATTGGTCAATGTTCAGATCAGATCGGGTTGCACAGTATTAACACCAGGCACATATTACGTTCATGTAAGAGTTTATGTAAGCGTTCAGAGGTCAGAAAGGCTATACGCCCTAGATGTTAATTTCCACCATCATGAGAATGTGTGCAACCTTGTTTAACCCAGGTTCGTTATTCCGGATGAGAATGCTTGTTGGTGTTTCATGGCTTGTGATGTTGTGTATAATGGAATGTCATCTCTCACCTCTAGTTTGTTGGCACAGTTCATTTCCCAATAACAGTAACACAAGTCCTTGACGACAGTTAACAAAGTCACCACGAAAACTAACTGTTTCACTGTCATTCATTTTCTAAAATCACCAACAATAATTAGTTTAATCACTGATGACAATCCAGTAAATAATAAAGAGTTTATTAAGATTAAATGTTGGGTACAAGAATGTTAAAGCATGCCTATTTACAAAACCAACAATATTATGTATAGTTTCATTTCCTTCTAACTCTAGTTCTATCTGGTCCTATTTTATACAATGTGACAATCCTTGTTCTTAATTATCTCTAATTATATATTCTTGTTTCCATCACTGCAACTACCTTGAGAATCATTGTTCTCGTTATTACATAAAAATGTGTCAACTGATTCTCAATATCTCCTATAAAACAATAATATCATCTTTCTAAATATTCCATGAACATTTCTCATTAAGTTTTACAGTATCTATAATTATGTATCGAGTCAGTGGTTCTCAATATGTTTACTTACAAGTGGCATCAACAGCTAAGCTCTTTAAATAAAAATCACCACTATTTATTTATTGCCTGCCAGTCTGCAGGATCACACATTTTCACTTCACTACAACCGCTCCACCAACGGCGTGAAGATATAAATATTCATTACATATTCTATAGCATTAACACGCAGAATAATATTTACTTTAAAATGACTTAAGAGCCACCTGTGATTCACAAGTCACCTTAAGCGGGTTAAGATCATTTGTGAACAGCTTGAGAACCACTATCTCTATTTCTTACTTTCACTTCAATCCTCGGAGCTATTCTACCGCATATTCTAACTCTGGCTAAGATTATGTAAAATTATGATCTTCTTACTTTCATTATTATTATTAGCTATTCTCTACAAAAACGATCTATTCCAATTTACACATCTTTCCTACTTTATCATTTCAAGCGCCGTGCTCTGGCTAATCCAGCGGTCGGGCCTATAACAAACTGCCAACATTTTTAGTTCTCTTCTCTACAAATCTCTATTTCTATATGAATCTCAAATCTCAAATCAAAATCTCTAGCGAAAATCCCTCGTTGACCACGCTAACCACAGTATTTATATCCCGTCATTTTTGCACCCGGCACATGTTTTTCTCTGTTGTTTTCTGGGAAAGTGTCAGGAGTCCCTGATTTCTGTAAACCTGACAACAGTGTAAAATGCTGATTTCAGCACATATCTTGTCTTTCTCGAGTCCTAATTAAAAGACTCAATTGTACTAGTGCAGGTGTTCTGCGTGGATAAATGACCACTGTTTAAAGTTACATCTACATTTCTTTTCCTATAAATGTAATTAACGTCAATCAACATTACATTCCTTTCTCTTATAAATATAATAAGATGTCAGTCACAAATATATTCCTTTGCCTTTGTTTTTTATGTTAATTTATAGTGGTCTCTAAAAAGTGAGAACCATCCTATCAAAATTAAAACAGCTGTCACCCAAAGTTTCCAGTAGCAGCACCAAGTGAACTGCACATAATTCTACCAAACAACACCAGTAACCTTCCCATGCACAGATGTGCAGATGACCTGCATGTGATTCTACCAAACAACAAGAGTGATGCTTTTTGTTTTGGTTAAGCATCCCCCTGATTGACAGCTTCTGACATCAGGGTCAACTAATTGTAAAACTGCATTCTAGTTTGAAACTTTTAATGTGAGAAATATCACAGCATGTGTTCGTATGTGGCATATGTGCGCTTTTAAATTAACTCTTCTGTTTTATTATATTAGACTATTCTGTCTAAAGCAATGCTGCAGACGAAGCATGCGAGCATGAGCATTGCGCTGTCACATATACGAGGATCTAAACAAAAACTCACTTCTCAGAACATGGAACAACATCTGCTTTCTTCTCCTCAGCTTTGACTGTCGTGTTATCTGTAGATTGAAGAAATACCAAGACAATATCAAACTGAAATCTTATCCTTGTGGTAGAGGTAGTAGTGCTAACTAACCATCATCATTAACATCCCTAAGGGTATGAACAGGCTTTCAACAAACTGTCCCATGCCATCAACTCAAGGCTTTTCCTTCAAAGCTTCCATGTCTGTCTCCATATTTCTACTCCATGTGTTGAGAGATTTTCCTAGCAGAAAAAAAGGACTAACCATACTAGATGCATATTCAACATATACAAAAAGCTTTCTATTTTATTTCTCAGGCCTTTACGTTTGTTTACTTTTAATTATTTCTTCTTCATTTCATTTTTTTTTTCTTTTTTAAGTGTTCTTTCATTTTTTTTATGGTATTCTTCTCCTGACTCATTATTTTATTGGAGTGGAGGAAAACAAAATAAAAGGTAATATATCTTATTAGGACAAAAGACAAGAAAAAATCTAAGTTGCTCCCACAAGGCCTTCATCGGGGACAGACAAACAAAAACAGAAAGGAAAGAAAGTGAGAAATAAGTTAAAAACATGAAAAATAACTAATAAAAACAAAAGCGAATACAACCTAATTACCATCACATGGCTGACATTATTTTTATGGCTGACATATTTTTTGTATGTTATTGGTAAATCACCTTACTTTAGCAATATGAAATCTACCTTAATGTAAAGCCCTGTATTCTATTACTTCAAAATGGCTCTTATATATGTATCTTCATTTTTTTTTTTTTTTTTTTTTTTCGTACGCCCGCTAATACTCGAGGCGAAATCTCAGGTTATTATTAATGTCTAACCTGACATTGATTTTTACGTGAGTATCCCTTTTTTCTTTTACAGAGACAGGTGTCCCTCGCCATTCAGGCAGATACTCACCGATTTTGGAGGTACCCATTAGAGCTGGGTCGGCTCAGGAGCCGCCAATCCCTGGTCGACGACACTCCTTCAAATGTTCTCGCCAGGTCTCGAGTTAATCCAGTCCAAATCCCGGTCGACGAAAAATCCTCAAATGCCATCGCCCGGGTTTGATCCTGGATCACCCGGTCGCCAGAGCGGTGTTGTAACCACTACACTAGCGCGGCTCCTATGTATCTTCATGACCACCAACTATAAGCATAACAAGTTTATGTAGCTAAAATGTAATAAACACTTGACAGTCTCATATGGTCCAAACTCCAAAGTTGTGTATGTTCTTCACATTCATTTCAACAGCTTGTGACACACTACCGCCTACACCAAACCAGCATCAACAACTGACTGACCAATCCCTCACCTATAGTTTCCAGCTCCTCTTTTTCATCATACCCCTTGGATAAAACCTTCTTCACCAGCTTGATCATAATTTCTGTCAGAGTAAACAATACAGATGATAAAGCAACACCAATAACAAATGTTTACTACACTGACAATAAAATAATGTGACAGGGATTAACAGTGATGCCATTCTCATAGAAAGTACCATGCTAGTGCTGTGATCAATATGGAGAAACTCTACAGAGAATAATGCAACAGGAGGTGACAGTCATTAGAAATTGTCTGCATGTCACACAAGTGTTTCACTCTTGTTCCAACTTGTTTGCAAAGGGGGGGAGGGGGAGAGAGACTGAAACGAGGGTAGAGGGGTGTGGTCTGTGGTGAGGATGGTACCATCTGGATCAAGACTCGTGGTCGTTCAGCATCCATGTGTTCCAACCATAAAATAATAAAAAGTATATTTAGCACCTGTTTATTCTAATTTTGAAATCATTATTTGTTTGAATGCTAATATCTGTCTCTTTTGCTCACACCCTTGTTGGGTCATTTCTGTTCTAGACTTCTGCTGCATGTATTACATCCTCTGTTAATGTCAATCAAAGCTGACAAACTTTTTATCTTTTTCCAACATCTCTCAATTTATTCACAAATATGGAGTGTTTTGGAAACATTTGTATTTTTTCAGCATATGTGATTATCAGAAGAAAAAAAAAAGCCTTCCATTAGCTCAAATGTCTGTTTTAAGAAACTTCAGATTCATCTCTATCAAATGCTAGATAGCATTTATCCAATATGATCCCAGATATATTTAATATACATCTGAAATAGCTGACTCATTCAAAAACAATTAATACAGTGCTAGCTGTTAAAACCCATTTTTCTTTGAGTTTAATATCTCAGGATGTCTTCAAATGTACATACATTTTCTTATTTTAATTTTTTTTTTTTTTTCAACAGTTATAAAGATCTTTGAAAGATGTGTCTTGTGACAGCAGTACCTCAAACTGCTGATATGTTAGCTAATTTTATCAGCTTTCATCACACACTATTACAATTCTTTATTTTGTTCTTTTAAATATGATAAAATTGAACTCCTCATCATTTCATATCCAAACATCCAATCTAGAGATGACACAACATAAAATTTAACTCCTCAACATTTCATATCCAAACATCCAATCTAGAGATGACACAACATAAAATTGAACTCCTCAACATTTCATATCCAAACATCCAATCTAGAGATGACACAACATAAAATTGAACTCCTCAACATTTCATATCCAAACATCCAATCTAGAGATGACACAACATAAAATTTAACTCCTCAACATTTCATATCCAAACATCCAATCTAGAGATGACACAACATAAAATTTAACTCCTCAACATTTCATATCCAAACATCCAATCTAGAGATGACACAACATAAAATTTAACTCCTCAACATTTCATATCCAAACATCCAATCTAGAGATGACACAACATAAAATTTAACTCCTCAACATTTCATATCCAAACATCCAATCTAGAGATGACACAACATAAAATTTAACTCCTCAACATTTCATATCCAAACATCCAATCTAGAGATGACACAACATAAAATTTAACTCCTCAACATTTCATATCCAAACATCCAATCTAGAGATGACACAACATAAAATAAGGGAAAGAGAACAAGCTTACCTTTAGCACTAGTAAAAAATGTTGACAGATTCCTCAACTTCATCATCTCCAAACTCACCATATGCAGGCTCCTCTGTAGACAAAGTGTTACACTTCATTCAGCCAAGATTACAAAATAATGCCAAGACTGACAAGAAGTCTTCTGTCTCTTATTCATTTATTCCTTGTACATCATAGAATCTTCCAGAAGGTCATTCAAGCTTTATTAACCTAAATCACCCACTCATTATCTTTTTTATGCCTTTCATGCCTGTCCCTAGTTCCCTTGTTCATGCATGTAGCTACCTCCTACCATCTGACACTATTTAACTTTCCCTGGTGACTCCAGACCAATATCTGACCTATTCAATGCCATCTTTCCCTCCCCTATTTTTCCATTGGCAATTAGGTCTTCCCATCAGTTCCACAATGGTAATCTAATGCCATGTTAATTCTATTCAGTACAAGCACCCATTTATGAAAGAGTGTAACTTTGTGGTTGTTACATTTGTTGTTCTCCATGTTTCACTGCCATACAATAGGACTGACTTGACATTCAAGTTTAGGAGTCTTACTTGTGTGTTGCTCTTCACTTCTCATGATTTCTATAAATTTCCCAATGCAATGAAAACTTCTCTGGCCTTCTGTATTGTTATGTCCCATATCTGGTCTCTTCCCTCTTGAGGTAATATACCTGAGCTACCAGCAGACTGGGGTTCATTCTCACAAGGTGTCTAAATAAACATATTATTTGTTTCTCAATACAAGACCCCTCTGGCACCATTCTATGGATGACCTTGATCAGGTCTTTCTGTATTTAATAAGCTGCTTTTTTTCTCATACATCTATTTCATAAGTAGGAGTTTTTTTTGTTTTTTAAACTGGTCTTAGGTTAATATTCAGATTTGATTGTCTTCTTTTTCGGTCCTTGGCATCAGACTGACAAAGCAATCAGTGACCATCATGCCTGGTGGCGTCTTGTAGAGCTGAACCCAAACTGTTTCCACTCTGCTCGGTCGGCAGCCATTCTTCTTGTGGTACCCCAGCTCTGGATTATGCCTTGCATCACTGCCTCCACAGTTCTCCGCCAGGTAGCTTTTGGCCGGCCTCGCTTTCCTTCTGGAGCCCACAGCAAGGCAGTTACGGTGAAGGTGTCAGGGTTACTTCTGAGGATGTGGCCGACCCATTCCAGCATCTACCCACTTTGTTGGTGCATGTCTTCTTGGTGGCTCCATGTCAGCAGTTCTTGGTTGGTGATGGTGTTTGGTACGGTACTTTGACTCTTATTCTGATGTGTAAAACGTTGTCTTTGTGATGCCAGAGACAATTACAATTTTGTTACCACGTTTGAGTCAGTCTGTGTAGTTCTGCAACAGGTAGATTTGCCTATAACTGTATGTTCTTAATCCTTATCTGCCCTGTCTTTATTTGTCTGGCACTGTGCAATAATCATAATCAGAAGTACCTGGTGATGCCAGCAAGAAAATCTGTTTGAACCAGTTTAAAAGTAATATAGAAGGAAACCTTAAGAAAAAATAATAATGGAGACAAAAAACTTACAAGGGCTAAAGAAGACACAAAGACCTAGGGTAGGTCAACACGATAGGATGGGTTAGTGTGACCTTGTTAAAGATCTATGCTCCACGGGTAGTTGAAGGGTACTGAATATGATGGTGCCCACCCAGTCTACCATCTTTGTTGTCATCACTATCACAAACTGTTATCACATTTTAAAATCACCAGCACAATTATCACAGAGACCATAACTAAAATCACCATCAAATTACCATAATCACTGTCATGACTATCTTCAAAACCATGATGATTTATACCTCTTTTCTGGGACTCTTTTCACCAGTTTCCTCTACTACATCATTCTCACACTCATCATCAGACAGTTACCATTAACAACATAATCACCACCACTATCACTACATCATCATCACCATCAAGATCTTGAAGATCTAGACCTAGTATCTGGGACACCTACCATCAGTTTCCTCTACTGCATGATCGTTCTCGTACTCATCATCTGACGACATGTCCACACCCAGAACCCTGCAACAAAACAAAGCAGATTTACTGGACTACTTCATTTTCTTCTTCAGCTTTTAAAGTCCCTTAACTCTCTTTCCTGCAAACACAAAATGAGGTTGTGGAGGCTGGCAACCTCATAATTGCCACAGAAACCACCACTGTGAGATCATGTGACTGCTGTGAAGTCATGTGACTGCTTGGTACAGACTTCCAATAAGGGGACCAGCTACTGTGGTGGTTCTATGCTCCATAAGGAGTGGACAAGAAAATGTATAGAGTTTCCTATTATATCAAGAGGGGGATGTCATGGATGACACAAGCAGAAACAACGATCAAGCAGGTGACCATAGTTGAAAACATATTCAAAGGGGAAGAGTGGGGTAAGTCAGATGAGAACTGGATTAATTACCAGCAAGTCATCATCAGCCTTGTCAGAGAGTGTCGGACTCTCAGTCCATGCTTCGAAAGGTTCAAAATAGTTGGCTACGGCATGAATGGAAAACCTCCAAATAAGCTTTGAATCTGCAGCAGCTGGTGTGGATATACTGTCCTGGTCATGCAGGGGTAATCGGTAATGAGAGAGCAGACAGACTAGCATCAAGAGCACCCACAGTGGGGACACTGGATGCAGATAAAGGAGAGAAACTGAGAACAATTACTGATCACCTGTTAGAAAATGACACTGTAACAGATGAGTCATCAAGGTTAAGACTGTTGGAATTTGGCATCACACGCCAGGCTAGCAGAGATGGATGTATGAGAGGATGTATCCGTCGTATTTATAACCAGTGAGCTAGAGGAACAGTTAGCACTGACACTCTTCGACATAAACTGAGAGTGATTGAGCACCTATGGGTTTGCCCAGAGTGCAATGATGTCGATTCTGTTTAACAATAACAATAGTCCTCCCCAGACAGGATACTGATGGTTCTTAAGATTTGTCAGTTTTATCACTATGAGAACACATTATGATGTTTTATCAGCATAATAACAAAATATGCTGTTTTTTTTTTTAACTTAAAACTCAACTGACCTAAATGTGGTGATGGGACAGTAGTGCTCATCGCCATAATGTTCTAACAACTCCACACGGACAAACTTGACAAAATCCTCATTTGGCAGTGTAGTAAATGACTGGATAGTGCGTTCAGGAATTACATCAAACTTGCCCAAGGGTATCCATTCTTTGGTGGGGTACCTACAACAAATATGGCAGCAGCAAATGGATCACATATCTTTGAAAAGTATCAACAAGCAAGACAGAGAGGGCAAGCAATAAAAACTGAAACACATTAGCCAAATCACTTCATGAACTTGGCCATTATTTGGTCTTGTTTGCAGAAACAAGCCAGAACTAAGATGTGATGTAGCAGCCTCATGTATGTAAATGTACTTGTGGAATGTTAATGACATTCCATGTTCACTCATTCTGATTATAAACTTGTGTTAGCTCTAAGCCCCCACCTGTCACAGCACAATGTTCTACAGGAGACTGTGTTATCTAACAACAATTGCCAGCCATAAAGTACAGTGTAATGTGAGTAGCCTAAATGTAGATCAATCTGTCATGTGACAAAGAATAGTCCTACTGATCTCTTAACCATAAGGTACAAGGTCACTAATATCAGGTTGTCCATCAGGCTGGCAATCTCATCATGTCAAACAGAAACCACCACTACAACAGCTTTGTGTAGGATTCCTGCAAGGGTCAAGGTTACAGCAGTAGCTCTATGCTCCATTTTCATTCACTGTCCAAAGTCCATGTTTTCCCTTGATCTCTTCAAAGCCACAAGAGTCTGTTTGTATTTTCATATTTAGGTCACACATAAAGATTGTAATGTCTTTACTTCTCCTTTCATCCTTGACATTTCAAAGTCTAGTGTAACATTTTTCTTTCACATATTTGTCTTTGTCATTAGCTGGTGTGTAACACTGCGTGACATTCATCTGAATTTTTTTTTTGGCAGTTTTGAATATTGCTGTTATTATTTGCTATTCTACAGTGCTTTCTGTGACAGCACTGGAGCCACACCTTCACTATGGTGTTCTACTTCTTCCTCATGTCCTGATGATAACACCATTTGTCCTGTATTCAGTTTCTTCCTTTATATTTCCTTCTGCCATGTTTCACATAGTTCACGGCTGTTTGTGGCCTATACCAGAGCGCTCTTTTAGTTTCGGTGACCGGAATTCTGACACCGGGTATAAAATTTTGTGTGCACCGTAAAAGACTGTTTAAGTTTTTGGCGGGGAAAATCAGCTGATGTGTGAGTAAAATCAGTAAAATATAAATCATTACACACTCGTTCTGGATAAACACAGCGCTAAAATTCTTTTGTGTACTATAACTTTGTTCTGTGTTCTATTTTTGATTGCATTTTTATTTGTTTGAAATTAGTTTTGACGGAGTTACAGACTTTTGAAAACAGCGTCATCATTTAAGGAAATTCATAAAATAAGTAATCTTTTTTATTAATTTAATATCTAAAAATCGGCCCATTCGTTTGAGTTTATAATTATAAAGACTTCTCGAAGGGAAGCTAAAGATTATTTCCACATACTTTTTTTTTTGGTTTCATATCTTGAGAATGTGTGGTAGTCAGTTTTGTGAGTGTGGCATTACAAAGAACAAGCATATTGTCACCAGATTTTATAGCATTTAAATCCCTTTAAACGCATTCCTGATACCCACAAATCTTAAATAAGGTAGTAAAAAAATAACTTTTTGTAAAGCACCATCTGTTTTTGCATTTTCATTCATTTATAATGATATTTAGCTACGTATATAAGCGTCAGAAAACATGTAAAGCTATAGATAGATTACTTCCACATAATTTGATCTATCTTTCAAGTCTTGTTAATCTTCTATTTATAATATGAATTTTTTTTTTAATTGTGTGTGAGATAAAGACTGTTCCATTGGTGTTCTTTGGTAGACAATCCTGTGCACACGACGGCTGCCAGCGAATTCTAAGTAACTGTTTGTATATCTTCTTTCATTCAAAGTTACAATGCAGGTAGTAAATTTAGAGAAACCAAATTCTAAATCTAATACCATCCTTTTATCAATGGCTAGAGTCAGAGATACATATGATAATTTAGAAATATTTATGAATGGCATGAAAGCTCAGATAGAGTCACTAAAATATTTAGAGTGGGATGGTAAACAAGTTGTTGTTTTCTTATTCGGGGATTATTTCCTTGTTTTGCTGGAGACACCACAGACATGGGTATATTCCTTGAGCTCCAGACAAACCAAACCTTTTAATCAAAGACATCCAGAGAGCATACAACTTGCAAACCAAGAAGTTTGGCCATGTTGATAAGAGATTACAATAGATATATGAAATATAGGAAAGGGAATAAAAGGCAAGTGGCACATTACCATAATTGTTTACACAAACCAATGTTAGAGATTGAAATTGAAAATGTAGCTCCTCCTTACCTTCATATTTTATTAGGCATTGTTTTGAAACACCACAGACTTCTATAACAGGTAGCTGATACAATAGACACAAAGATATTTGAGAATTCGCAAGAGATACATGCAAACATTAGTACTTTTAAGAACTTGAAGAGATTTAGTAGGAACTGGAAATAGGCAGAAGAATTAGGAGCTAAAATTGAATTTTTCAGGTAGGTATTGAACTTTGTGAGGATAAGGAGGAGACAGATAATTTTAAAGTTAGACTTGAAAATGCACAAGATGAGCTGGCCAAACTTCAGTTTCAAGATCTGTGTACTAGGTCTGGTCCAGTTTGCTCACACATGGACAAGGTACTAGCCAAACACAAAATCATACAACAGGCTTATAATAGCAGAGCATTTATAGGGAATCACTGCCACAGATATCTCACACAAAAAGTTTATAAAGATCTTACAAGAGCAATCATTACACAAACACTGAAAATTACAGACAAACAAGATATAACTAACATAGCTTTTATTGCCCAAGAACAATTCAACTCACTGAAAGAAGCATTTGAGAAAGTACACAACAAAATATCACACAGTAAACCAATTAGTAAAGAATCAATAACAGCATCGATAGAGACTTATATGTCTTTGTTCAGAAAGCTATTCCCTAGTAAGACAATTCATAAACAGCACATATTAGAAAAACATTGCGCAGACTGGATCAGAACTCATGATGTATGATTGAGATAATTGTTAGCTCTCATGTTCTGGGGACAATTGGGTGTGTTATTTTAAGGTTATAAATGTGGACATGCAATTTAAACTTTCAATAATTAATGTTTGACGCATGAAACCAAAACAAAACTTTGATATCCATTTTCTGCAGGTTTTCTACTTTTGATTTCTGTAATTTGTTATGCATGTTGATTGTGACCGTTTTAGTGTAAATTGAATTAGAAACAAACCATAACAAAATGTAAAAAAAAAAACCGTAAATTTTACACTATTTCAGACTATTATATCTTCTGTTCTAATTGTGATAAAATGTTTGTTCTTGTTCTAAAATTTACTCTAACATTTCTAGTCTAGCTTTACGCAAAATTAAAGCCGGTATTTATAATAATAAAGTAGCATAAAAGCAATTCAAACATGTTTTGGGGACAATTGGGTGTGTTTTTTTAAGGTAATAAATGTGGACTTGCAATTTAAACTTTCAATAATTAATGTTTGACGCATGAAACCAAAAAAAATCTTTGATATCCATTTTCTGCATGTTTTCTACTTTTGATTTCTGTAATTTGTTATGCATGTTGATTGTGACCGATTGAGTGAAAATTGCATTATAAACAAACCATAACAAAATATAAAAAAAAACGTAAATTTTACACTATTTCAGACTATTATATCTTCTGTTCTAATTGTGATAAAATGTTTGTTCTTGTTCTAAAATTTACTCTAACATTTCTAGTCTAGCTTTACGCAAAATTAAAGCCGGTATTTATAATAATAAAGTAGCATAAAAGCAATTCAAACATGTTTTGGGGACAATTGGGTGTGTTTTTTTAAGGTAATAAATGTGGACTTGCAATTTAAACTTTCAATAATTAATGTTTGACGCATGAAACCAAAACAAATCTTTGATATCCATTTTCTGCATGTTTTCTACTTTTGATTTCTGTAATTTGTTATGCATGTTGATTGTGACCGATTGAGTGAAAATTGCATTATAAACAAACCATAACAAAATATAAAAAAAAAAACGTAAATTTTACACTATTTCAGACTATTATATCTTCTGTTCTAATTGTGATAAAATGTTTGTTCTTGTTCTAAAATTTACTCTAACATTTCTAGTCTAGCTTTACGCAAAATTAAAGCCGGTATTTATAATAAAAAAGTAGCCTAAAAGCATTAATTAAGCCCTATCAAAAGTAAACATCGCCACATGTTTTTCCCATTAGGAAGCTGACCACGTGACCTCTGTCAAGTGGGCTATAAATAGCGCGGTCGGGGAAAAAGGGGAAATAACTAAAAGATCGCTTGCAAACAGCCGTGAGTTCCACGATATCCATTCTTTTAATTTCACATTTCTGCTGCCACCTGGGCTGTTTTCCAAATGTTCCAACATTCCTAGAGAAAAAAAAAAAAGAAAGCCAGCAACCCAGACTGCTGTTGACTACATGACAAATGTATTTAACACACACACACACGGGTCGTCCTTCTGTCATCTTGGATGGCCCCAACATGCTCAAGTTGACATGATTTGGTTCAGTTGACTTGTCCATAATGTGGAACTGATGGCAAGAATCAGACAAGTACCAGTGGAATAAAGAGATGAGAAGACGATGCTGTCAATGGATAGGACACACACTGAGGAAACCTGATGATAGCATTACAATGCAGTCCTTGTTCTGGAATCCCCAGGGAAAGAGAGGCAGAGGTTGAACAAAAAAACACATGGAGAAGAGAACTGGAAACAGAAGTGAACATGATGAGGAAAACATGGAAAGAACTTGAGCGGATGGCACAGGACAGGAGGACCTGACATGTGTTTGTTGAAGGCCTATGCTCCTTGGGGAGCTAAAAGGTATTGATTGATTGACTGACATGTCCATGTTGCTATTAAAGTTTTTTTGGCTTAGTTCTACAGCATGGGGTAGTCTGTCCCTGCCCAACTCTCCTTAGTTATCTCCAACAACATACATTACAGTGTACTGTGGGTTACTGTTCTTTGCTCCCCTATCAGGACCTGGTAACACATAAGCACAAATGAATGAATGATGAAATTATATGCTTAGCAACTCATAATTAGTCCTGTAACAGTTTTAATGCACATAAACTGATACGCAAAATAATGGTTAGATAGAAGGAAATTGCAATTTTTAGAACTTCTTCCAAAGCAAGAAATTAAAATAGTGAAGACAATAAACTAAGCTATAAATGACATGCAGCACATACCTCTGGCTTGCAGAAACACGAAAGGACTTGGGCTGAGAGGAAAACATCTCCAAACTTCCCAGCTCAACTTTGTGAATGTGTATGGGTTCACACAGCTCCACCACAAACCTAAACCACAAGAGTACCTCTATTCAAATAACAACACAAATATTTGCTGCACTTATAAATATGACTTGTTACAAGAATGTTTATACAGTGCTTAAACTGAGCACACACAAAAATACCCTAAACATAAATCTCATGAAGAGGTCTATATTTTTGACTTGACATTTGACTTGAAGATTTGTATTGCTGCATTGGACTTGGTATCTTTTGATTTCCAAATATTTCCCAGTTCAACAGCTTTCCCTCTGGCTTTCTGTCATTTCTTAATGCCAAAATACTGCCCATTCATTCAACTTTGTCTGTACCACTGCCAAGATTTATATCTATGGTGATGTTTCTCCATGTGTAATCTGGGTATCAGCTGCCACATTTATTCTCATTATCTTTGTCTTTTGTCAGTGTATTGTCAGACTCAACTCATCAAGCATTCTCCTTTTGTCTTGCACCTGGTTATGGGACAGAAGAGCCATGTCACTGGCCGTGGCATTCACTGCATGAATAGTATTCAGCAAACCTGAATATAACATTTTGTCAAAGAAAAACTGCTGAAGGAAGATGTGATGAACAGGTGGATGGGCTGTCTAGACACTGGACAGATCTGGTCAAAGCCCAATGCTTAAATGAGGGCTCAGAGGCAAAGATGAAGATAGAAAAACTACTCAAATAATATGGAGGAAGGAAAAGAAAAAAGTAGCTCCTTATGCCCGCCTCCAAATATCTCCCCCCCCCCCCCCATTATTTAATTTTTTAAAAATTCTTTAACTGTCTATCTTCCCTGAGATTATTAATTACATCAAGTACTTTTAAAACACATGGCAGAATAACCAACCATTTTTTAGCTTTGCAAGGACTGATCATATATTCGTCTGGGTTGCGATTCAGAAGATATTTGGCATTTTCTGCTTCAGGATTGTTGGCAATAATCTTGGCTCCACAGCTTGCCAATGCAAAATTCTGTCGAAGTTTCTTCTGCAGCAATAAAGTGCTTGGGTTGACAGCCTGCTCCTGCTCTGAATTGTACAGATACAAGAAAAAACATGAAATGTATATAACAACATTGATACATCTCAAATATATAAACCTACAGTATACTAGCAGCACATGCAGAAAGAGATGACATGTGTATGTGTCAGGTCACAGGTCATGCTAGCAGTGTCATTTTAGGTCCACTCTTGAAGTGAAGAATCATGGTATGCTACAAGTTTTTGTTATTGAACCAAGTGTGTTGTACTGGGCAATGTGAGCCCATGCTGTTGTAGGATGTTTGTCATACTGTCTATCCATCTATCTTTTGGTCTTCCTTCTGGAAGAATCGTGGTATGCTACAAGTTTTTGTTATTGAACCAAGTGTGTTGTACTGGGCAATGAGAGCCCATGCTGTTGTAGGATGTCTGTCATACTGTCTATCCATCTATCTTTTGGTCTTCCTTCTGGAAGAATCGTGGCAAGCTGCAAGTTTTTGTTATTGAACCAAGTGTGTTGAACTGGCCAATGTGACCCCGTATTGTTGTAGGATGTCTGTCATACTGTCTATCCATCTATCTTTTGGTCTTCCTTCTGGAAGAATCGTGGTATGCTACAAGTTTTTGTTATTGAACCAAGTGTGTTGTACTGGGCAATGAGAGCCCATGCTGTTGTAGGATGTCTGTCATACTGTCTATCCATCTATCTTTTGGTCTTCCTTCTGGAAGAATCGTGGCAAGCTGCAAGTTTTTGTTATTGAACCAAGTGTGTTGAACTGGCCAATGTAACCCCGTATTGTTGTAAGATGTCTGTCATAATGTCTATCCATCTATCTTTTGGTCTTCCTTCTGGAAGAATCGTGGCAAGCTGCAAGTTTTTGTTATTGAACCAAGTGTGTTGAACTGGCCAATGTGACCCTGTATTGTTGTAGGATGTCTGTCATACTGTCTATCCATCTATCTTTTGGTCTTCCTTCTGGAAGAATCGTGGCAAGCTGCAAGTTTTTGTTATTGAACCAAGTGTGTTGAACTGGCCAATGTGACCCCGTATTGTTGTAGAATTTCTGTCATACTGTCTATACATCTATCTTTTGGTCTTCCTTCTGGAAGAATCGTGGCAAGCTGCAATTTTTTGTTATTGAACCAAGTGTGTTGAACTGGCCAATGTGACCCCGTATTGTTGTAGAATTTCTGTCATACTGTCTATACATCTATCTTTTGGTCTTCCTTCTGGAAGAATCGTGGCAAGCTGCAAGTTTTTGTTATTGAACCAAGTGTGTTGAACTGGCCAATGTGACCCCGTATTGTTGTAGGATGTCTGTCATACTGTCTATACATCTATCTTTTGGTCTTCCTTCTGGAAGAATCGTGGCAAGCTGCAAGTTTTTGTTATTGAACCAAGTGTGTTGAACTGGCCAATGTGACCCCGTATTGTTGTAGAATTTCTGTCGTACTGTCTATACATCTATCTTTTGGTCTTCCTTCTGGAAGAATCGTGGCAAGCTGCAAGTTTTTGTTATTGAACCAAGTGTGTTGAACTGGCCAATGTGACCCCGTATTGTTGTAGAATTTCTGTCATTCTGTCTATCCATCTATCTTTTGGTCTTCCTTCTGGAAGAATCGTGGCAAGCTGCAAGTTTTTGTTATTGAACCAAGTGTGTTGAACTGGCCAATGTGACCCCGTATAGTTGTAGGATTTCTGTCATTCTGTCTATCCATCTATCTTTTGGTCTTCCTTCTGGAAGAATCGTGGCAAGCTGCAAGTTTTTGTTATTGAACCAAGTGTGTTGAACTGGCCAATGTGACCCCGTATTGTTGTAGGATTTCTGTCATTCTGTCTATCCATCTATCTTTTGGTCTTCCTTCTGGAAGAATCGTGGCAAGCTGCAAGTTTTTGTTATTGATCCAAGTGTGTTGAACTGGCCAATGTGACCCCATATTGTTGTAGGATGTCTGTCATACTGTCTATACATCTATCTTTTGGTCTTCCTTCTGGAAGAATCGTGGCAAGCTGCAAGTTTTTGTTATTGAACCAAGTGTGTTGAACTGGCCAATGTGACCCCGTATTGTTGTAGAATTTCTGTCATACTGTCTATCCATCTATCTTTTGGACTTCCTCATGCTCTAAAACCAGATTTTCTACTGCTGTAGACTCTTATGTGTAACTGTCTATTCTCCATTTTCATGAGATGGCCAGATCACTTTATTTTCTGTCTTTCTATATCCTCGATGCCATCAGCTCAAGGTCTGTCCATACCATCCACATCTGTCTCTAGTCTTCTTCTCCACGTTTATTGGTCTCCCTCTACCTCTCTTATCTTGAGGATTCCGGAAACAGGACTGTCCTGTAATGCTATCAACAGATTTTCCTCAATGTATGGCCTTTCCATCATCACCAGTGTCGTCTTCTCATTTCTTGTTCCACTGTCATTTGTCTACCTCTTGTCATCAGTTCCACACTGGCGATCTTGTCATACCAATTCAATCCTTCTACTCTATACACGCAACCACTTATAAAAATCTAACTTCTTGGTACAGGTATGTAACCCAGAATCCGAAATGCTCAGGGACGGCCGTGTTTCGGAAATAGGATTTTTTTTTGTTTTCAGATATCGTTTACAGTAGCCCAACTCACCTAAAAATCGGTTTGAAAATTGCCCAACAGTCAGCCAGAAAAACTTTTGATTTTTGGACATTTCGGTTTTAGGGTGTTCAGATCCTAGGTTATGGACCTGTAGTTGTTTCTGCTGTTCTCTATGTTTCAGAGACATACTATAATAGGACTGACTTGACATCTGAAGATTCTTTTTTCTTCCTGTTGAACTCTTACTTTTGATTCCCATATATCAGTACAAGGGGAAAGGAAAAGTCAGTCAGTACACCCACATTAATAAAAGAAACATACAAATATCCACATAACACCAAAATAAAAATCAACAGAAGGGCAGAAGCTAATTGTCACAGCTATGGTTCTGCACAGAGAATATTACACATGTCAGACAAAACTTTATCTTACACAAACATAAATATCAAAATGATAATCTACTCACTTTTTTCACTTTTTTGTTTCTCTTGCTCAGCCAAATACTGCATGGACCACTTGTCAAATGTGGGAAACTCCTCTTCTTCTGTCTTCTTCTTTTCATCTGCATCCTTCAAACTGCAAAACATAACCCCTTGGAGTTTATAACCAGCAGAGAAAACCCTCCATTGTTTGTTTCCAAGATGCTAAGAACCAGACAAAATTATACATATTAAATTTACAACTTATTTGTTTCTATAAATAGAGGAATGGAAATCCCATAGCATCCAGCTGAGCTTATCTGAATGAAATAACTGTATTCTGCATTAACCATATACAGGCTAAACCCCAAGGCACTAGAAAGGTGTTTACTAAACAAATGTATTATTGTTGTTGTTGTTGTTTAACTAGGGTTGCTGAGTTTGTCGCTCTTTCACAGCCAATTCCAAGTTGAAGAATGTGCACAATGTTCTGTAGCAGTTGTGTGGTGCTGTATAGCATGTTTGTAATTGTTGGTAACAGCTTTCTTCTTTCTGTGGAAAGTCCTGGGCAAGTGAGCAGTACATGCTCAGCTCTCATATGGATGGGCATAGTTGCTGCAATAAGGCTCATTAAAACCACAAACAGTGGACAAACAGCACAGAAAATAAATTACTTGAGAAAAGATTTGTAAAAAAAAAAAAAAACAAGACATCACCAATTATAGATACGAATGGAATACAGTATCTCCGTAAAATGGCCTTATGGGTAGTAAGCTGGAGATGAGAGTAATTATACTGCGTTTGATGGTCTAGCTATACGCTAAAAATACCTGAACTGTGTCGGCACCACCGCATCATCCACAAACACGGGGTCCACTGCCATCTTGTCCACTCCTACTGGTAGGTTTGACAGAACATCCCAGGTACCTGGGTCGACTGACTTCAAGGCCTCTGTGGCTACTGATACATCAAATGTGTATGAGTCACCTTCAGATGATGGGTGCTGGTGAGAGCTGTGGACAAACAAACTAAATGCTAGAATGTTAGATGGACAAATGGATGGATTACTCCCGTAATCTAGAATATAACAACAACTGAACACCTATTCACCATAATAATATTCTTTGTGTGGTTCCTATATTTTTAAGAATTCTTCCAAATTTTGTTTTCTTTCAGCACAAAATAATAATGTACTGTACTGTGCAACAACTAGTCTGACTTAACCTATTTTTAGGAATATTACTATCCATACAGTTCAACACATTGCACCATATTTGACTTATAGAATGCATCCACTGAAATGAATTGTAATCTTACAACCAATGTTCAAATACTACTGACAAGAAAGACAACCCTGACAAGAAACAAACTGTCCTTGTTCTGGAATCCTCAAAGGTCAAGGCAGACCTAGCAGCACATGGATAAGACAACCGCAGACAGACATGAAGGGTATCAAGAAGACATAGATAAGACAACTGGAGACAGACATGAAGGGTATCAAGAAGACATAGATAAGACAACCGCAGACAGACATGAAGGGTATCAAGAAGACATAGATAAGACAACTGGAGACAGACATGAAGGGTATCAAGAAGACATAGATAAGACAACCGGAGACAGACATGAAGGTTATCAAGAAGACATGGATAAGACAACTGGAGACAGACATGAAGGGTATCAAGAAGACATAGATAAGACAACCAGAGACAGACATGAAGGGTATCAAGAAGACATAGATAAGACAACCGGAGACAGACATGAAGGGTATCAAGAAGACATAGATAAGACAACTGGAGACAGACATGAAGGGTATCAAGAAGACATAGATAAGACAACCAGAGACAGACATGAAGGTTATCAAGAAGACATAGATAAGACAACTGCAGACAGACATGAAGGGTATCAAGAAGACATAGATAAGACAACTGGAGACAGACATGAAGGGTATCAAGAAGACATGGAAAAACCTTAAGGTCATGTCACATGACAGGTGTATGTTTGGTGAAGGCCTATGCTCCTTGGGCAGTTGAAGGCTGATAGTGGGGCTTAGTTTAGGATGAGGTGCATGACAATAGGTAGCAGAACAAGAATTAAATCGGACAAAGGACACAACAAAAAAACAACCCACACTACAATCATGAGGACTAGATACAAGAAAACAATAGACAAAAGAAAGTGAGAACTACATGAAAACTATTTTAAATCTTCAAAATAAAATTATTAAATGATAAAAATGAAGAAGGAAATGAATCACTGTAACACTCGCTGGAGTCAGTCCACCACAACAAAAATAGAATCTTCAACTCAGATGTTAAGTCAGTCCTACTGTATGGTTGTGAAACATAGAGAACAACAATCAAAAAAGTGACAGACTTTCATAAATGGGTTGTGTAGAATAGAAGTATTGAATTGGTATGACAAGGTGACTATAGTGGAACTCATGACAAGAATCAGACAAGTGCCAGTGGAACAAGAGATGAGAAGATGATGCTTAAGGTGGACAGGAAACACTTTGAAGTAACCTGCTGATATAACTACCAGACATACCTTGTTTTGGAATCTCAAGGGTAGTGATGATATGGTAGAGGTTGACACAACAACATGTGAAAGATGACAACTAGAGATAGCTATCACAATGATGAGGAAAGACTTTGAGCTAACAGCACATGACAGGAGGACTTGACAGGAGGACTTGGTAAATGTTTGTTGAAGGCCTAAGCTCCTTTGGCAGCTGAAGGGTATTGAATAGAAGAATGAATGAACAACGGCTGTCAGTCCAACACAAGTCAGTGCACTAGAGTCAGTCCAACACAAGTCAGTGCACTAGAGTCCGTCCAACACAAGTCAGTGCACTAGAGTCCATCCAACACAAGTCAGTGCACTAGAGTCAGCCCAACACAAGTCAGTGCACTAGAGTCAGTCCAACACAAGTCAGTGCACTAGAGTCAGTCCAACACAAGTCAGTGCACTAGAGTCAGTCCAACACAAGTCAGTGCACTAGAGTCAGTCCAACACAAGTCAGTGCACTAGAGTCAGTCCAACACAAGTCAGTGCACTAGAGTCCATCCAACACAAGTCAGTGCACTAGAGTCAGTCCAACACAAGTCAGTGCACTAGAGTCAGTCCAACACAAGTCAGTGCACTAGAGTCAGTCCAACACAAATCAGTGCACTGGAAGAAAGGTTAGGTCAGGGCTGACAAACCAAGCCCAGAAAAAAACTGCTAAAAGAATAATGAAGTAGTAAGCAACAGTAGCAACTATATGTCCAATAGGGAACAAGCAACAAGGATGGATGGATCATGATGATGCTGATCAGCATGAGGAGTAACGTAGTCAAGAATGCTGACATATCCAGGTAAACCTACGTGTCATAGATGTCAGCACATATACTGACTGGTGTACCACAAGCTACAACAGCAAGAATACCAGACAGGTTTTCCTGACATTTTAACCAGACTGAAATGATGTTGGCGAGTGAGGAGAAAGGTATTTTTGAAAAACTGTTGATTCATACTTATTCAGTCTCCAGGTGAGATATGAACTTGTCCAGAGCATACAGGTAAATATTAGTGCTGAGAACAGACAAAACAAAAGTCAGCACAAGAATAGCAAGTCTCCAGGTGAGATATGAACTTGTCCAGAGCATACAGGTAAATATTAGTGCTGAGAACAGACAAAACAAAAGTCAGCACAAGAATAGCAAGTCTCCAGGTGAGATATGAACTTGTCCAGAGCATACAGGTAAATATTAGTGCTGAGAACAGACAAAACAAAAGTCAGCACAAGAATAGCAAGTCTCCAGGTGAGATATGAACTTGTCCAGAGCATACAGGTAAATATTAGTGCTGAGAACAGACAAAACAAAAGTCAGCACAAGAATAGCAAGTCTCCAGGTGAGATATGAACTTGTCCAGAGCATACAGGTAAATATTAGTGCTGAGAACAGACAAAACAAAAGTCAGCACAAGAATAGCAAGTCTCCAGGTGACATATGAACTTGTCCAGAGCATACAGGTAAATATTAGTGCTGAGAACAGACAAAACAAAAGTCAGCACAAGAATAGCAAGTCTCCAGGTGAGATATGAACTTGTCCAGAGCATACAGGTAAATATTAGTGCTGAGAACAGACAAAACAAAAGTCAGCACAAGAATAGCAAGTCTCCAGGTGAGATATGAACTTGTCCAGAGCATACAGGTAAAATATATATATATATATAGGGCCGAAACACTTGTCGGACGGGGGGACTTCTTCTGATGATCAGATTGCTTCCTGTTGTATCGCTCTGTAAAGAGTTTCCTATCATAGTGCTGAGAACAGACAAAACAAAAGTCAGCACAAGAATAGCAAGTCTCCAGGTGAGATATGAACTTGTCCAGAGCATACAGGTAAATATTAGTGCTGAGAACAGACAAAACAAAAGTCAGCACAAGAATAGCAAGTCTCCAGGTGAGATATGAACTTGTCCAGAGCATACAGGTAAATATTAGTGCTGAGAACAGACAAAACAAAAGTCAGCACAAGAATAGCAAGTCTCCAGGTGAGATATGAACTTGTCCAGAGCATACAGGTAAACATTAGTGCTGAGAACATACAAAACAAAAGTCAGCACAAGAATAGCAAGTCTCCAGGTGAGATATGAACTTGTCCAGACCATACAGGTAAATATTAGTGCTGAGAACAAACAAAACAAACGTCAGCACAAGAACAACAAGTCTCCAGGTGAGATTTGAACTTGTCCAGAGCATACAGGTAAATATTAGTGCTGAGAACAGACAAAACAAAAGTCAGCACAAGAATAGCAAGTCTCCAGGTGAGATATGAACTTGTCCAGACCATACAGGTAAATATTAGTGCTGAGAACAGACAATACAAAAGTCAGCACAAGAATAGCAAGTCTCCAGGTGAGATATGAACTTGTCCAGAGAATACAGGTACATATTAGTGCTGAGAACAGACAAAACAAAAGTCAGCACAAGAATAGCAAGTCTCCAGGTGAGATATGAACTTGTCCAGAGCATACAGGTAAATATTAGTGCTGAGAACAGACAAAACAAAAGTCAGCACAAGAACAGCAAGTCTCCAGGTGAGATATGAACTTGTCCAGAGAATACAGGTACATATTTAGTGCTGAGAACAGACAAAACAAAAGTCAGCACAAGAATAGCAAGTCTCCAGGTGAGATACGAACTTGTCCAGAGCATACAGGTAAATATTAGTGCTGAGAACAGACAAAACAAAAGTCAGCACAAGAATAGCAAGTCTCCAGGTGAGATATGAACTTGTCCAGAGCATACAGGTAAATATTAGTGCTGAGAACAGACAAAACAAAAGTCAGCACAAGAATAGCAAGTCTCCAGGTGAGATACGAACTTGTCCAGAGCATACAGGTAAATATTAGTGCTGAGAACAGACAAAACAAAAGTCAGCACAAGAATAGTGTCACGGAGTGTTTTGATGGTATTTTGCATGTGTGAATGTTCCCATGCTCCAGCGGGAGTTTAGTAGTTATGTGAGTTGTTGTGAGCTGGGAATGCGTGCATGGTAATAATTTAGCTACAGGATTGTGAGCATTGCTTGAGACAAGCTGTTAGCTTTTGTGATGCGTGAATGAAGATCAGTGGAGCGTGAAAGGGTTTCACGGGTTTTTAGGGAATACGCATGAAAGGGGCAGTCAGAGAGAGGAGTGTGTTGGTTGGAGACGTGTGTTGGGTCAGTAGAGAGCAGACAGTACACAGGAGACAGCATAGAGTGTAAGAGCAGAGAAGGGTGGATGTTGCAGTAGTTGTTTATGAAGAATCCTAGTTGCTGTGTGTAGTGATTCCGGGGTAAGCAGAGTGCTTACAGAATACTCGGAATTGATGATGTCTACATTATTTGTAATGGCCCTGCGACCATTGTGATTTATTTGTGAATCCAATACATTAGTGGAGATTGATACAGGCTGTTGGAGTTATTCCTTGGACAATGAGCTATACGAGCGGTGTATGAGTGTTGTCTGTCTAATCGTTCACATCCACCTACATACACCCTACTCGTCACATTGGGGGCTCGTCTATTCGGATGTTACAAGTGAACCCAGAGCTGTACAGCGTTGAAGTGATCTGAGGTCATTGGGTCAGCAGCCGATGGTTTGTTTTTCAACGCAGCGAAATGTGACAACTTTACAGTAACCAGAACGATTCGACACGGTTCAAATCTAGGTCAGTTGTTAACGGTACGTGTGTGCTACCGAATGAACAGTGTGTTATAGGAATGCTGCCTTACAAGTCTGTTTACATCGTTTGCTGCGGTTGTGAAACAGTGTGTTGTGACCAGGAGAATCTATGATGACCAGAAGAAGAGGATCTGTGAAAGCTATGAAGCTATCGTGTTGCTGTGTGTGAAGTGGAAAACAAGTGCTTGGTTTTTTCACTATCTGTGTAGCCGGGGGCGCTACAGAATTCTGAACTGAATGTGTTGTGCGTGCTGTGTGTGGATCTTCATATTTCATCAACCTTGGGACTGGCTGAAGACATTATAAACATATCTACACGCTTGGGATATAAGTATTATGTAGTTGTTTCGTGAACAATTAGTTTTTTTTGCCATAATTTCTTGAGATACAGCTTAATTAGAATTTATTTTATTGTTATTCGTTTTAAGGAAGTTGCGTAACATTCTCTCGTGCTCTAATAGGCTAATGTTCTAGTAAAGTGTTTACTAATTTTCTAGTTTAAAGGGTAATTTTGATGTTATTTAGTGCTAACAGTGTATTTCCTAAGAAATCAGTAGTTTTTCTCATATACTGAGTACTTCTGTTTTCACATTCTTCTCATTACTTCTGCTATTTTCTTCTTTTAATAATATCACTTATTTTCTACCTCATCTCCAGTGTTGCTGTTCTACTGTAGTTAATTTTCACTCTGTCTTTGCATGTTTATATGTGATGTAGGTTTAGACTAGACTACATTTATAATTAATTGTAATATCTATAGTACCTTGAGCTGTGCTATTCCTATCTGCCTTACACATTACTTATATCTACATTACTTATAACTGTGTGAATCCTAGCTGTCATCTTTCTCTCTAGTTCTTTTGTCCATGTTAGTTAGATTCTAAGAACTTAAATTATATACTAAGTGTGTATTAAACATATTCCTCACAGGAACTGTTGTAGTGTTTGGACTTCTCAAAGTTACTGCTGCAGAGGTGACTTGGAGACAACAGATCAGATCAGTTTATTGCCATAGCCTACCATTCCAGTACACCAGAAAAAGCTATGTAACCTTAGTTTGGTTGGGTTCATCATTCTAAGGCCATATTTCATTTATTTGTCCAGATTGCTCTATAGGCTTCTCTTGGCATTCATTGTTTCAGTGTTGTTGTTGGACGTGACGATTATGTTATTTATGTGTGTTTTGATGTCATCTGTAGGATTTTGCGCTATTTATTCTTAGAAGGGGTCCTATCCTGTGGGCAGGATCAGTTGTATTGCCCTTCACGAATAAAGTGTGCATTTTTGCATTAGTTGTTTACGTGCAGTTTGTTGTTGGTTGTATATTACATTCCCTTTTTGACGTTCTGTGTATATGGTGTATTCTTCAGTCATTTTTCTTCTTACACTATCCTGTAAATACGTTAATTTTTTCAATCTCCTGTTTTCGTGTGTTATAAAGGGTAGGTACTGTATATTTCAATATTACTTCTGTCACACATCTTTCCTTGTTCTTGTTACCGACCTACCAAGTTGTTGGTTGTTAATTAGGGTGTACTGTTTATCATCATCATTTGTGTCATTGTTTGTTTTGTAGGGTTAATAATTTTTTGTGGGTAGACATTGAATACAGTGAGTAAGGTATTATCTTAGTTGTTATTTAAGATATTATTTTGGGTTGTAAACTATTTTGACATTAAGTTAAAGTATTTGAGGTGCATATAAGTAATATATATATTTATAATCATGTCAACACTTATGGATTTTATCCTTGTCGGTGAGAAGACAGGAAAGTCTGGAGAGGATCTCTTAGAGTTTGCACAGGCTCAATTTAAAGAGGAACAGGCTCAATTTAAAGAAGTGCAGGATAGACAAGAACGATATGATGAGCGAGAGAAAAAGAAGGCAGAGGAAGAGACTAAGAGATTGGAGATACAAAGAGAAACTAAGAAAACAGAGGAAGAAACTAAAAGATTAGAGATACAAGCACAGAAAGAAATGAAAGAGATAGAAGCACAGAAAGAAATTAAATAGGTAGAAGCGGACAAAGAGATATCATTGAAAAAACTCGAGTTAGAGAAGTCGAGTTCAGACTCGTCATCAAAATAAGAATATGGGAGCATGTACAAGTTGAAACTCCCAATTTTCAACGAATCCATAGATTTTATGGACTGTTTTTTGGAGAGGTTTCAAATGAAGGCAACTGCCTTAAAGATTAATAAAGAACTGTGGGGATCACTGTTGACAGATTATTTAACAGGGTCAGCATTAAAAACAGTTTTTCAATTAACTGTGGAAGATAGATTAAATTATGACATAGTGAAGGAAACTTTGTTACGCAAGTACAGGTTAAATGAGCAGGGTTATCGTTTAAAGTTCCACAGTGCGATGCCAAGTAGTGAGCAAGATTTTGCAGAGTTTATCGCAGAGATTAAGATGTTATTGAATAGGTGGATTGACCTATCTGGCATTGCTAAAGATTTTGATGGCCTATGTGATTAGTGCTGAGAACAGACAAAACAAAAGTCAGCACAAGAATAGCAAGTCTCCAGGTGAGATATGAACTTGTCCAGAGCATACAGGTAAATATTAGTGCTGAGAACAGACAAAACAAAAGTCAGCACAAGAATAGCAAGTCTCCAGGTGAGATATGAACTTGTCCAGAGCATACAGGTAAATATTAGTGCTAAGAACAGACAAAACAAACGTCAGCACAAGAATAGCAAGTCTCCAGGTGAGATATGAACTTGTCCAGAGCATACAGGTAAATATTAGTGCTGAGAACAGACAAAACAAAAGTCAGCACAAGAATAGCAAGTCTCCAGGTGAGATATGAACTTGTCCAGAGCATACAGGTAAATATTAGTGCTGAGAACAGACAAAACAAAAGTCAGCACAAGAATAGCAAGTCTCCAGGTGAGATATGAACTTGTCCAGAGCATACAGGTAAAATATATATATATATATAGGGCCGAAACACTTGTCGGACGGGGGGACTTCTTCTGATGATCAGATTGCTTCCTGTTGTATCGCTCTGTAAAGAGTTTCCTATCATAGTGCTGAGAACAGACAAAACAAAAGTCAGCACAAGAATAGCAAGTCTCCAGGTGAGATATGAACTTGTCCAGAGCATACAGGTAAATATTAGTGCTGAGAACAGACAAAACAAAAGTCAGCACAAGAATAGCAAGTCTCCAGGTGAGATATGAACTTGTCCAGAGCATACAGGTAAATATTAGTGCTGAGAACAGACAAAACAAAAGTCAGCACAAGAATAGCAAGTCTCCAGGTGAGATATGAACTTGTCCAGAGCATACAGGTAAACATTAGTGCTGAGAACATACAAAACAAAAGTCAGCACAAGAATAGCAAGTCTCCAGGTGAGATATGAACTTGTCCAGACCATACAGGTAAATATTAGTGCTGAGAACAAACAAAACAAACGTCAGCACAAGAACAACAAGTCTCCAGGTGAGATTTGAACTTGTCCAGAGCATACAGGTAAATATTAGTGCTGAGAACAGACAAAACAAAAGTCAGCACAAGAATAGCAAGTCTCCAGGTGAGATATGAACTTGTCCAGACCATACAGGTAAATATTAGTGCTGAGAACAGACAATACAAAAGTCAGCACAAGAATAGCAAGTCTCCAGGTGAGATATGAACTTGTCCAGAGAATACAGGTACATATTAGTGCTGAGAACAGACAAAACAAAAGTCAGCACAAGAATAGCAAGTCTCCAGGTGAGATATGAACTTGTCCAGAGCATACAGGTAAATATTAGTGCTGAGAACAGACAAAACAAAAGTCAGCACAAGAACAGCAAGTCTCCAGGTGAGATATGAACTTGTCCAGAGCATACAGGTAAATATTAGTGCTGAGAACAGACAAAACAAAAGTCAGCACAAGAATAGCAAGTCTCCAGGTGAGATACGAACTTGTCCAGAGCATACAGGTAAATATTAGTGCTGAGAACAGACAAAACAAAAGTCAGCACAAGAATAGCAAGTCTCCAGGTGAGATACGAACTTGTCCAGAGCATACAGGTAAATATTAGTGCTGAGAACAGACAAAACAAAAGTCAGCACAAGAATAGCAAGTCTCCAGGTGAGATACGAACTTGTCCAGAGCATACAGGTAAATATTAGTGCTGAGAACAGACAAAACAAAAGTCAGCACAAGAATAGTGTCACGGAGTGTTTTGATGGTATTTTGCATGTGTGAATGTTCCCATGCTCCAGCGGGAGTTTAGTAGTTATGTGAGTTGTTGTGAGCTGGGAATGCGTGCATGGTAATAATTTAGCTACAGGATTGTGAGCATTGCTTGAGACAAGCTGTTAGCTTTTGTGATGCGTGAATGAAGATCAGTGGAGCGTGAAAGGGTTTCACGGGTTTTAGGGAATACGCATGAAAGGGGCAGTCAGAGAGAGGAGTGTGTTGGTTGGAGACGTGTGTTGGGTCAGTAGAGAGCAGACAGTAGACAGGAGACAGCATAGAGTGTAGAGCAGAGAAGGGTGGATGTTGCAGTAGTTGTTTATGAAGAATCCTAGTTGCTGTGTGTAGTGATTCCGGGAAGCAGAGTGCTTACAGAATACTCGGAATTGATGATGTCTACATTATTTGTAATGGCCCTGCGACCATTGTGATTTATTTGTGAATCCAATACATTAGTGGAGATTGATACAGGCTGTTGGAGTTATTCCTTGGACAATGAGCTATACGAGCGGTGTATGAGTGTTGTCTGTCTAATCGTTCACATCCACCTACATACACCCTACTCGTCACATTGGGGGCTCGTCTATTCGGATGTTACAAGTGAACCCAGAGCTGTACAGCGTTGAAGTGATCTGAGGTCATTGGGTCAGCAGCCGATGGTTTGTTTTTCAACGCAGCGAAATGTGACAACTTTACAGTAACCAGACGATTCGACACGGTTCAAATCTAGGTCAGTTGTTAACGGTACGTGTGTGCTACCGAATGAACAGTGTGTTATAGGAATGCTGCCTTACAAGTCTGTTTACATCGTTTGCTGCGGTTGTGAAACAGTGTGTTGTGACCAGGAGAATCTATGATGACCAGAAGAAGAGGATCTGTGAAAGCTATGAAGCTATCGTGTTGCTGTGTGTGAAGTGGAAAACAAGTGCTTGGTTTTTCACTATCTGTGTAGCCGGGGGCGCTACAGAATCTGAACTGAATGTGTTGTGCGTGCTGTGTGTGGAGTCTTCATATTTCATCAACCTTGGGACTGGCTGAAGACATTATAAACATATCTACACGCTTGGGATATAAGTATTATGTAGTTGTTTCGTGAACAATTAGTTTTTGCCATAATTTCTTGAGATACAGCTTAATTAGAATTTATTTTATTGTTATTCGTTTAAGAAAGTTACGTAACATTCTTTCGTGCTCTAATAGGCTAATGTTCTAGTAAAGTGTTTACTAAGTTTCTAGTTTAAAGGGTAATTTTGATGTTATTTAGTGCTAACAGTGTATTTCCTAAGAAATCAGTAGTTTTTCTCATATACTGAGTACTTCTGTTTTCACATTCTTCTCATTACTTCTGCTATTTTCTTCTTTTAATAATATCACTTATTTTCTACCTCATCTCCAGTGTTGCTGTTCTACTGTAGTTAATTTTCACTCTGTCTTTGCATGTTTATATGTGATGTAGGTTTAGACTAGACTACATTTATAATTAATTGTAATATCTATAGTACCTTGAGCTGTGCTATTCCTATCTGCCTTACACATTACTTATATCTACATTACTTATAACTGTGTGAATCCTAGCTGTCATCTTTCTCTCTAGTTCTTTTGTCCATGTTAGTTAGATTCTAAGAACTTAAATTATATACTAAGTGTGTATTAAACATATTCCTCACAGGAACTGTTGTAGTGTTTGGACTTCTCAAAGTTACTGCTGCAGAGGTGACTTGGAGACAACAGATCAGATCAGTTTATTGCCATAGCCTACCATTCCAGTACACCAGAAAAAGCTACGTAACCTTAGTTTGGTTGGGTTCATCATTCTAAGGCCATATTTCATTTATTTGTCCAGATTGCTCTATAGGCTTCTCTTGGCATTCATTGTTTCAGTGTTGTTGTTGGACGTGACGATTATGTTATTTATGTGTGTTTTGATGTCATCTGTAGGATTTTGCGCTATTTATTCTTAGAAGGGGTCCTATCCTGTGGGCAGGATCAGTTGTATTGCCCTTCACGAATAAAGTGTGCATTTTTGCATTAGTTGTTTACGTGCAGTTTGTTGTTGGTTGTATATTACATTCCCTTTTTGACGTTCTGTGTATATGGTGTATTCTTCAGTCATTTTTCTTCTTACACTATCCTGTAAATACGTTAATTTTTTCAATCTCCTGTTTTCGTGTGTTATAAAGGGTAGGTACTGTATATTTCAATATTACTTCTGTCACACATCTTTCCTTGTTCTTGTTACCGACCTACCAAGTTGTTGGTTGTTAATTAGGGTGTACTGTTTATCATCATCATTTGTGTCATTGTTTGTTTTGTAGGGTTAATAATTTTTTGTGGGTAGACATTGAATACAGTGAGTAAGGTATTATCTTAGTTGTTATTTAAGATATTATTTTGGGTTGTAAACTATTTTGACATTAAGTTAAAGTATTTGAGGTGCATATAAGTAATATATATATTTATAATCATGTCAACACTTATGGATTTTATCCTTGTCGGTGAGAAGACAGGAAAGTCTGGAGAGGATCTCTTAGAGTTTGCACAGGCTCAATTTAAAGAGGAACAGGCTCAATTTAAAGAAGTGCAGGATAGACAAGAACGATATGATGAGCGAGAGAAAAAGAAGGCAGAGGAAGAGACTAAGAGATTGGAGATACACAAAGAGAAACTAAGAAAACAGAGGAAGAAACTAAAAGATTAGAGATACAAGCACAGAAAGAAATGAACGAGATAGAAGCACAGAAAGAAATTAACAAGATAGAAGCGGACAAAGAGATATCATTGAAAAAAACTCGAGTTAGAGAAGTCGAGTTCAGACTCGTCATCAAAATAAGAATATGGGAGCATGTACAAGTTGAAACTCCCAATTTTCAACGAATCCATAGATTTTATGGACTGTTTTTTGGAGAGGTTTCAAATGAAGGCAACTGCCTTAAAGATTAATAAAGAACTGTGGGGATCACTGTTGACAGATTATTTAACAGGGTCAGCATTAAAAACAGTTTTTTCAATTAACTGTGGAAGATAGATTAAATTATGACATAGTGAAGGAAACTTTGTTACGCAAGTACAGGTTAAATGAGCAGGGTTATCGTTTAAAGTTCCACAGTGCGATGCCAAGTAGTGAGCAAGATTTTGCAGAGTTTATCGCAGAGATTAAGATGTTATTGAATAGGTGGATTGACCTATCTGGCATTGCTAAAGATTTTGATGGCCTATGTGATTAGTGCTGAGAACAGACAAAACAAAAGTCAGCACAAGAATAGCAAGTCTCCAGGTGAGATATGAACTTGTCCAGAGCATACAGGTAAATATTAGTGCTGAGAACAGACAAAACAAAAGTCAGCACAAGAATAGCAAGTCTCCAGGTGAGATATGAACTTGTCCAGAGCATACAGGTAAATATTAGTGCTAAGAACAGACAAAACAAACGTCAGCACAAGAATAGCAAGTCTCCAGGTGAGATATGAACTTGTCCAGAGCATACAGGTAAATATTAGTGCTGAGAACAGACAAAACAAAAGTCAGCACAAGAATAGCAAGTCTCCAGGTGAGATATGAACTTGTCCAGAGCATACAGGTAAATATTAGTGCTGAGAACAGACAAAACAAAAGTCAGCACAAGAATAGCAAGTCTCCAGGTGAGATATGAACTTGTCCAGAGCATACAGGTAAAATATATATATATATATAGGGCCGAAACACTTGTCGGACGGGGGGACTTCTTCTGATGATCAGATTGCTTCCTGTTGTATCGCTCTGTAAAGAGTTTCCTATCATAGTGCTGAGAACAGACAAAACAAAAGTCAGCACAAGAATAGCAAGTCTCCAGGTGAGATATGAACTTGTCCAGAGCATACAGGTAAATATTAGTGCTGAGAACAGACAAAACAAAAGTCAGCACAAGAATAGCAAGTCTCCAGGTGAGATATGAACTTGTCCAGAGCATACAGGTAAATATTAGTGCTGAGAACAGACAAAACAAAAGTCAGCACAAGAATAGCAAGTCTCCAGGTGAGATATGAACTTGTCCAGAGCATACAGGTAAACATTAGTGCTGAGAACATACAAAACAAAAGTCAGCACAAGAATAGCAAGTCTCCAGGTGAGATATGAACTTGTCCAGACCATACAGGTAAATATTAGTGCTGAGAACAAACAAAACAAACGTCAGCACAAGAACAACAAGTCTCCAGGTGAGATTTGAACTTGTCCAGAGCATACAGGTAAATATTAGTGCTGAGAACAGACAAAACAAAAGTCAGCACAAGAATAGCAAGTCTCCAGGTGAGATATGAACTTGTCCAGACCATACAGGTAAATATTAGTGCTGAGAACAGACAATACAAAAGTCAGCACAAGAATAGCAAGTCTCCAGGTGAGATATGAACTTGTCCAGAGAATACAGGTACATATTAGTGCTGAGAACAGACAAAACAAAAGTCAGCACAAGAATAGCAAGTCTCCAGGTGAGATATGAACTTGTCCAGAGCATACAGGTAAATATTAGTGCTGAGAACAGACAAAACAAAAGTCAGCACAAGAACAGCAAGTCTCCAGGTGAGATATGAACTTGTCCAGAGCATACAGGTAAATATTAGTGCTGAGAACAGACAAAACAAAAGTCAGCACAAGAATAGCAAGTCTCCAGGTGAGATACGAACTTGTCCAGAGCATACAGGTAAATATTAGTGCTGAGAACAGACAAAACAAAAGTCAGCACAAGAATAGCAAGTCTCCAGGTGAGATACGAACTTGTCCAGAGCATACAGGTAAATATTAGTGCTGAGAACAGACAAAACAAAAGTCAGCACAAGAATAGCAAGTCTCCAGGTGAGATACGAACTTGTCCAGAGCATACAGGTAAATATTAGTGCTGAGAACAGACAAAACAAAAGTCAGCACAAGAATAGTGTCACGGAGTGTTTTGATGGTATTTTGCATGTGTGAATGTTCCCATGCTCCAGCGGGAGTTTAGTAGTTATGTGAGTTGTTGTGAGCTGGGAATGCGTGCATGGTAATAATTTAGCTACAGGATTGTGAGCATTGCTTGAGACAAGCTGTTAGCTTTTGTGATGCGTGAATGAAGATCAGTGGAGCGTGAAAGGGTTTCACGGGTTTTAGGGAATACGCATGAAAGGGGCAGTCAGAGAGAGGAGTGTGTGTGTGGTTGGAGACGTGTGTTGGGTCAGTAGAGAGCAGACAGTAGACAGGAGACAGCATAGAGTGTAGAGCAGAGAAGGGTGGATGTTGCAGTAGTTGTTTATGAAGAATCCTAGTTGCTGTGTGTAGTGATTCCGGGAAGCAGAGTGCTTACAGAATACTCGGAATTGATGATGTCTACATTATTTGTAATGGCCCTGCGACCATTGTGATTTATTTGTGAATCCAATACATTAGTGGAGATTGATACAGGCTGTTGGAGTTATTCCTTGGACAATGAGCTATACGAGCGGTGTATGAGTGTTGTCTGTCTAATCGTTCACATCCACCTACATACACCCTACTCGTCACATTGGGGGCTCGTCTATTCGGATGTTACAAGTGAACCCAGAGCTGTACAGCGTTGAAGTGATCTGAGGTCATTGGGTCAGCAGCCGATGGTTTGTTTTTCAACGCAGCGAAATGTGACAACTTTACAGTAACCAGACGATTCGACACGGTTCAAATCTAGGTCAGTTGTTAACGGTACGTGTGTGCTACCGAATGAACAGTGTGTTATAGGAATGCTGCCTTACAAGTCTGTTTACATCGTTTGCTGCGGTTGTGAAACAGTGTGTTGTGACCAGGAGAATCTATGATGACCAGAAGAAGAGGATCTGTGAAAGCTATGAAGCTATCGTGTTGCTGTGTGTGAAGTGGAAAACAAGTGCTTGGTTTTTCACTATCTGTGTAGCCGGGGGCGCTACAGAATCTGAACTGAATGTGTTGTGCGTGCTGTGTGTGGAGTCTTCATATTTCATCAACCTTGGGACTGGCTGAAGACATTATAAACATATCTACACGCTTGGGATATAAGTATTATGTAGTTGTTTCGTGAACAATTAGTTTTTGCCATAATTTCTTGAGATACAGCTTAATTAGAATTTATTTTATTGTTATTCGTTTAAGAAAGTTACGTAACATTCTTTCGTGCTCTAATAGGCTAATGTTCTAGTAAAGTGTTTACTAAGTTTCTAGTTTAAAGGGTAATTTTGATGTTATTTAGTGCTAACAGTGTATTTCCTAAGAAATCAGTAGTTTTTCTCATATACTGAGTACTTCTGTTTTCACATTCTTCTCATTACTTCTGCTATTTTCTTCTTTTAATAATATCACTTATTTTCTACCTCATCTCCAGTGTTGCTGTTCTACTGTAGTTAATTTTCACTCTGTCTTTGCATGTTTATATGTGATGTAGGTTTAGACTAGACTACATTTATAATTAATTGTAATATCTATAGTACCTTGAGCTGTGCTATTCCTATCTGCCTTACACATTACTTATATCTACATTACTTATAACTGTGTGAATCCTAGCTGTCATCTTTCTCTCTAGTTCTTTTGTCCATGTTAGTTAGATTCTAAGAACTTAAATTATATACTAAGTGTGTATTAAACATATTCCTCACAGGAACTGTTGTAGTGTTTGGACTTCTCAAAGTTACTGCTGCAGAGGTGACTTGGAGACAACAGATCAGATCAGTTTATTGCCATAGCCTACCATTCCAGTACACCAGAAAAAGCTACGTAACCTTAGTTTGGTTGGGTTCATCATTCTAAGGCCATATTTCATTTATTTGTCCAGATTGCTCTATAGGCTTCTCTTGGCATTCATTGTTTCAGTGTTGTTGTTGGACGTGACGATTATGTTATTTATGTGTGTTTTGATGTCATCTGTAGGATTTTGCGCTATTTATTCTTAGAAGGGGTCCTATCCTGTGGGCAGGATCAGTTGTATTGCCCTTCACGAATAAAGTGTGCATTTTTGCATTAGTTGTTTACGTGCAGTTTGTTGTTGGTTGTATATTACATTCCCTTTTTGACGTTCTGTGTATATGGTGTATTCTTCAGTCATTTTTCTTCTTACACTATCCTGTAAATACGTTAATTTTTTCAATCTCCTGTTTTCGTGTGTTATAAAGGGTAGGTACTGTATATTTCAATATTACTTCTGTCACACATCTTTCCTTGTTCTTGTTACCGACCTACCAAGTTGTTGGTTGTTAATTAGGGTGTACTGTTTATCATCATCATTTGTGTCATTGTTTGTTTTGTAGGGTTAATAATTTTTTGTGGGTAGACATTGAATACAGTGAGTAAGGTATTATCTTAGTTGTTATTTAGATATTATTTTGGGTTGTAAACTATTTTGACATTAAGTTAAAGTATTTGAGGTGCATATAAGTAATATATATATTTATAATCATGTCAACACTTATGGATTTTATCCTTGTCGGTGAGAAGACAGGAAAGTCTGGAGAGGATCTCTTAGAGTTTGCACAGGCTCAATTTAAAGAGGAACAGGCTCAATTTAAAGAAGTGCAGGATAGACAAGAACGATATGATGAGCGAGAGAAAAAGAAGGCAGAGGAAGAGACTAAGAGATTGGAGATACAAAGAGAAACTAAGAAAACAGAGGAAGAAACTAAAAGATTAGAGATACAAGCACAGAAAGAAATGAAAGAGATAGAAGCACAGAAAGAAATTAAATAGGTAGAAGCGGACAAAGAGATATCATTGAAAAAACTCGAGTTAGAGAAGTCGAGTTCAGACTCGTCATCAAAATAAGAATATGGGAGCATGTACAAGTTGAAACTCCCAATTTTCAACGAATCCATAGATTTTATGGACTGTTTTTTGGAGAGGTTTCAAATGAAGGCAACTGCCTTAAAGATTAATAAAGAACTGTGGGGATCACTGTTGACAGATTATTTAACAGGGTCAGCATTAAAAACAGTTTTTCAATTAACTGTGGAAGATAGATTAAATTATGACATAGTGAAGGAAACTTTGTTACGCAAGTACAGGTTAAATGAGCAGGGTTATCGTTTAAAGTTCCACAGTGCGATGCCAAGTAGTGAGCAAGATTTTGCAGAGTTTATCGCAGAGATTAAGATGTTATTGAATAGGTGGATTGACCTATCTGGCATTGCTAAAGATTTTGATGGCCTATGTGATTAGTGCTGAGAACAGACAAAACAAAAGTCAGCACAAGAATAGCAAGTCTCCAGGTGAGATATGAACTTGTCCAGAGCATACAGGTAAATATTAGTGCTGAGAACAGACAAAACAAAAGTCAGCACAAGAATAGCAAGTCTCCAGGTGAGATATGAACTTGTCCAGAGCATACAGGTAAATATTAGTGCTAAGAACAGACAAAACAAACGTCAGCACAAGAATAGCAAGTCTCCAGGTGAGATATGAACTTGTCCAGAGCATACAGGTAAATATTAGTGCTGAGAACAGACAAAACAAAAGTCAGCACAAGAATAGCAAGTCTCCAGGTGAGATATGAACTTGTCCAGAGCATACAGGTAAATATTAGTGCTGAGAACAGACAAAACAAAAGTCAGCACAAGAATAGCAAGTCTCCAGGTGAGATATAAACTTGTCCAGAGCATACATGTAAATATTAGTGCTGAGAACAGACAAAACAAACGTCAGCACAAGAATAGCAAGTCTCCAGGTGAGATATGAACTTGTCCAGAGCATACAGGTAAATATTAGTGCTGAGAACAGACAAAACAAAAGTCAGCACAAGAATAGCAAGTCTCCAGGTGAGATATGAACTTGTCCAGAGCATACAGGTAAATATTAGTGCTGAGAACAGACAAAACAAAAGTCAGCACAAGAACAGCAAGTCTCCAGGTGAGATATGAACTTGTCCAGAGCATACAGGTAAATATTAGTGCTGAGAACAGACAAAACAAAAGTCAGCACAAGAATAGCAAGTCTCCAGGTGAGATATGAACTTGTCCAGAGCATACAGGTAAATATTAGTGCTGAGAACAGACAAAACAAAAGTCAGCACAAGAATAGCAAGTCTCCAGGTGAGATATGAACTTGTCCAGAGCATACAGGTAAATATTAGTGCTGAGAACAGACAAACCAAAAGTCAGCACAAGAACAGCAAGTCTCCAGGTGAGATATGAACTTGTCCAGAGCATACAGGTAAATATTAGTGCTGAGAACAGACAAAACAAAAGTCAGCACAAGAATAGCAAGTCTCCAGGTGAGATATGAAACTTGTCACAGAGCATACAGGTAAATATTAGTGTGAGAACAGACAAAACAAAAGTCAGCACAAAAGAATAGCAAGTCTCCAGGTGAGATACGAACTTGTCCAGAGCATACAGGTAAATATTAGTGCTGAGACAGACAAAACAAAAGTCAGCACAAGAATAGCAAGTCTCCAGTAGAGATACGAACTTGTCCAGAGCATACAGGTAAATATTAGTGCTGAGAACAGACAAACCAAAAGTCAGCACAAGAATAGCAAGTCTCCAGGTGAGATATGAACTTGTCCAGAGCATACAGGTAAATATTAGTGCTGAGAACAGACAAAACAAAAGTCAGCACAAGAATAGCAAGTCTCTAGGTGAGATATGAACTTGTCCAGAGCATACAGGTAAACATTAGTGCTGAGAACAGACAAAACAAAAGTCAGCACAAGAATAGCAAGTCTCCAGGTGTGATATAAACTTGTCCAGAGCATACAGGTAAATATAAGTGCTGAGAACAGACAAAACAAAAGTCAGCACAAGAATAGCAAGTCTCCAGGTGAGATATAAACTTGTCCAGAGCATACAGGTAAATATAAGTGCTGAGAACAGACAAAACAAAAGTCAGCACAAGAATAGCAAGTCTCCAGGTGAGATATAAACTTGTCCAGAGCATACAGGTAAATATTAGTGCTGAGAACAGACAAAACAAAAGTCAGCACAAGAATAGCAAGTCTCCAGGTGAGATACGAACTTGTCCAGAGCATACAGGTAAAAATTAGTGCTGAGAACAGACAAAACAAAAGTCAGCACAAGAATAGCAAGTCTCCAGGTGAGATATGAACTTGTCCAGAGCATACAGGTAAATATTAGTGCTGAGAACAGACAAAACAAAAGTCAGCACAAGAATAGCAAGTCTCCAGGTGAGATATGAACTTGTCCAGAGCATACAGGTAAATATTAGTGCTGAGAACAGACAAAACAAAAGTCAGCACAAGAATAGCAAGTCTCCAGGTGAGATATGAACTTGTCCAGAGCATACAGGTAAATATTAGTGCTGAGAACAGACAAAACAAAAGTCAGCACAAGAATAGCAAGTCTCCCTCCCTTGTCTTTCAGTTTCTGGTCAAGCAAAGTCAAGTTTGTCCAGGTGGTCTTGTCCTGGACAAATTCTTGTCCATCCTTTCTTTATCTTTATGCATGTTACTAGCTCTTATCTTCTCATCTTAGTATATTTTTTTTAATGTGTCCATCTATCTGAAATACTGTGGTAATTCCAGCACAAGGACAGCCTTGTGATGCTAACACGACTTCTACAATGTGCCTTTTCACACTAGTGTCTTTCTCATTTCCTATTCCAGTGCTATTGAACTGCTTCTTCTGGTTTACCTGGGCCGAGGTAGTGACTGGCACCGTAAAGAAACATAACATGACAGCACACCAAGCTAATGTACGAGTATCTGGCACTGGCTTGCTTGGCCAGATGGTGCACAGCTGAGGTAGAAGCTATGGGACAGCCCCAGGGACCAAGAAAAAGAGTGTGTACTTTGTATTGGCGACAGGCATGCAGATTTAGCATGACTAAACAACTGAACACATAATTAACTTTGCCTCCCGTGCATCACTATATAAACAGCATTTGAAAAAAAAAAAAAAAAAGTCAACACAGGCAGAATGTATGAATAATAAAGAAAAATGACAACCAAATGTCATCAGCCCTTACATTTGGTTGTCATCGTAGATCTGAGTGTGCTGGATCTCATTCAGGATCTGACTGATGTCAGGACGGTTCATGCCTGTAGCAGACTCTGCATCTTTGACCTCACTAAACATTTTGTCTGGTTGTGTACTTGTCCCTGTCTCCCAGTCCACAGATAGCTGGCTGTAGGTAAGGATCATCAACAAATGACAAAAGCTCAACAACCAATCACTACAATTTTTATCATCATTTCACTAAATACTCACAGACTGGCTGACAAAGCATTTTTTATTCACAACAGTATAAGAAAAATACAAACTATATACTCGTAGGTTTGACAACTTTTCCTGGTTATAAAGGAAAAAAATAATGATTTAGACCTGTTAACCCAAAGAGCAGAAAAACACACACAAAAGGAAGCAACAAAGCTCACTGTTATCCTGCAAACATTTTTTTATATCAACTTGAATATGTTTAACGGAAGTAGTGGATGACATTAAAGTTGTTATCCTCCATATATATAACACCAGCCAGGACATATGCCACCAGCCAGGACACATGACACCAGCCAGGACACATGACACCAGCCAGGACAAATTTATTATCTTTTACTTTAGAGTTGTTTGGTGTCTTCTCGGGTAAACCCATATTTTATCTGTTGTTATTTTCATCCAATGATTTGTTTTCTGCAACATTTCATTCCTACATGTTTGCTGTTGACCAATCCGTACATGTCAATACTCAAACTGTCCAGCCTGGTTGTAGTTATTCTCTGACCTTTTCTTTGTAATCTTCACCAGTCTCTCGGTGGCACAAACAATGTATTTCTAAATGTCACAGTTTTGACTGTCATAAATATGTCAGGTCTATCTAACTACATCTTTGCTGTCTACGTTAAGCTCAATCTACAACATTTCACTTCATCTGACAATGTGCATCTTTCTGGTCACATCTTTGATCTGATTGCTTCCAAAACAAAGCAGTAAACTGTGGTCTTTATGTCCATTATTCTCTATTACTTCACTTCATTCAGCCACTTAACTATCTCTTCTAAATATTACATAATGGGTTCATATAGTTTTTACATTTGTTCATTTTCCCTTCTCTCATACACGTTATATATATATATATATGGGACCGAAGACGCAGCTAAAGAGAAGGATGCAGTCAGCGACTCAGCTTGACTGCTTGCGTCAGGGTCAGCGAACCAGAGCTGACCAAGACCCTACTTTACCTCCAAGTGGTGGTCCTGGAAACAGGCTGCACCACTGCAGTCTGGCTGAGAGAGTGGGGATCGAAGTGGGAAGGCAAACCCGGTCCCAAAAAATGCCGTGCTGAAGTCGGATGTGTCGGACGAAAGGTGCAAATATTGCAGCTTTCCTGTAAACGGACACAGCGCAACCAATGCCCTTTTCAGGATGAATGAGGAAGAAGAAGAAGATATATATATAGAGAGAAAGAAAGAGACAGGGAGAGACAGACAGAGACAGACAGAGACAGAGGGACAGACCGACAGAGAGAGAGAGCAAGTAAGAGAGAGAGTGGGTGAGAGAGAGAAATGGATACTGAAAAACAAATAAGCAGAGGTGCATAACATATCTCACAAATTCACATACAACAACAAACACAATAACAGACATGTGAAGGAAGCGGTTTATACAACAAACACAATAACAGACATGTGAAGGAAGAGGTTTATGACAACAAACACAATAACAGACATGTTGTAGCGTGAGGTTTTTATTGGCTCTAAGATCAGTATAGTACTGACAATACAAAAATAGAATTTCTGCAGGAAAATGGTGAAGTCCCAGTGTATGAGAGAACTACTGGTATCACAACTTAGTTACAGCTGTGAATGATCTGATCTCAAAAAAAATTAGTAGAGTGGAGACAGTCATAAAATGCCACCCCGCTGAGTAACTAACTGTGATATTAAAACAAGGAAACAGATTTCACTTAACAATTATAAATTGACAAGTCGTTCAAATAAAATTTCCTTATTTATTAAGTATATACACTATCTACTCTTGTGCTGAAGGGTGGATGTTGGAAGATGAAATGCAAAGGATTTGTAAATTTACATGTGATTTACATATATGTGTGTGTGTGTGTGTGTATATATATATATATATATATATATATATATATATATATATATATATATATATATATATATATATATATATATATATAAATATATATTTATATATATATATATATATATTACAACCAGTCTTCCAATTACATTATAGGAAAAAAAATTATAGATATCAGCTGTGCTGTTAATTAATTATAGAAAATTTATCAGCTGTGCTGTTAATCTTGTCTCTCATTACGCTAAAACACTTTTTCTTCCTTGACCGTTAATTGCTCACAATTGCCGACGGAAATGGTACTAATGTGTACTCATTTCTTAGAACAGTTCTGTCCTTCCTAATTTGTTGCACACAACACCCGCTTATGATCGTTCCTTTAGTCCACCTAAGACTGAGGGGGAACTAAGGATGTAGCTCCGGTACAATCACTGTGCTCCTGCGAAGTTCCAGGCAGCTGGATTGACTCGAACATATGACCTCAGGGTGGATGACACGAAGAAACCTGTAACAAGGCAAAAATAGGGGCAATTTCTGTCATCAAGTCTACCTATTTCTAGTGTATATGAGATGAACGAACGAACGAACGAACTTTATTTTCAAAGGGTTTAGAATTGGGCACGCAGGCCCGTCTAACATTCTGCCCTTCCTTTCTCTCATCTTCCATACTGAATCCATTAATTCTCACATGTATCTTAAATATTACTTAAAATAAGAAAATAACATACAATAAAATAAAATAAAATCCAAACATTGTAACAGTACAATAATAGTTACACACATTTACAGTACCTTATCATATTAATACTAAACAGGACAAAATTATCTTTAATACCTACATATGATGTTATGTAATTATTTAAGAACATAACTAAATTAGGGTGGCATATAATCTGCACTAACGATGTATTTGAAAAGTCTGTGATTGAATTAATATGGACTAAGCATGTTTTTTAGGTCATGTGGAAGATTATTCCACAGATGAGCAGCAGAAATGGCTAAACTTTTCTTGAATAAGTCGAGCATAGGCTTGGGCATGTGTAATGTATTTAAGCGTTGACTGCGTCTTCCGCTGTATTTTAAAATAGACCACAAATACTTTGGAGCACTCTGTGATAAGATTTTGTGAATAAAGTTGGCTTTGTTGAAGAGAAAGCGCTTTCTTAGTGGTAATATGTTAAGATATGTATGTGGGTCTACACACTGTGTGATGTTTTTGTCTGAAACTAGGCGCACCGCACGTTTTTGTAATGAATAGAGTCCTTTGGTAAGAAAACAGCCAAGTCAAATGACTGGTTTGATGCTTCATCAGATGTGATGGCACCTGTCATTGAAGCTAAACGCAGTGCTATGAATGAATACAAACGTTCACCGAGTGCCAGAACCCTACAGATCCTGAGGGCTACGAGAAGCAAAGTTCAACAAACTGCTCGACGCTGTGCAAATGACTACTGGCTCCAGCTGAGTGAGAGCATCCAGATCGCAGCGCAAACAGGCAACATTAGACAAATGTATGATGGTATAAAGAAAGCACTTGGCCCCCATAAAAGTAAGACGGCACCGCTAAAAACCATCAGCGGAGAGAAGCTAACCGATAAGGGTAAGCAGATGGAGAGGTGGGTCGAGCACTACTCTGAGCTTTACGCTAGAGACAATACCGTTACGCCTGCAGCCCTTGATGGTGTCAACAGTCTGCCAACTATGGAGGAGCTGGATGCCGAACCAACATTAGAGGAACTCAGCAAGGCCATTGATAGCTTGGCCTCTGGCAAAGCACCAGGCAGTGATGGGATTCCTCCTGATTTAATCAAATGCTGTAAGAGCACACTATTACATCCCCTGCATAGGATGCTGTGCCAGTGCTGGGAAGAGACAACTATTCCTCAAGACATGCGAGATGCCAAGATTGTAACACTGTATAAAAATAAAGGAGACAGAAGTGATTGCAATAACTACAGAGGCATCTCTCTTCTTAGTATTGTTGGTAAGGTTTTTGCCAAAGTCATCTTAATGCGACTACACAAGTTAGCTGAGCGCATATATCCAGAGTCACAGTGTGGATTCCGAGCTGGCAGATCAACAACAGACACTCTCTCCGCCAGCTTCAGGAAAAATCAAGAGAGCAGAAAAGACCATTATATATCGCCTTTATAGACCTCACAAAAGCATTCGACCTGGTTAGTAGGGATGGACTCTTTAAAATCCTCCTGAAAATAGGCTGCCCTTCTAAAATGCTGGAAATGATAAAGTCATTCCATGACGGCATGAAGGGAACAGTCCAATATGCTGGAAGCACGTCACAGCCCTTTGATATACGAAGTGGCGTTAAACAAGGCTGTGTTCTGGCTCCGACCCTCTTCGGAATCTTCTTTGCCTTACTCTTGAAACATGCATTCAGAGATGCAACTGAAGGAATATGCCTTCACACTAGGTCAGATGGCCGTCTGTTTAATCTTTCAAGGCTGAAGGCAAAAACAAAAAATCAGAAGGGTCACTATAAGAGACTTGTTGTTCACTGATGATGCTGCAGTCGTCACTCAAAGCCAACAGGAGCTTCAGAGCTTGATGAATCGCTTCACTAAAGCATGCAAGGACTTTGGCCTCACAATAAGTCTAAAGAAAACGAATGTGCTGAGTCAGGATGTGGGTGCTGCACCAGTTATCACTATCGATAACTATGAATTGGCAGTGGTGCACCACTTCACATACCTAGGGTCTACCATCAATGACAAACTCTCACTGGATACAGAAATCGACAGCCGCATTGGCAAAGCTGCAGCTACCTTTGCCCGCCTCACATCGCGTGTTTGGGGAAACTCTAAACTCACAATGAAGACCAAAGCTGCGGTATATAATGCCTGCGTCACCAGCACACTCCTATATGGCAGCGAGACCTGGACGACCTATGCTAAGCAAGAAAGAAGGCTCAATACCTTCCATTTGCGGTGTCTACGCCGCATCCTCGGCATCTCGTGGAAAGATAAAGTGACAAATGTCGAGGTGTTGTCACGTGCTGGCCTTCAAAGTATGTATACGCTTCTTAGACAACGCAGACTTCGCTGGCTTGGCCATGTTCGCCGCATGGAAGATGGTCGCATCCCAAAAGATATCTTCTACGGACAATTAGCAGATGGCAAGAGAACAGTTGGGCGACCACAGCTGAGGTTCAAAGATGTGTGCAAGAGAGATATGATGGCACTGGACATGGATCCAGCAACATGGGAGGATGAAGCTGCCGATCGCACTAAGTGGCGATGCTATTTACGGCGCCACCTCAGATTGGGCGAAGAGAGGCTCACACAAGAAGCAGAGGTGAGGAGAAAACGTCGAAAGGAGCACCAGGAAAATAAGCAGCTGAGGGCTGTCACCTCAGGGGCGCATTCCCATAGTCAGTTATGACTGAAGGGGCTATTATTATTATTATTATTATTATTATTAGAGTCTTTTAGTGTTGGACATGGAGCAGCCATCCTAAATTGTGGAACAATAGTCCATGAATGCTTTTGTCTAAACCCTGACTGACTGTCAATTAGCAAGTCATTGCTAACTAGGTACTGTAGTGTTGTTTTATGTATGTGTTTTTCTAGTGGTTTAGATAGTGATGATAAAAGAGAAATTGGTCTATAGTTACCAAGGTTACTGTTATCTGACAAACCAGGTTTGAAGAGAGGATATACTTTGGCGATCTTAAAGGCCGAGGGAAAATAACTTTTGGCGATACATTGATTATATATATATATGTTAGTGAATCACTAATAGCTGGTGCGGAGTAACGCAGTATTCGATTACTAATTCCATCAAGCCCTGATGAGCTATTATCTTTAAGGCCTTGAAGATAGTTATACACTTCATTAACTGTCATAAAAGGAATGTCGGGTGGAACTGAGTTTGTACATTTCTTCTCACAGAATGCTGAAAGTTGGTCTAAGTCACTAGGGGAATGTGGTATTGTGGATTTCAGACTGCTTATTTCTGCTTGAAAGTGATTGCTGAAGTCTGTACAAGTAAATGAAGTGTTGGAAGATAATGAGTCTGGTGCATTACGTTTTTTTCGCTAAGGTGTTAATTGCCTTCCATATCTCCTTACTATTTGATTTGTTCTGAACCATATTTCTAAAATGATTTTTCTTTTCTTTACGAATTAAATATTGAACCTTGTTCCTGTATACCCGGTAAGTGTTGAGGTCCTTATTTTTGTGAGCTTGATCTCTCTGCCTCATAGCCTCCAACACTTCCTGCGTGATCCACGGAGATTTTAATTGTCGGTAATTGTCGTTTGACGCGAATTTCCTTAGCTGGTACATGCGCGAATTTCCTTAGCTGGTACGTGCGTGTCAAAAACATTATAAAAAATTTTGTCCAGTATTCAATAGCGTCATCCGGATCAGGAAGTTGGTAAACACGGGCGAGAGGTGCAGTTAGCAAGTCATTCAAAAATAATTCTGAAATGTTTGAAACTTCTAAATTTAATACTTACATGTTTATTTTTGGAACTTTACATTTATTCTTTGACCATGTATAGCATACTGGATAGTGGTCACTCATTGCAATATTAGGGACAGAGCATAGTATGATGTTTTCTGGGCAAGTTACGTAGATGTGGTCGATTAGCGTGGATGATGCTTGTGTTACTCTTGTAGGCTGGTTAACTATTTGTTTTAAATTGTACGATAATATTATATTTGTCCATGTTAGATTTGAATTGTGTATATCGATATTGAAATCACCAAGAAGAACAACCTCCTTGACAGTGGCAAATACATTGTCCATCATGATGGTGAAATCTTCGTACCAGATAGGTCCTGCACTAGGATTTCGATAAAGATATCCCACCAGAAATGGGCCCTGATTCCGTAGCTTTATTTCCAACCATACACATTCTATCTCTGCTGTCTCTAAGTCGTTTCTGCGGCGAAAATCAAGGGAAGTGGAAATATAAACTGTTATACCTGTCTCTTGTTCTTTGCTTGCGTCGCGCCGAATAGTTTTAAAACCATTTTAAACGCAATGTCATCATCTGTTATTCTGTCATTTAGGTGACTTTCTGAAAGTCCAAAAATGTGAAAATTCTTATTTAGAATGTGTGTAAGTTCGGGGAGTTTACCTAGAAGATGGTAAATATTCAGATGACCAAGTCGTAGACCATCCTTGTGAAGCCACGGTACATTATTATCAGCCATGTTTGTATAACCAACGGGCTGATCACCCGTTTGCCAGTCACTTCGATTACGGAAACAACAGCAAATGGATTGATTTGCCGTTGCCCTAAAGCCGCCAATAGGCGTGATGGGAAACAATGGCAAAGAAAACCTATCTGCTGTTGCCCTAAGACGCCACTAGGCGTAATGGCCACTGACTGCTTTGACGGTCGGTGGCTAAGGACGGAAGAAGAAGAAGAATGTTTGTATAGTATAAAAGAAATATATATATATTTATATAATACCAAGTTTAAAAAGCAGTTATGCGCACAAAAAAGGGCAAAGTATTTTACGAATTAATACTTCACCAAGGAAGTGAAATTCAAGGAAAGAAAAATTGCAGGAAATACAATATTAAAATAATTAAAACAATTTCAACTGAGTAAATTGTCTGGAGTATATAAAAATTGTCACAAAACAATCAAGCATACAACATATCACACCAGAACTGCTCAACGCAACAAACTGAAGTTAAACGAGAGATGGAAGAAATTAAAATTGTGACACGTCAGACAAGTATACAACACTACACACCTTAACACCGTTACTTCTAACAAATTAAGCTACACGTGATAAAAAGAAATTGAAATTGCAACAAAATAAGCAATCAAAGAAAAAATCGTCAATAACTGATATCTCTGCCTGGCATATAATAGGAATGGCGTTGGGCAGACATCATTAATGCTTGTCTAAGTGACGCAGGACTGAATTGCATCAGATAGACAAGTTCAGGGTTCCACTGAGGACGATGATAAGGACTAGGGGAGGAAGTATGGTGATCTCTGATTTCTTCTGTCCTTGTTTTAGCGTTGGTAGGACTATTCTGAGCCTTGGACATTGGAATACTGTTGGTAGAGGTATCTGAGTGGGACTGCCTTGTGATTAATGGAGGAAACATGGTATCATAAGATTCTGCTTCCTGATTGAAAGTGGCGTTGTGATAGCTGGAAGGCTGCCTGCTTGCAATAGGTGTGCTTCTTTGTGGGGCAGGTAGGGTGTGTGATGTATTGTGATGATAGGTTGATGTCACAGTAGATTCTTTAGGATTCTCTATGTGAGTTGAACTGTCTTGTTGCGTCCATTCTGGATATTATATGTTTTTGGCCAGGATGCTGCTTCCCAGTGTGGATGTGTGAATTTGATCTCTGTAAAGTCGTTTCTTGGGTGCTTCTGAATTAGATGTAAAGAATGGGGTATTGTTGATGAAGCCAAGGCCATTTTGTTTACAAATGTTCTGTAGTTTTGTGTTGTAAGTGTCCGCTATGCGACGTTGAAACCCGTAGCATGGTGGTATGATTGATGAAATAAAGATGGAGGCTTTGGGAAATTTTTGTTTAACTGTAGTCACCAATCCTGAGGGGTTTAGGCTCTGCTCATTCATTATATCATTAATTCCTACGTGTAGTGTTGTTTTTGTTATGTTGTGATTAATATCGAACTTATTAATTATGTACAGTAGTCGTTTAATACCAGCTCCCGGCACTGTCATAACTGAAACGATGTCTTCTCTTGTAGTGGACATTCTTTCACAATAAATACCTTTCAAGAGGGAGTCACCAATTACAATATGTGTAACGTCACTACGTATTTCTTCACTTTATTTTCTATTAGATTTATGCTGCTGCCATTTGTGGTGTTCTTTTTGTGGACTGTCGTGATGGGTCTGAGATTTTTTAATTAGGTTTTCGGGCACTTGAACGTTGTATGGTAGGGATGCTGATACCTGCTCATTTTCTGTTGAATGATCCTCAAGAACTTGAAATCTGTTGGTAATTTTGACTCAAATAGGATATGTTGTGTTTGTGAGTGTCTCTTCGTGTTTTTTGTGTACAGTTTGGCGGTGACCTTTTTGTTGATTTGGCGTATGTTTATTTATGGATTCTTCGCAATCTTCTACCATTGTTTGAGGATGATCTGGTTGTCTTATCTTATAGAGTGAGAAGTCTCTCTGCAGTTTTTCGATGATGTCTTTCATGCTAGAATTTTCATCACCTCAGAGATACTATCTCACTTTTAAGAAGTTCGTTTTCGGCCTTGAGCGATGTCTGTATACTAGACATGAGACCACCAATTAAACTTCGTAAAGTGTCCTCCATATTGTGCATTAGCTCCTGGCATCACGACACAGGTAACTTCGTGGTGTCTTTTTTTTTGTTGCTCAAGAGATACAGTTTCAGCTTTTCGTATATTTTCATGGTCCATGGGGTATTCGATGGCCAACAAAGGTTTAGAAATTGTAGGAGTGTCTGTTATTTTATCGAATACTGCAGAAGGTAAATTTTCTGATTCTGTGTGAGAAATTGGGCTGCAGCTGATGTTGAGGATGTCCTTGTCGGTAGTAAAGTCATTTTTGTGTGAAATCGTTGTGTCTACTGCCAAGTGGGGCATAGATATAGCAGAGTTCACTTTAGTGTGTTCTAACTCAACATCAGTTACAATTTTTGCAGATTCTTTTAATTCTTCAAATTCTGTTTCTAACCATGATTCGATTGCTGCGGCAGTCCCCTGGGCCATAATTTTGTTCTTAGTGTGATAAAGGTGAACTTTGAGATGTGGTGTTGTTATAACATCTTCCACTAGTGCATCATTTATGTCTGTTCTTGACTCTACAAGTCCTGTTTCGTAGTGCTTAATGACGATTATACGAAATGCCTCGTACTGAAAGGTGCTCTGGAATGTTATAGTTACACATTTTCCATGATTTGACAGCTTGAAGGTTATACCGGACCCGGTTCTACAACCTTTAAGTTTTACACGAACAGCTTTCTGTTTGTCCAAAGCATAGTTTTTTATGGTTGTTGGTCTTAAACGAGTGTCCCTGGAGCCCACTGTTAGCTGCGAACTAAGCCTTCCTCCAAGCATGACATAGTTACATTCCACAGGGCGTTTTATTACCGGTGAGGAACATTCTATACCGAGAAAATTTTATGATGCTCGACAGCAACGCTTGAGCGACTGACCTCTTGCTTTGGCGAAGGTCACAATCGAATGGGTCATGTGGTCATTGTTGCAAATATCCTCCATTAACATAGAGAAAAACTGATACACATTTCACCGGTATTCTATAAAATGTTACACGGTAAATTAACATATCATGTTTAAAAATATCACCGTCTAAAAACCAATACATTGATATAAAAATCCATGAAATGTGATTTAAATTTCCTGCGTTAATACTGCGAAATGTGAGAGGCGATCGAAATACGTCCATCCACGGGAGAGGAGAGAGAGAGAGAGAGATAGCCAGCGTATCTCTGGTGTCTGCATGTAGGATGAATGACAACATGGCTCAGTATGATTTAGCAATAGCGAGACAAGACAGGTGTCTACTTGCAAAACGTTCTTTCTAATAATTCAATACATGAATACATCCAATAATTTGTACACCATATGATACAACCGTTTCCTTCCACCTATAATATACCAGGCCATATCTGATAAGTGCTATATTGGCTGGCAAAATATATCCTAACAATACTGTTGTAGTTATATGAGTCCTAACAAGGACTGTTTGGTTATATTTCAGGTTGGTTTTCTTCTTCAACAATCATACCAGGAAATACAATCATTATACCTACTTACCCAAGATATAATCAGTATACCTGATAAGTTCATAGTAAAACAAAATCTAAAGTTATATTAAATATATAGAGGTGTAGGCTATTTTCTGGTGGTTTCCTTCTTCAACAGTCATACACAATCATTATACATGATACTATAACATACAATCATTATACATGATATAGTCATAGGTTATATTCAGGTTGGAGTTATATGAGTCCTAACAAGGACTGATAGGTTATATTTCAGGTTGGAGTTATATTAGCCTAAAAAGGACTGATAGGTTATATTTCAGGTTGGTTATCGTTTTCAGCAATCATATCAGGAAATACAATCATTACACCTAATTCCCCAAGATACAATCAGTATACCTGATACATTCATAGTAAAACAAAATCTAAAGTTATATTAAATATATACAGGTGTAGGTAGTATAAATGACACACACAAAATACTATCATTATATACCTGATGTAGGCCTATTCTCCTACAAGTGTATAGTAAGTTTACCTACCCTCTAAGATTAATACAAGCCAGATTTGGACTCGACTTTAGTGAAGCAAGAGTGCTCGGTCACGCATGTAAGCAATAAATCAATGTTGACAGCTTTCTCTTTCCCCAGTCGGTCGTGCTGGCCTTCGTGTTTGTGTGTGTATTTTTTTAATAAAACGCGCCCGTTTATATAGGTAGACGCAAGGAATCTGCCAGTACGTAAGGAACTCTTTTGATTGGTTCTCAGCGGTTTCGTACATTCCGTGACCGAGACCAGAAAAACAGGGCTTATGCCTAATTTTATTTTCTGTCTGCCGCCATCTTGGGGGAACAAGATGGCGTATACTTCGTGTAATTTATTCTGGCTCAGAGTCTGTTGAACGTGGATTGGCTGGGCATACTTGTTATCAAAGAAGTGGGTTTACACACATGATTTACGACACATGTGAAGGAAGAGGTTTATGACAACAAACACAATAACAGACATGTGAAGGAAGAGGTTTATGATAAGATGACCATCATCAGTTGCCATCTTCACATCGAAGGTTGGCTGTGTTGGATCTCCAACGTCTTTTGTCTCTTGTCTTGATGGTACACTCTGATAGACTCTTTCCTGTCCATCTCTTGATGTTATCTTCCCACCTATATCGCTGTCTTCCTCTTGCATGTTTGCCTTCAACTCTGTCTTCTATTGTCTTCTGTAACGTTTTTTGTATTTTTACATGACCAAAATATTTTAGCTGTGTAATTTTTATCTCCATTAGTTCTCTTTTTATTCGTAGGTTTTCTAAGACCTCTTTATTTGTTTTCATCTCTTTCTATGAGAAGAGTGACAAGAAAACAAAGAAACACAACAAACATGTGAAGGTCGAAGAAGTCTGTGACAAGGTCATATGAAAACAAACAAAGCAACAGGTGTAGGAAATGGTTTGTGGCAAGGTGACAAGACAAAAAACAAAACAGGTGTGTAGGAAATGGTTTGTGACATGGTGACCAGAAGAAAATAAACAAAACAACAAACGTGTAGGAAATGGTTTTTTGACAATTGGTTTCGGTAAACAAGACAAAAAAACAAAACAACAAACGTGTAAAGTATGACAAGGTCCACAGACATACCTGCTCTCAATGACATTTGGTGAACTCTCTCCACCATCTCTGGTTTTTTCAATATCACTGTGTGAGACATCAGTTTTGGACACAGCTTCTGTCTGAAAGACACAAGTATAGATGGATGAGTGGTTGGCTGAGCTGACCTGTGTGTGGACTGTCCTATATGTTGACTGGCCTATGTGTGGACTTGCATGTGTGATTGGTCGGCACAGGAAGACATAGGATTATATGTGCCTACATTAATACAGAGATAATAGGGTGGAAAGATTAACAAGAAGACAACTCAAAGTATTAATAAACTAGTCACGCTGTAAAACATGTAACAAGGGAGACATGGAGACATGCGTCTAGTAGAGTTGCTGATGGCATAGTCCATCTATGTATGCAAGGACAAAGGTCCACAACGGTCTCACACATACATGCCTCGCCCTGACAAAGCGGACGTAAACGATGTGAAAGGAGAGAAGCTACTTTAGGTGAGTTGTGGCGGGAAATTAGCATGAAAGGAAGGAATTGACTTGGATTCCACTATCAGTCTATAAACTTTACTAAGGTTGTATTACTAGATATTACGTCCCCTATGCTCATGAATGGCTCTTTGGTGCCAAAACTGTAAGCGCACACGAGACAAAATGAGAATAATTGATGAGAGGTCACATCAGCTGAGTCTGGAAATAGACAAGGAAAAGACAAAAATTATATTAGTAAATGCAGCACAACTGAACCCAGATAACACTAGCAGAAACATCATAAACGTTTCTGACTCATACATGTATCTTGGCAGCAATATTGACAACGATGGAGGAACGGACAGCGGTTTCAAAATAAATAACAATCCACAAAGCACGAGGAGCTTTCACAGCACTGAGAAATATATGGAAATCAAAAGAAATCAACTCCAACGCATAAATTAGAACCTTGAACCCACATGTCAAGGGCCTTCTGTACGGCCATGATGTATGCGGAACTATAAAAACGACAATTATACATTCACATACTTGTATAAGTGGTTGCTTGTACAGAATAGAAGGAACTAAATGGTAAGACAGTGTCCAACTGACGGTAAGAACCAAAAAGTACCAGTGGAACACGGCATTAAAACAACAAGTTCAGGACACACATGTTGATAGTATTACAAGGCAATCATTTCTTCTTCAACTCCCAAAGTAAGAACAATAGAGGAACACCTACGAACACTTGGAGAAGACAGTTCAGAGGAAAACTTCCGGGCCATCAAGGAAATATGAACAACATACGGCACGGTACAGGAAGGTTTAGCGTCAACTTACTGAAGACATACTCCACCGGAAGCAGAGGGGTAAGGAAAGAATGAAAGACGATTATGCGAAAGAACACACTCTTGGATAAAACATAACCTCTGGTTCTATCTCTGCCGTTTTCCTGTAACAGAGACACAGGTCGGCAGTACTGTGCCAACTGCTTGGCCTACATTCTCACAAGACAGGTCAGGCTAGCCGAACATCAACCACAACTCAGAGAAACTGGGCTATCTCGGTGAAAGTTAGGGTTGGGTATTCCGTTACAGACAACATATACAAACATAGGCGCGTGCACTCTCCACCGCCCCGCCCTCTCTCTCTCTCTCTCTCTCTCTCTCTCTCTCTCTCTCTCTCTCTCTCTCTCAATCAATCAATCAAATACGACCAGTGAGACATTAACTCAACACAATTCCATATGCAGTCTAACTCAGCTAACAACTGACTTGTCTTGGCTTGTGTGAACAACGGAAGCTAACCTAGTTCTAGGCAATATAAGATAGAATCAAGGGCCGTACCTACAAACAAGGCTGGATACTATGCATCTGTTGCCTTGACTCTGGTCAATAACTGACTTCAATGTTTCCCTTCCACACACACTGCTACCATTACCTAACAGACCGTGTGTCCACCAGCTCTCTTCAATACAGACTTTTAATACGTCCCAGACCGACAACAGTGATTGTAAAAATGCTGACTTGGCATAATAATATGTTTTGCCTGAGAAATGCGCAGTTAACAATTTTTAAAGATAAATTTTTTCTCCCACAGAAGACTGGGGTGGGAGGTAGAGGGGAGAAGCGGGAAATTAAAAAACAAAAAGCGTGTGCCTCAGTGAAGATTTTGTTTTGATGATTTGGCTTGCTAGAAATGAGTTTGTCGAACATGTTTTTTTTTCACGTTCCCTTTTGACCTCTCCCCTTGTAAGTACCCATGAAGACAGGGTTTCTGACCTCACACCTCCCCTGATAGCTAACTTTATGTTCACACTTTCCGACCTTCCTCAAATTAATCAATCAACAAATCAAACCATAATTAATATGTTTCTACGGGAATTTTATTTCTAGTCCATTCCTCAACTGGTGTAGTGAAATTGACAGAGATACAACGGTAAAATCCCTCCAAAGATAACATTTAAGGATAAAAACATAATGCGTAGGCTGCTGATGTACATGATCGCCTAGACCGCGGGTCATCATCCTCCATAATAATTGACTTGCTAGACAGGAGGGGAACGGCGGGTCAAAAAGAAAAAAAATATGACTGGAAAGGCTAAGGAGACGCAATTGGGGGGGAAACGGAGAAAAGTCACGTTTCCCAAGTTGACATAAAAAGTAAGCAACTCCACAGAAGGGACCCTAGATATGTTACGCCACAGTCATTTATTGGACGCTTTTGCGATACCAAGCTTTTGATTTGAATGGAGCGGTAAAACGCAGATGTTAGGAATATTACAAAAATTAAAAAGTAATTTTTTCTTAATATTAATGTTAGGAATATAAAAATTAGCTGGCCGGATGGCCTATTCTGAGCAGTGAACTAAGATGGTCTTAATTTTACAAACGGATAGATAATATTGAAGATAATGACAAAAGACAGTGTAGTTCACATCATCGACAGACTGTGTTGAATAAAAAAGTGTCGCAATTTGCACACAAAAACACGACCTTGGACGCAGGTGTTCAAATTTACTTAGTATGGAGGAGAGGGTTTTTGAGCGGTAGCTGTGTCTAAATATAACTTTTAACGACAAAATTTTGGAGGGGAGAGAAAGGTTGGTTCAAAAACCAAGCACATTTTTTTTTAGAAACACAAGTAGAGACGGACAGACTAACAGATAAACATCCATACTTGACTGAAGCATGACTGAAATGACTTTAGTGTAGAAATTTTGAAATTCAAATAACCTAGGCAGTGATTGGCCACAGACAATCATATCATTAGCGCTCAGACGCGAAAGTGGGGCCATTCTTCAATAGTTGTTCAGTGATAGACACAGATTTTAAAGTGTGGTGATTCCATATGAAAGCAAGTGAAATAAATTTAGGGACGCCATACTATAGCCAGCAGCTCAGCTGAGTTTTGCTAGCAATTCTGTGTTATTTATTCATAATCTGGTAAGATTGAAATTATTTCCTTATATATTTTGAATATTGTTTCATGTTCGAGTGATTTGATACTGCCATATCGAAATCTAGCCTTACAAACAAGTAGGGATTTGCTCTAGACCCCCCGCCCTAGTCAGGGTCTAGGGACCAACAATGTACATAAACTCCAGCAAGGATTATGCAAGACAGATCAAGTGTTGAGAATAATGATACATATTACCTATCCTCTTTTAGGGCCGAAAACTAATAAACATTTTTCAGGATCTATAGTCTGGGAGGATCTATCTGATGTAAAACCACCATGGTAAATGTGCTGTTTGGTCAGAGAGATCTGACCTGTCTGTATGATGTGGTTGTTGTGTCACTGTTGTGTCCAGACGTGGGTAGAGAATAGATTTTGACACATGGCCCATACTTTGATTGCAGAGCTGCGAGTTTCTGTCGTCAACAAAGCAGGGTCTATTCAGTTGGTGACTTTACTCGAGTGTATCTGTGCAGTATTTGTGACAGAGACCACCATTATTGCCCGCCAGCACGGAGAGGTGGGACCACCTGATTTCAGCACCAGAGCGACAACTACCAGATGAGTGAGCCTCTGGTCTGCTGGACTTTCACCAACGCCCTTTAGTTACTAAGAACCCCATAAAGATTCCCACCATTTTCTGGACACTGTGTAGTCAATATAGACAGGTGTGATGAGGCCACCCCAACAGCACAAACAGTACTATCCTCCCAAGTAGATGAATACTAGAACATTTTAATAAAACTAACTAGTATAGTACATATATATGTACACTATTGCATTTATGATATAATATTCTATGCATTTCTTTTCATAATCTCTAAATCCTTTTAAGTTCTGGTCAACCTAAAAAATTGACACAGAACAAAATAAATGTAATATACTTATATCAAAAAAATTTTACACACGTGAGTTAGTTCAGTGTATTTTAACATTTATTAATATTATTAGTCTTGTTAATATCTGTGGGTATATTTATAATCCATTACACCACACTACATATCATAACCCTAGACACTTTACGTAGCCACATTCATTAAAAAAAAAATTAAGTGTGAGGTCGTAGTGGTAGCAAGAAAGGCCTTCTGACAATTCACCACTACATTTTATCTCAGGAGCCTTCACAGCTGGCCTCATACAATTTACATTTAGTAATAACACCATCATACAATACATTTATAATAACATCATACAACACAAACACTACAATATTGGGGTCTTGTCCAGGGATAATTAGCCCAACAGTAATATTAGGATCTCCTGGTGGGAGAAATAAAAGTAGGGAAATAAATTGTAAAATTTCCCTTAAAATTAAAAGTGTCCCTGCAGATAAAAGTTGGTGAATCTTCACAGCCAGTAATAATTAATTAGTTAACTGGTTAGTTAGAATTAGTTAGACTATAGTCATAAGAAATACTTAGTGTATTTACTGGTTAGAGATTTATCTTGTATATTATTATATTGTCTAAAAAGTATGGCGGAGCTGGCAAAATTTAGATCAGCTGCTGTGCTCACCGCGAAGGAGATGGGAATGGATGGTCAAATTTTAATTCAATACGTAACGACTGAATGTGATAAATATATTGAACGGGAAGATAGAAAGGTAGCTGAAGAGAAGAGGTTACAAATTGAGGCTGATAGAGAAATTAAGAGGCTGCAGATTGAGGCAGAAGAAAAAAGGTTGACTGCCGAAAGGGAGGCAGAAGAAAAACGACAGCAAAGGGAGGCAGAAGAAAAACGACAGCAAAGGGAGGCAGAAGAAAAAAGGTTGACTGCCGAAAGGGAGGCAGAAGATAGAAGGTTGCAGAGGGAGCACGAATTACGACTAAGGGAGCTGGAATTACAAGGCCCGGCCCCTGAAAATGGTGCCAGCCCTTTTGCCTCAGAGGCTACGCCCAGTCTGGGAGCCTCAAACTCAGCTATGGGGTTTCATTTAGACCATTTTGTTGAGAAAGACGATGACATAGAGGGGTACCTAGGACGTTTTGAGTTATTAGCTACTACATATGGGTTAGAGAGAGAGAGGTGGAGTTTAAAGCTATCACAGGGATTGAGGGGTACTTCTTATGAAGTATTTGCTAAAATGAACAGGGAAGACCAAGACAATTATGACATGTTAAAGCAGGCTTTGTTATTAAGGTACGAGAAGAATGGTGAATTTTATCGTAAGAAATTTAGAAATGCTAAACTGTTGTCTGGGGAGACATACCACCAATTCTCTGCTAGACTAGAAACCTATTTGGAGAAATGGACGGCTCTGGGGAAGACCCAAGATCTTAAAGAAATGATCATGATTGAGCAATTGAGAGAGTCCATGGCTCCAGACATGAGAAAATTTCTCATGGAACAAGGTGCAGAGAAGTTGGGGGAAATTTTAAATGTTGCTGAGAGGTATCAGGCAGCTCAGGCAGAGGTAAGTGGTGCTAAGAAGAAGCACATAGACAATTTTAAAGCTCCACAGCAATTTAATAAATTTGATACTAGAGAGCAGGGAAATAAAGGTAGGACAAACTTTGAGCGGCCAAGAAATGACTATCGCGACAGAAACTCACAGTTCAATGACCAAAAGTTCAATGAAAGAAAACCGTTGAACCAAGGAAAAAGATGGTGTAAATGGTGCAAGAAGGATAACCATAACACCGAATTTTGTAGAAGGAAACCTTCAAACATTGCTGCAATGAAGTCGGGGACGCAAAGATTAAAGGTTAATCCTAAGGGACAACAGGAACCTTATCACCCCCCAGTTTGTGAGGATGTTATTTGTAATGGGGTCACCATAAGGTGCCTTTATGATACAGGTTTGGATTATGATTCAGTTGTGAAGTCTAGCCTAGTGGACCCAAGTCAGTATACCACAGAAACAGTGGAAATACAAGGGGCGACTAAGGACATACCACTCATGACACTTCCCATCGCAAGGATAACGGTGAAAACTCGCTATGTGGAAGGAGAAATCAGAGCAGCAGTGATAGATGAACCAATCTACCCTCTGATATTGGGGTGTAGATACGTCTTCTTGGGGAATCCCGAGAAACCTGTGATCATGGCGACAGTGCAGACCAGGTCACAGAAGAAGGAGGAAGAAGGTGAACCTATAAATGCTCATCCAGAGGAGATGAGGAAGGCGCAGGCTGAGGATAGGACACTCAAGCCCTGTTTTAAAAAATTGCCCAAATGCCACACACCTCCGAGCAAGGGGGAATATTTCATGAAGAACAAACTATTATACAGGAAGACAGGAACTAGATCCACTGGTCACGGACAGTTAGTTCTTCCCAAGATATATAGGGCAAACTTAATAAGGAGCTTACATGTTGGAAAAGATGGTGACCATGAGAAAGTCGGTACCATCTGCCAAAAGATTGCTCGAAAATACTATTGGCCCGACGTAAATGTCGATGTTGAAAACTTTGTAGAAGCATGTGGCGTATTTCATGAGGGAACACCCACAAAGGGAAAATATGTGCAGGACCTAGAAACGCCACGGGGCAACTTTAGGCCTGAAAGGAAAACTAATTATACTCGGGTAGACAAAGTGGAATGGGAGCCCCCTTTTCACACCCAGTCTTCACTTGAATGGATTAACATGGCCACTATGCGAAGAGTACAAAGAAGAAATTTTACCCAGGATAAGATGACAATCCCTCGGTCAGACTTATATAAACTGGAAGAACAGACAAGAGAGCGAAGATCTCTCATAAACAATCTTAAGTGGGGAGACAAACCCCAGAGAAAAATTGGTAGTGGTCGATTTGTGAGTGATGATTCTAGGAAGAAAAGTCCTCATTATAGAGCTTCTAATGGACGGGACCAGATGGGTTCCATGAAAAATAAGTATGATAAATTAAAGATCCAGATGTAACTTTATTAAGGACCTGGACAGATGAGAAGGCGGAAGAGACTGTTACCTCATCGTATCAATATGTGAACGAACTGACCACTCGTTTGAAAGCTGGATGGAAACTGGCAAATGATAATTTGAAACAAGCCAGGAAGAAACATGCAGCATATTTTAATAGGAAGGCAAAGGACAGGGAACTGGCAGTCGGAGAGAAGGTGCTGCTTCTACTACCCGGAAGCCAGAATAAATTACAAATTGGTTGGCAAGGTCCATATACGGTTCTAGAGAAGGTGTCTAGAACAAACTATAAAATTGACAAAAAGGGGAAGGAAAAAGTTTATCATGTAAACCTGTTAAAGAAGTATCTGGACAGACCACTCCAGGAAAGCACCCCTTTATTGACCTTGGCTATTGCAACCCAGATGCAAAAGGAACCACTCACCTCACATGAATACCCATTACATCCTTGTGAAACAGCAGCACAGGTAAAAGTCAGTAAGCACCTGACTAAAAACCAGAGGGAGAGAGTTCAACAGGTTCTGGAGGAACATACAGATGTATTAACAGATAAACCAGGCCATACAAATTTGCTACAGTATGACATGAAACTGGTAGACTCAAACCCAATCTGTATGAGAGCCTATTCTATTCCGTTCGCGAAGGAGAAGGCATTGAAGGAAGAAATAGAGTATTTGTTGAAGGAGGGGATTATTTCGCACAGTGAATCATCTTTTAGTTCTAGTGTCGTTTTGTTGAGAAAAACCGTCTGGGGAACACAGACTGTGCATAGATTACAGGAAACTGAATGCTGTCACAGAAGGACAAGTGGATCCATTACCAGACACAAAACAGTTATTTGCCAGACTGAACAAGGCAAAATATTTTTCAAAGGTCGATCTTAGTAAAGGCTATTACCAGATCCCAGTGAAGCCTGAAGTGAGACCTTATTTGGCTTTTAGCACTTCGGATGGACATTATGAATTCAATATGCTACCATTCGGACTGAAAAATGCTCCGAGTGTGTTTTCAAGGATGATGCGAAAATTGTTGGATCCCCTGAATAACCCCTGTATCACAAATTTCATGGATGATATTCTCGTCGCCACAGAGACATTTGAAGAACACATTGAAGCTCTGGAGCTGTTGTTTGATAGACTTCGGGAGGCGAACTTAACTGCTAGGCCAACAAAATGTTGTATTGGATGCAAAGAGTTGGAATTCTTGGGACACACTGTATATCAGGGTAATATGACCCCTGATCCTAAGAACTTGGAAAAACTGCAGAGAGCACCTAGGCCGCAAACAAAAAAGGACGTGCGATCATTTGTGTCGTTATGCGGATTTTATCAGAAATACATCAAAAATTTTAACGCTATTTGTGCTCCTCTGACTGATCTGACTCGCAAGGGACTTCCAGATAAAATTATTTGGACTGCACAATGTGAACTAGCGTTCCAAGAGTTAAAGGAAAAAACTCACTAGCAAGCCTATTCTCAAACTGCCTGATTTGACACAGGACTTTGTCTTAAGAACCGATGCAAGTAATGTAGGACTCGGAGGGGCTTTGTTGCAAAGATCATCTTCACCTGATGGGGAACTGAAACCAGTCGCTTATGCAAGCCGCAAATTGAATAAGGCGGAACAAGGATACTCCACAAGCGAAAAAGAATGTTTAGCATTAATCTGGGCAATAAAGAAGTTTCAAATCTATCTGTATGGTAGGACATTTGTGGTGGAGACGGACCATCAGCCTCTCGTGTTCTTGTCTCAGGCTAAGCATGAAAACGCAAGATTGCTGAGGTGGTCTTTATTGCTTCAACCTTATCAGTTTAGTATCCAATATATCCCAGGCAAATTGAATGTCGGTGCAGATTTCCTCAGTCGGCACCCCTGTGATCAAAATTAGAGTAGTGGCAGACGTGAGGAGTAATTTTACCTATGTGTATCGCTGGTTTTGGAACTTGCCATAGGCATGTTTTCAAGTGGGGAGATGTGTAGTGAAATTGACAGAGATACAACGGTAAAATCCCTCCAAAGATAACATTTAAGGATAAAAAAACATAATGCGTAGGCTGCTGATGTACATGATCGCCTAGACCGCGGGTCATCATCCTCCATAATAATTGACTTGCTAGACAGGAGGGGAACGGCGGATCAAAAAGAAAAAAAATATGACTGGAAAGGCTAAGGAGACGCAATTGGGGGGGAAACGGAGAAAAGTCACGTTTCCCAAGTTGACATAAAAAGTAAGCAACTCCACAGAAGGGACCCTAGATATGTTACGCCACAGTCATTTATTGGACGCTTTTGCGATACCAAGCTTTTGATTTGAATGGAGCGGTAAAACGCAGATGTTAGGAATATTACAAAAATTAAAAAGTAATTTTTTTCTTAATATTAATGTTAGGAATATAAAAATTAGCTGGCCGGATGGCCTATTCTGAGCAGTGAACTAAGATGGTCTTAATTTTACAAACGGATAGATAATATTGAAGATAATGACAAAAGACAGTGTAGTTCACATCATCGACAGACTGTGTTGAATAAAAAAGTGTCGCAATTTGCACACAAAAACACGACCTTGGACGCAGGTGTTCAAATTTACTTAGTATGGAGGAGAGGGTTTTTGAGCGGTAGCTGTGTCTAAATATAACTTTTAACGACAAAATTTTGGAGGGGAGAGAAAGGTTGGTTCAAAAACCAAGCACATTTTTTTTAGAAACACAAGTAGAGACGGACAGACTAACAGATAAACATCCATACTTGACTGAAGCATGACTGAAATGACTTTAGTGTAGAAATTTTGAAATTCAAATAACCTAGGCAGTGATTGGCCACAGACAATCATATCATTAGCGCTCAGACGCGAAAGTGGGGCCATTCTTCAATAGTTGTTCAGTGATAGACACAGATTTTAAAGTGTGGTGATTCCATATGAAAGCAAGTGAAATAAATTTAGGGACGCCATACTATAGCCAGCAGCTCAGCTGAGTTTTGCTAGCAATTCTGTGTTATTTATTCATAATCTGGTAAGATTGAAATTATTTCCTTATATATTTTGAATATTGTTTCATGTTCGAGTGATTTGATACTGCCATATCGAAATCTAGCCTTACAAACAAGTAGGGATTTGCTCTAGACCCCCCGCCCTAGTCAGGGTCTAGGGACCAACAATGTACATAAACTCCAGCAAGGATTATGCAAGACAGATCAAGTGTTGAGAATAATGATACATATTACCTATCCTCTTTTAGGGCCGAAAACTAATAAACATTTTTCAGGATCTATGGTCTGGGAGGATCTATCTGATGTAAAACCACCATGGTAAATGTGCTGTTTGGTCAGAGAGATCTGACCTGTCTGTATGATGTGGTTGTTGTGTCACTGTTGTGTCCAGACGTGGGTAGAGAATAGATTTTGACACATGGCCCATACTTTGATTGCAGAGCTGCGAGTTTCTGTCGTCAACAAAGCAGGGTCTATTCAGTTGGTGACTTTACTCGAGTGTATCTGTGCAGTATTTGTGACAGAGACCACCATTATTGCCCGCCAGCACGGAGAGGTGGGACCACCTGATTTCAGCACCAGAGCGACAACTACCAGATGAGTGAGCCTCTGGTCTGCTGGACTTTCACCAACGCCCTTTAGTTACTAAGAACCCCATAAAGATTCCCACCATTTTCTGGACACTGTGTAGTCAATATAGACAGGTGTGATGAGGCCACCCCAACAGCACAAACAGTACTATCCTCCCAAGTAGATGAATACTAGAACATTTTAATAAAACTAACTAGTATAGTACATATATATGTACACTATTGCATTTATGATATAATATTCTATGCATTTCTTTTCATAATCTCTAAATCCTTTTAAGTTCTGGTCAACCTAAAAAATTGACACAGAACAAAATAAATGTAATATACTTATATCAAAAAATTTTACACACGTGAGTTAGTTCAGTGTATTTTAACATTTATTAATATTATTAGTCTTGTTAATATCTGTGGGTATATTTATAATCCATTACACCACACTACATATCATAACCCTAGACACTTTACGTAGCCACATTCATTAAAAAAAAAATTAAGTGTGAGGTCGTAGTGGTAGCAAGAAAGGCCTTCTGACAATTCACCACTACATTTTATCTCAGGAGCCTTCACAGCTGGCCTCATACAATTTACATTTAGTAATAACACCATCAACATTTAGTACCATCAACACCACTACAATATTGGGGTCTTGTCCAGGGATAATTAGCCCAACAGTAATATTAGGATCTCCTGGTGGGAGAAATAAAAGTAGGGAAATAAATTGTAAAATTTCCCTTAAAATTAAAAGTGTCCCTGCAGATAAAAGTTGGTGAATCTTCACAGCCAGTAATAATTAATTAGTTAACTGGTTAGTTAGAATTAGTTAGACTATAGTCATAAGAAATACTTAGTGTATTTACTGGTTAGAGATTTATCTTGTATATTATTATATTGTCTAAAAAGTATGGCGGAGCTGGCAAAATTTAGATCAGCTGCTGTGCTCACCGCGAAGGAGATGGGAATGGATGGTCAAATTTTAATTCAATACGTAACGACTGAATGTGATAAATATATTGAACGGGAAGATAGAAAGGTAGCTGAAGAGAAGAGGTTACAAATTGAGGCTGATAGAGAAATTAAGAGGCTGCAGATTGAGGCAGAAGAAAAAAGGTTGACTGCCGAAAGGGAGGCAGAAGAAAAACGACAGCAAAGGGAGGCAGAAGAAAAACGACAGCAAAGGGAGGCAGAAGAAAAAAAAGGTTGACTGCCGAAAGGGAGGCAGAAGATAGAAGGTTGCAGAGGGAGCACGAATTACGACTAAGGGAGCTGGAATTACAAGGCCCGGCTCCTGAAAATGGTGCCAGCCCTTTTGCCTCAGAGGCTACGCCCAGTCTGGGAGCCTCAAACTCAGCTATGGGGTTTCATTTAGACCATTTTGTTGAGAAAGACGATGACATAGAGGGGTACCTAGGACGTTTTGAGTTATTAGCTACTACATATGGGTTAGAGAGAGAGAGGTGGAGTTTAAAGCTATCACAGGGATTGAGGGGTACTTCTTATGAAGTATTTGCTAAAATGAACAGGGAAGACCAAGACAATTATGACATGTTAAAGCAGGCTTTGTTATTAAGGTACGAGAAGAATGGTGAATTTTATCGTAAGAAATTTAGAAATGCTAAACTGTTGTCTGGGGAGACATACCACCAATTCTCTGCTAGACTAGAAACCTATTTGGAGAAATGGACGGCTCTGGGGAAGACCCAAGATCTTAAAGAAATGATCATGATTGAGCAATTGAGAGAGTCCATGGCTCCAGACATGAGAAAATTTCTCATGGAACAAGGTGCAGAGAAGTTGGGGGAAATTTTAAATGTTGCTGAGAGGTATCAGGCAGCTCAGGCAGAGGTAAGTGGTGCTAAGAAGAAGCACATAGACAATTTTAAAGCTCCACAGCAATTTAATAAATTTGATACTAGAGAGCAGGGAAATAAAGGTAGGACAAACTTTGAGCGGCCAAGAAATGACTATCGCGACAGAAACTCACAGTTCAATGACCAAAAGTTCAATGAAAGAAAACCGTTGAACCAAGGAAAAAGATGGTGTAAATGGTGCAAGAAGGATAACCATAACACCGAATTTTGTAGAAGGAAACCTTCAAACATTGCTGCAATGAAGTCGGGGACGCAAAGATTAAAGGTTAATCCTAAGGGACAACAGGAACCTTATCACCCCCCAGTTTGTGAGGATGTTATTTGTAATGGGGTCACCATAAGGTGCCTTTATGATACAGGTTTGGATTATGATTCAGTTGTGAAGTCTAGCCTAGTGGACCCAAGTCAGTATACCACAGAAACAGTGGAAATACAAGGGGCGACTAAGGACATACCACTCATGACACTTCCCATCGCAAGGATAACGGTGAAAACTCGCTATGTGGAAGGAGAAATCAGAGCAGCAGTGATAGATGAACCAATCTACCCTCTGATATTGGGGTGTAGATACGTCTTCTTGGGGAATCCCGAGAAACCGGTGATCATGGCTACAGTGCAGACCAGGTCACAGAAGAAGGAGGAAGAAGGTGAACCTATAAATGCTCATCCAGAGGAGATGAGGAAGGCGCAGGCTGAGGATAGGACACTCAAGCCCTGTTTTAAAAAAAATTGCCCAAATGCCACACACCTCCGAGCAAGGGGGAATATTTCATGAAGAACAAACTATTATACAGGAAGACAGGAACTAGATCCACTGGTCACGGACAGTTAGTTCTTCCCAAGATATATAGGGCAAACTTAATAAGGAGCTTACATGTTGGAAAAGATGGTGACCATGAGAAAGTCGGTACTATCTGCCAAAAGATTGCTCGAAAATACTATTGGCCCGACGTAAATGTCGATGTTGAAAACTTTGTAGAAGCATGTGGCGTATTTCATGAGGGAACACCCACAAAGGGAAAATATGTGCAGGACCTAGAAACGCCACGGGGCAACTTTAGGCCTGAAAGGAAAACTAATTATACTCGGGTAGACAAAGTGGAATGGGAGCCCCCTTTTCACACCCAGTCTTCACTTGAATGGATTAACATGGCCACTATGCGAAGAGTACAAAGAAGAAATTTTACCCAGGATAAGATGACAATCCCTCGGTCAGACTTATATAAACTGGAAGAACAGACAAGAGAGCGAAGATCTCTCATAAACAATCTTAAGTGGGGAGACAAACCCCAGAGAAAAATTGGTAGTGGTCGATTTGTGAGTGATGATTCTAGGAAGAAAAGTCCTCATTATAGAGCTTCTAATGGACGGGACCCGATGGGTTCCATGAAAAATAAGTATGATAAATTAAAGATCCAGATGTAACTCTATTAAGGACCTGGACAGATGAGAAGGCGGAAGAGACTGTTACCTCATCTTATCAATATGTGAACGAACTGACCAATCGTTTGAAAGCTGGATGGAAACTGGCAAATGATAATTTGAAACAAGCCAGGAAGAAACATGCAGCATATTTTAATAGGAAGGCAAAGGACAGGGAACTGGCAGTCGGAGAGAAGGTGCTGCCTCTACTACCCGGAAGCCAGAATAAATTACAAATTGGTTGGCAAGGTCCATATACGGTTCTAGAGAAGGTGTCTAGAACAAACTATAAAATTGACAAAAAGGGGAAGGAAAAAGTTTATCATGTAAACCTGTTAAAGAAGTATCTGGACAGACCACTCCAGGAAAGCACCCCTTTATTGACCTTGGCTATTGCAACCCAGATGCAAAAGGAACCACTCACCTCACATGAATACCCATTACATCCTTGTGAAACAGCAGCACAGGTAAAAGTCAGTAAGCACCTGACTAAAAAACCAGAGGGAGAGAGTTCAACAGGTTCTGGAGGAACATACAGATGTATTAACAGATAAACCAGGCCATACAAATTTGCTACAGTATGACATGAAACTGGTAGACTCAAACCCAATCTGTATGAGAGCCTATTCTATTCCGTTCGCGAAGGAGAAGGCATTGAAGGAAGAAATAGAGTATTTGTTGAAGGAGGGGATTATTTCGCACAGTGAATCATCTTTTAGTTCTAGTGTCGTTTTGTTGAGAAAACCGTCTGGGGAACACAGACTGTGCATAGATTACAGGAAACTGAATGCTGTCACAGAAGGACAAGTGGATCCATTACCAGACACAAAACAGTTATTTGCCAGACTGAACAAGGCAAAATATTTTTCAAAAGTGGATCTTAGTAAAGGCTATTACCAGATCCCAGTGAAGCCTGAAGTGAGACCTTATTTGGCTTTTAGCACTTCGGATGGACATTATGAATTCAATATGCTACCATTCGGACTGAAAAATGCTCCGAGTGTGTTTTCAAGGATGATGCGAAAATTGTTGGATCCCCTGAATAACCCCTGTATCACAAATTTCATGGATGATATTCTCGTCGCCACAGAGACATTTGAAGAACACATTGAAGCTCTGGAGATGTTGTTTGATAGACTTCGGGAGGCGAACTTAACTGCTAGGCCAACAAAATGTTGTATTGGATGCAAAGAGTTGGAATTCTTGGGACACACTGTATATCAGGGTAATATGACCCCTGATCCTAAAAACTTGGAAAAACTGCAGAGAGCACCTAGGCCGCAAACAAAAAAGGACGTGCGATCATTTGTGTCGTTATGCGGATTTTATCAGAAATACATCAAAAATTTTAACGCTATTTGTGCTCCTCTGACTGATCTGACTCACAAGGGACTTCCAGATAAAGTTATTTGGACTGCACAATGTGAACTAGCGTTCCAAGAGTTAAAGGAAAAACTCACTAGCAAGCCTATTCTCAAACTGCCTGATTTGACACAGGACTTTGTCTTAAGAACCGATGCAAGTAATGTAGGACTCGGAGGGGCTTTGTTGCAAAGATCATCTTCACCTGATGGGGAACTGAAACCAGTCGCTTATGCAAGCCGCAAATTGAATAAGGCGGAACAAGGATACTCCACAAGCGAAAAAGAATGTTTAGCATTAATCTGGGCAATAAAGAAGTTTCAAATCTATCTGTATGGTAGGACATTTGTGGTGGAGACGGACCATCAGCCTCTCGTGTTCTTGTCTCAGGCTAAGCATGAAAACGCAAGATTGCTGAGGTGGTCTTTATTGCTTCAACCTTATCAGTTTAGTATCCAATATATCCCAGGCAAATTGAATGTCGGTGCAGATTTCCTCAGTCGGCACCCCTGTGATCAAAATTAGAGTAGTGGCAGACGTGAGGAGTAATTTTACCTATGTGTATCGCTGGTTTTGGAACTTGCCATAGGCATGTTTTCAAGTGGGGAGATGTGTAGTGAAATTGACAGAGATACAACGGTAAAATCCCTCCAAAGATAACATTTAAGGATAAAAACATAATGCGTAGGCTGCTGATGTACATGATCGCCTAGACCGCGGGTCATCATCCTCCATAATAATTGACTTGCTAGACAGGAGGGGAACGGCGGATCAAAAAGAAAAAAAATATGACTGGAAAGGCTAAGGAGACGCAATTGGGGGGGGAAACGGAGAAAAGTCACGTTTCCCAAGTTGACATAAAAAGTAAGCAACTCCACAGAAGGGACCCTAGATATGTTACGCCACAGTCATTTATTGGACGCTTTTGCGATACCAAGCTTTTGATTTGAATGGAGCGGTAAAACGCAGATGTTAGGAATATTACAAAAATTAAAAAGTAATATTTTTTCTTAATATTAATGTTAGGAATATAAAAATTAGCTGGCCGGATGGCCTATTCTGAGCAGTGAACTAAGATGGTCTTAATTTTACAAACGGATAGATAATATTGAAGATAATGACAAAAGACAGTGTAGTTCACATCATCGACAGACTGTGTTGAATAAAAAAGTGTCGCAATTTGCACACAAAAACACGACCTTGGACGCAGGTGTTCAAATTTACTTAGTATGGAGGAGAGGGTTTTTGAGCGGTAGCTGTGTCTAAATATAACTTTTAACGACAAAATTTTGGAGGGGAGAGAAAGGTTGGTTCAAAAACCAAGCACATTTTTTTTTTAGAAACACAAGTAGAGACGGACAGACTAACAGATAAACATCCATACTTGACTGAAGCATGACTGAAATGACTTTAGTGTAGAAATTTTGAAATTCAAATAACCTAGGCAGTGATTGGCCACAGACAATCATATCATTAGCGCTCAGACGCGAAAGTGGGGCCATTCTTCAATAGTTGTTCAGTGATAGACACAGATTTTAAAGTGTGGTGATTCCATATGAAAGCAAGTGAAATAAATTTAGGGACGCCATACTATAGCCAGCAGCTCAGCTGAGTTTTGCTAGAAATTCTGTGTTATTTATTCATAATCTGGTAAGATTGAAATTATTTCCTTATATATTTTGAATATTGTTTCATGTTCGAGTGATTTGATACTGCCATATCGAAATCTAGCCTTACAAACAAGTAGGGATTTGCTCTAGACCCCCCGCCCTAGTCAGGGTCTAGGGACCAACAATGTACATAAACTCCAGCAAGGATTATGCAAGACAGATCAAGTGTTGAGAATAATGATACATATTACCTATCCTCTTTTAGGGCCGAAAACTAATAAACATTTTTCAGGATCTATGGTCTGGGAGGATCTATCTGATGTAAAACCACCATGGTAAATGTGCTGTTTGGTCAGAGAGATCTGACCTGTCTGTATGATGTGGCTGTTGTGTCACTTTGTGTCCAGACGTGGGTAGAGAATAGATTTTGACACATGGCCCATACTTTGATTGCAGAGCTGCGAGTTTCTGTCGTCAACAAAGCAGGGTCTATTCAGTTGGTGACTTTACTCGAGTGTATCTGTGCAGTATTTGTGACAGAGACCACCATTATTGCCCGCCAGCACGGAGAGGTGGGACCACCTGATTTCAGCACCAGAGCGACAACTACCAGATGAGTGAGCCTCTGGTCTGCTGGACTTTCACCAACGCCCTTTAGTTACTAAGAACCCCATAAAGATTCCCACCATTTTCTGGACACTGTGTAGTCAATATAGACAGGTGTGATGAGGCCACCCCAACAGCACAAACAGTACTATCCTCCCAAGTAGATGAATACTAGAACATTTTAATAAAACTAACTAGTATAGTACATATATATGTACACTATTGCATTTATGATATAATATTCTTTGCATTTCTTTTCATAATCTCTAAATCCTTTTAAGTTCTGGTCAACCTAAAAAATTGACACAGAACAAAATAAATGTAATATACTTATATCAAAAAATTTTACACACGTGAGTTAGTTCAGTGTATTTTAACATTTATTAATATTATTAGTCTTGTTAATATCTGTGGGTATATTTATAATCCATTACACCACACTACATATCATAACCCTAGACACTTTACGTAGCCACATTCATTAAAAAAAAATTAAGTGTGAGGTCGTAGTGGTAGCAAGAAAGGCCTTCTGACAATTCACCACTACATTTTATCTCAGGAGCCTTCACAGCTGGCCTCATACAATTTACATTTAGTAATAACACCATCATACAATTTACATTTAGTAATAACACCATCATACAATACCATCAAACACCACTACAACTGGGTAGGCCCGCACCCCACAGGTTAACATCCCTTGCTTTATAACATCAAGTATCAGAGAGAAATGAATAATTATTACAATAGTGAGCGTATGACAATGATAAACTGTTGACAAATTACACCGTCAGGGGTTTGTCATTATAATTTGAGACATAAATCAAATACACCGTCAGTATTTCTATTCGTCATTATAATTTGAGACATCACAACACAAATATACCGTCACTATTTGGTCATGGTAATTTGAGTCATCACAACACAAATATACCGTCACTCGTAATTTGAGACATCACAACACAAATACACCGTCAGTATTTGGTCATGATAAGTTTAGACCACAACACAAATTATACTGTCAGAATTTGGCCACGACAATTTTAGAAACAACCAGAAGGAAATCACAAGAGCTGAAACTATTTTGTAATAAAATAAGTTTAAAGGGGAGCTATTCAACTTGTAACATGATAGCAGAACAGCAAGAAGAGGGAAAGAAAACAGGGAGTAGCAGTAGTCTAAGACGCAGTAAAAAAGAAGAAGAAGAAATATGTCAGCGTGTCTAACAATACAAGAGTGGTCGCGTCAACAGTTTATATGTGATGTCCCTCTACATAACAATTGTCTTACTGAAGCGCCTGTAAACAACAATGCGAAAACCCCATCAGCTTTTCGGGGAAATACAGAAACAACTGTACTCTGTAAGCTAAAACGAACACCCTTTAGAAAAACGTGTATGCCTTCCAATATTATGTTCCATTTTCGGAGAAATACAGAAAAGGCCGGCATTACACCTTGAAAGCTAAACTGAACATCCATTAAAAGAGCAGGCAGGCCTTTCAATTTGTTCAAGCTGCAGTGAACACTGATCATATGCCATATTAAGTTTGACTATAAAGATTCAATAACAATATTAATGTAATGTAAAGGAGTGAAATAATCACAGCAGAATTAACTCTGTCATCAGGACACGGAGCAGTGACCACTGATCATACGCCATGTTAAGTTTGACTATAAAGATTCAATAACAATGTCAATGTAATGTAAAGGAGTGAAATAATCACAGCAGAATTAACTCTGTCATCAGGACACGGAGCAGTGACCACTGATCATACGCCATGTTAAGTTTGACTATAAAGATTCAATAACAATGTCAATGTAATGTAATGGAGTGAAATAATCACAGCAGAATTAACTCTGTCATCAGGACACGGAGCAGTGACCACTGATCATACGCCATGTTAAGTTTGACTATAAAGATTCAATAACAATGTCAATGTAATGTAAAGGAGTGAAATAATCACAGCAGAACTAACTCTGTCATCAGGACATGGAGCAGTGACCACTGATCATACGCCATGTTAAGTTTGACTATAAAGATTCAATAACAATGTCAATGTAATGTAAAGGAGTGAAATAATCACAGCAGAACTAACTCTGTCATCAGGACACGGAGCAGTGACCACTGATCATACGCCATGTTAAGTTTGACTATAAAGATTCAATAACAATGTCAATGTAATGTAAAGGAGTGAAATAATCACAGCAGAATTAACTCTGTCATCAGGACACGGAGCAGTGACCACTGATCATACGCCATGTTAAGTTTGACTATAAAGATTCAATAACAATGTCAATGTAATGTAAAGGAGTGAAATAATCACAGCAGAATTAACTCTGTCATCAGGACACGGAGCAGTGACCACTGATCATACGCCATGTTAAGTTTGACTATAAAGATTCAATAACAATGTCAATGTAATGTAAAGGAGTGAAATAATCACAGCAGAATCTGTCATCAGGACACGGAGCAGTGACCACTGATCATACGCCATGTTAAGTTTGACTATAAAGATTCAATAACAATGTCAATGTAATGTAAAGGAGTGAAATAATCACAGCAGAACTAACTCTGTCATCAGGACACGGAGCAGTGACCACTGATCATACGCCATGTTAAGTTTGACTATAAAGATTCAATAACAATGTCAATGTAATGCAAAGGAGTGAAATAATCACAGCAGAATTAACTCTGTCATCAGGACACGGAGCAGTGACCACTGATCATACGCCATGTTAAGTTTGACTATAAAGATTCAATAACAATGTCAATGTAATGTAAAGGAGTGAAATAATCACAGCAGAATTAATTCTGTCATCAGGACACGGAGCAGTGGCCACTGATCATACGCCATGTTAAGTTTGACTATAAAGATTCAATAACAATGTCAATGTAATGTAAAGGAGTGAAATAATCACAGCAGAATTAACTCTGTCATCAGGACACGGAGCAGTGACCACTGATCATACGCCATGTTAAGTTTGACTATAAAGATTCAATAACAATGTCAATGTAATGCAAAGGAGTGAAATAATCACAGCAGAATTAACTCTGTCATCAGGACACGGAGCAGTGACCACTGATCATACGCCATGTTAAGTTTGACTATAAAGATTCAATAACAATGTCAATGTAATGTAAAGGAGTGAAATAATCACAGCAGAATTAACTCTGTCATCAGGACACGGAGCAGTGACCACTGATCATACGCCATATTAAGTTTGACTATAAGATTCAATAACAATGTCAATGTAATGTAAAGGAGTGAAATAATCACAGCAGAATTAACTCTGTCATCAGGACACGGAGCAGTGACCACTGATCATACGCCATGTTAAGTTTGACTATAAAGATTCAATAACAATGTCAATGTAATGTAAAGGAGTGAAATAATCACAGCAGAATTAACTCTGTCATCAGGACACGGAGCAGTGACCACTGATCATACGCCATGTTAAGTTTGACTATAAAGATTCAATAACAATGTCAATGTAATGTAAAGGAGTGAAATAATCACAGCAGAATTAACTCTGCCATCAGGACACGGAGCAGTGACCACTGATCATACGCCTTGTTAAGTTTGACTATAAAGATTCAATAACAATGTCAATGTAATATAAAGGAGTGAAATAATCACAGCAGAATTAACTCTGTCATCAGGACACGGAGCAGTGACCACTGATCATACGCCATGTTAAGTTTGACTATAAAGATTCAATAACAATGTCAATGTAATGTAAAGGAGTGAAATAATCACAGCAGAATTAACTCTGTCATCAGGACACAGAGCAGTGACCACTGATCATACGCCATGTTAAGTTTGACTATAAAGATTCAATAACAATGTCAATGTAATGTAAAGGAGTGAAATAATCACAGCAGAATTAACTCTGTCATCAGGACACGGAGCAGTGACCACTGATCATACGCCATGTTAAGTTTGACTATAAAGATTCAATAACAATGTCAATGTAATGTAAAGGAGTGAAATAATCACAGCAGAATTAACTCTGTCATCAGGACACGGAGCAGTGACCACTGATCATACGCCATGTTAAGTTTGACTATAAAGATTCAATAACAATGTAAATGTAATGTAAAGGAGTGAAATAATCACAGCAGAATTAACTCTGTCATCAGGACACGGAGCAGTGACCACTGATCATACGCCATGTTAAGTTTGACTATAAAGATTCAATAACAATGTCAATGTAATGTAAAGGAGTGAAATAATCACAGCAGAATTAACTCTGTCATCAGGACACGGAGCAGTGACCACTGATCATACGCCATGTTAAGTTTGACTATAAAGATTCAATAACAATGTCAATGTAATGTAAAGGAGTGAAATAATCACAGCAGAATTAACTCTGTCATCAGGACACGGAGCAGTGACCACTGATCATACGCCATGTTAAGTTTGACTATAAAGATTCAATAACAATGTCAATGTAATGTAAAGGAGTGAAATAATCACAGCAGAATTAACTCTGTCATCAGGACACGGAGCAGAATGAGCATAACATAATTATTTGCCAACAGGTTGTGGCGTGTTTCTTGCTCTATATTAAATATTACAAATGGTGACAGAAGATACAGCACGATCGGTTGTCCGCTAAAACAACACAAAACATTCTAGTGAAACGACAGTTGTTCAAGTAATTTTGTAGTCTCCGTGTTGCTCTAAATCGTGCAATATCTTGAAATAGATCGCTTACACATCTCTTGAAACGAGAACAACCGTGACTAGTGGATGAACTTTGTACAACTACGGACTGGAAGTTAAAGCTCTAGTACTTAAGTAAAGCGCCCTAAATTCTTATCCGCTTTAGATTTAATCTCACAATAGTCGCCAAGCGTTTTGATGAAAACTCAATCAGAATCGATCCAGTAATTCTTGCGACTGTAGGATGGACAGACAACGTGAAATTCGGAGCGCTATTTGCTATTCTCAGTTACAAACGCGCTTAAATAACGATTGACGTCATGACAAAACACCTTCGTCAGGGGCTAGACAGAAAAAAGCAGTACGGAAAAGAAAGTGAGAACTAACATAAATGGATACGCATGAAAGTATCAAAGTGCAGCAGAAAATAAATTGAGGTGTTGCCATTTATTGAGACGGGTGAGTATATCGCAATACTGTATCCAGAGCATGACTGCCTATCCATATTTGTAAACTGTACTAGAAAAGATCCCCAATCTTCAGCCATCACAGAGCACAAACCTTCAACAAATCCATTGTTATGTTTAAGTTTTGTGTGGCTTAACATTTCCACAGGACGGTGTAGAGTGCTCCGTGCTCAACCCTCCCTTATTTGTCCCTTGACATCAATGCCTGGTACGTTACACTGTTACTAATCTTTGGGCCCCAGTAACAGACAGATCTTCCCCGTTACAGCTGGAATAAATACTGCTTCATATATAAAGTGGTACATGAAACTGAAAAACTGGAAAGTTTTAAGGTCCAGTTTAGGAACTATTCATTCACCAAATATAAACCCAGTGCAATGACTCCTGTATGAGAGAAGCTCAGACACTGGTCATACTTTTTAGAACGTTCTATACTGTCTATATAAGAACTATATTTTTTTAGATTATAGTTATGCCACTGTAGGAGGCCTTTATAATGAAGGTCAGTCTAACTAAGAGACAGTGACAGAGAACACGGCATTCTTAAAAAGAGAAGATAACATGATCCACCAAATCTGAAAAAGCACATCTGTACAGACTGTCTGGTTTCCAGGTAAGGTCATATTGTGTTGTGACGACGCAGACGACAGTGACAATTTCTGACTGCACGTACGCAGCATTATCTCAGCTGCCATTACTGAGACCAACAAATCTTGTCCATCAAGTTGATATGTCAATGTGTAAGTTCTTGTGTTGGTCCTAACCTGATATAATATGTTATACAAAGCTTACTGAACACAGTATTCTAGAAGAAAGCAAACGTGCTCCACAGATTCGCCTGTTAATAAGCAGGGCGGTTTGAAAAGAAGAATATTGATAGCAATACTATCAAAAAATGTATTGCTCAGTAACTAGGTATGAACATGCGGTCAAAACCAATTTGCCAAGGAATTACCAGTTATGTTCATACACGTATAAAAGCTCAATATGACCCCCCCCCCCCGGCACATATCAATCATGTAGCCTATTTCATCCCAGACCCTATGTGGTATATTGTATGCTGTATATTCTATATTAGTTGACACTACTACATGTTCATATGAAACCTAGTTACTCAGTTATAATTGTTTGACAGCGTTCAACTCTTTGTCCATCACCCTATTATATATCTGTGTCCATCTACTTGCCCCTACACCCCTGTCCCCCCCTCCCCCCGTGTAGTTTACGAAGTTTCTGTGATAAGACAACGACAGTATAGACCTACAACTATCTCAGGCGTGTCGTACGGGGTTACCTAATATGAGGTTGTCAATGACGTCATCAAGTAAAAAAGAACTGCTACAGAGATGATAGCTACTAGAGCATGTAGATGTTTGTGCAGGCTTCCGGCTAGAGGACCAGATACAGCTGGTGGTGGTTCCTCCATGCTCCGTGTGGAGCGCAAAGGAAAATGAAGTATCCAGCTCTCGTCATCTTGTCCAGATTAAAAGAAGTGCCGGCACCATCCGCTCCAGAAAAATCAGTGGTGTACCCGTACCCTCGAAGTAACGCCTTCGCTCTTTGTGTACACGTCACATCATTGCGGTGGTACTCGGGGCGCGCCTTCAGGATGACGTCAACTCGTCGCTTATCTTGAAATATTCGTGGCTGAGTCGCTAGCACTACTTATTTTCTTCCTGCTCACAATCTAAAGACAGGAGCCCAGGCTGACATGCGCAATGATATAGGCTGAGCAGATAATTCATCAACTCTTTTTCTGAAATATATTAGCAGATGAGAAAATATGATAAACTGGTCGGCTTGTTTTTATGCCTTGGTATGTGCCTATATTAGCAGAGTGTGAAACAAAAATCGAATGGCTATAAACCGTAACTTCCACGCCAATACGTCAAAGATGGGACAATGGATGGTTTTATCGACTTCCCTTCGTACCTCCTCAATTTTTGCAACGTAAACATAAATTATATTACATCAAATTGCCACCAGGTTTAATCTCTAAAATAGAGAACTAGGTTTATGGCATATAAGTTATATTGCGTGTTCATATTCCTGTATGTGCACGCTTATAACGTACATCCAGCCTTTCATTTACAAAATTAATAATTACACATATATACATACATACACACACACACACAAGACACACACAACCAGACACACAACAAGACACTCACACAGACACAACAAGACACACACACACGACACACACACACAAGACACACACAAGACACACACACATCAAGACACACACGCACACACAACAAGCGGTGTAAAAGCTAACGGTAAAGGTAGGCCCTTAGCAAATACTGCCAAGGGGAGTGAAGTGTTAAAGACTTCACTATACTGGGTCTAGCTGCCTTTTCCTTCTCTAACTGAACAGCAAACCCAGGTACCCATTTACAGCTGGGTAAGCTGAAGCGTGATGATACCATGAATCAAACCGGGCATCTTTACCGCGAGAGACCGTCGCTCTACCCACTCTGTCAATCGGGCGCTCAACAAGCAGTGCCAATGTATTGAAATATCTCATTGACACAAGTTATGATTTTAACTGCGATAAGGAAAGGAGGCGGAACAACTGAACGGCAGAAGATAGAAAGAACGAAAATATTAATTCAGTCATGGCGTAAAAGATGGGTTAGTTAACTTTGCTGTCTGCCCTAAATACCAGACATGTACACGCGGGTTGTGTGCGTGGGAGTGTATGTCAGAGAGTTTGTAGACGTCTATATCAACAACATCAAAAGAGAGGTCAGGCGCAGACAAATGTTTTATCGAGGCTTCTTATTTAGTAAAGGTTAATTAGCAGACCTAGTGTCGGGCAGGGAGGCAGCAAACAAATCCGCTGGTCATTCCCAAAAAGAAGTTGAAGAAACTTAGTCCAGCCTGTCTACACCAAATGTTTAGTCAGCACAGACTACGTCTGGGACCAAGTTACGCTTGTCCATTTCTAACCTACTTCCAGCGTGACCTTAATATCCATACAGTTGGCTATCAAAAAGAGACTGGTGGAATACCCCAAAATAACGCATTTCTCACATAAGAACAAACATAATCTGTGCTACGTAGATGTCGACACATACACTGAATGATGTACTAGATGCTGAGAGAGAGAGAGAGAGGGGGAGGGAGGGAGAGAGAGAGAGAGAGAGAGAGAGAGAGAGAGAGAGAGAGAGAGAGAGAGAGAGAGAGAGAGAGAGAGAGAGAGAGAGAGAGAGAGAGAGAATACCAGACAGGATATCGTGACATTTTTACCTAACTGACATGATGCTGGTGAATGGTGTTAAATGTATTTCTGGAAAACTGCTGACTAGCGCGTATTCAGTCTCCAGGTGAGATGTAAACTTTTCCAGAGTACACAAGTAAATATTTGTGTAGCAATAAGACAACCAATAAAGGAGACAACAATCTTATACCATTTGTTTGTTCAGTTCCCGGCCAAGCGTAGTGATTATTCAGATGTTCTAAGCCGTTGTGTCTTGGACAATGTGTCCAAGTTCTAGTACGTGTCTTTATTCTAAATATGTATCGTACCAGTCTATTCTCAGTGTGTGGGTGTCCATCTATTTGTTCTATCTCTGGTGATTCCAGAACACAGACATCCTTGTGACACTAATAGTCAACTCCAGTGTGGTTTTGGTTGTCTCTTGTTGCAGTGTTAGTTATCTAGACAAATAGCTGGTTGTGTCCATCAATGTGCACTTTCAAAAACAGGATATCAAATAACTGGCACGTTCTAATAGCCACATGACAGACAGCAGTGTCACAGATGGAAATAGTGCAGCAGTGATCATCCACTTTTGCCCCTCCCCATCTAGTTTTTTTTTTTTAATTTTTTTTTTTTTTGGGTGCTACATGAACGAAGGATTCACTAGTGCAATTAACACGTGAGCCGTTTGGAAATTAAGCACGGTGGAACACAGAGAGAGCGCGGATCATGGCGTAATAGATTCTTTGATCAGGGGCGATGTTAAGTCTGAGACGGACCTTGGATTGTAAAACTTTCAGGAGAATTAATTGCGTAGCTGATATTCGGCAAGGCGGAGATGATGAAAGTCAAGCCAGAGAGGTTGTCCGCGGCAGAGGTGGTAAAATTACCTTTGATTCAAGAATCGAACGGCAAATGGGCTCGGGTCTGGCAGTGGGTGTGACTTTTGCATTAAAGAGCGATAGAACGGAATTTACGGATATATACCATGTCTCTCCGATAGCCATGATAAGTTGTTCAGAAATCTATCTGAAATTCACTAGCTCGATATCTTAGATTTCTCGTACAGAGTGAAAATTATTAGATTTTCGTGGAGTGTTTCATTTTTATGATTGCGGTAATTTATATACTAGCCGTTAAGTGATTTAGTGTGTGTAAAGTTCTCATTATATTTCACTGAGATTTTCTGTGCTAATTAAATAACTTATAGCGAAATCTTTTTCAGCCGTAAAGTGAATTTAATTACTCGCTATTTCCCAGTAAAAGATGTTTTAAACTGACTAGTACATACATTAAATAACTGTCTACTGACGGTATATATTATTTACTTCTACCCATTTTACGTAATTTTTTAAATGACTAGTGTTCATATCACGCGTTAAAAAACGATAGGATAAGCTAGACACGTGTGTTTTAAATCTAATTTATAATGGAGTAGAGAAGAGGTCCTATTTTAAACACGTGTTAGGGACCCAAAGACGCAGCAATAGAGAACGCAGTCAGCGACTCATAGCTTGACAGCCTGCGTCAGGACCAGCGAATCAGAGCTGGTCAAGACCGCACTCCACCTCCACGTGGTGGTCCTGGAAACAGTCTGCAGCAGTGCAGTCTGGCTGAGCGAGTGTGGATCGAAATGGGAAGGCAAACCCGGTCCTAAAAAATGCCGTGCAGAAGTCGGATGTGTCGACCGAAAGGTGCAGATATCACAGCTTAGGCGTAAACAGACACAACGCAACCACCTTCCTTTTCAGGGCGAACGAGGAAGAAGAAGAAACACGTGTTAGATATGATATTGATAATTTGGTTAAATGTTTATATTTTCTTTCCTAAAATCTAGGCTGATCAACCTGAGTACTAGCAGATTTATTATGGCCATATGAACTTATGATCATACGAACTTATAATATTATAAGCATCCAGGGATATTTAATATTGATGAGCTTCTTGCTGTGACATGTGTGGTCCAATTTTCCTCATTTTCATGAGAGAAACCAGAATAGAACCATTAAATTATAATATTAACTGGACCAGAACTATTACCAGATTTACTTATATCAATCTCATCAGCCAGTTGTGGCGAAATATATTGTCAGCAACTTTTGTGTAACTTAACCTTGCGTTTCAGCCACCTGAAGCTAAACAACATAGGAACTATATATATATATATATGTTCTATTCCTCCTACGTCGGCGATCACCATGCATGAACCTTACTCCAACCAACTGAAGGCATAGATAACTTATTGTATCCAGGACAAATTAAATCACCGACTCTAGCGACTCCCGTGAAATTTGCAGTCAGCAACTACGGCGAGTCTGGGGCTGGATTTGGCAAAACTTAAATTTGACACTAAATAGTCGTATTACTTATTAGTGTATTTCCTTGGAATGCCTGCGACAACTACTGGGGTAAGCAAAAGTCTGAAAGTGGCCACTGAATGGGTGTGAATTGAATGAACGGAGAAAGAAACTTTTGTCTTTTGTTAACATCATATACTTATGTGGTTTCTTCTTTCTTTTTTTATCTCACTAATCTGAGTAGTCACGGGATAGATCACATTAGGAACCTATTCTTTTCCCATACTGACTATTTCATAACTTATTGTTAACTTTTGATCTTTTGGGTTAATTAACCTCTGTTGGGATCGTCTTTTCTTTTCCTTTACCAGAGGGGGAAAACCTATCTGATTAATTTCTTCTTTTGCATGATCTAGTAATGTATATGCTTATTGTTGTGATCTTCTATTGATAATAAACTTTATTAAACCTTTAGTTATCGTGTCGGTCAACCCCCTATCCATTATATGTTATTCATAGTTTGTTTTCACGTTCGTGCGTATTTGTCACAGAATTGTGTGCATTTGAGTGTAGTGTAACTTGTATTTTGTACAAGGAGAGAAAGTGCGTCTGATTTAAATATCGTCGTCCAGATAGGCTGGATTAGATAAATTATTCTATCCAGAGACTGTCCTTTCTCTTACACGATCACCTCATGATAAAACTATTTCTTACCCCTTACTTTCACATTGTCATCACTATCACCTCTGCTCAGACAGGGCTATAAACATCTATTACCTATCTGATAAAATCTACGACAAGCAGAAAGAGAGCAATGACCCGTACAGGTCAACTAATGAGTGCTACACAACAAAATAAATAGTTGAGGTCACGTGAGCATCGCCAATGTAGGACCAGACTGTGTTGTCTGTTTGTGTGAGAGAGTGTTGTCCTCTAGAGTTCCAGAGAACTCCACTAGTGTGACATTATTTTGGGTCGATCTCTGCTTCACTACGGCAGTAATTAGTTACATGTGTTGTACTGACTAATTACATGCTTTTAAATGGTCGGCACCTCTTTCTTTCTCTGCTATGTAGCAGATATTTTGTATTTTCAAACATTCTTACACTCCTTTCAGTAATAATTCATCTTGTCTGTTTACCTGACCATCCCTGCTGAGAGAGTAGACAGGTGATGCAATATTGACCGACAGTCATGTTGGTAAAACTCTCGTGTATCAAACCTTGGCCGCGCCAGATTAGCACGACGTACGCCCAGCCAGTTTATTTAGCGCTAATATGGCGACTGGGATTCCCTAATTACGGGCGTGAAGGGGCATAGCTATTTACGGCGCCACCTCAGATTGGGCGAAAAGAAGCTCACAAAACAAGCAGAAGAGAGGAGAAAACGTTGAAAGGAGCACCAGGAAAATAAGCAGCAGAAGGCTGTCCCCTCAGGGGCGCATACCCATGGTCAGCTATGACTGAAGGGGCTATTATTATTATTACACACACACGTGGTGATAAAAGAGATGTTAATTAAACTTTCAAATAACACTTTATTTAACCTTTTTCCCTTCTCTTTCCCGTCGTTTATGACGGGCTACCGTAGTAGAGAGATAAATGTGGCGACCGCAAGTCAAGAGCTCACCTTCTATGGTGTCCTAATGACTAAGTGTTTTATGGGACAAATCAAGTCAATATTAACAACGTTTAAACAATCAAATACCAAAGTACATTTTTTACAACAGATGGAACATCTATAACTGAGATTTTAGAAAAGAATATGATAAACACAACACTTCAACATTAAAAATATGTACTGCAGGGAGAATTTTTAAAAGTGACATCCAGCTAATTTGACTGAGATAACCACATCATCATCATCATCATCATACAGAGACGATGTGTTTCCCTGAAGATGACAAGGTAGTCCTATAGACAATACTGTCGTACGGGTGTGAAGTGTTAGAGACTTCATCTATACTAGCTCTCAGCTTTATCATGTGGGTTTACTCGGTGCCCTTCCTCGCTACCTTTGTCTTCCCTAACACAAGAGCACAGTCAGCTACTCAGTTACAGTTCGGTAGACTGCAGCGTGACGATACTAGGTTTCGAACCCGGCAAACGCTCTAATCACCTAGCCACTCGACACTCTCAGACGATGTGGGTGGCTAGACTTGCCAATGCAGAGAGTTTGAAAAGATATAATAAACACAGACATTATAAGTATAAGGCAGTCAAACAAACTTCACCGGATATGTTATATAAGAAAAGCAGTACTAGAAAACAAAATCAGAAATACAGCGGGCACGAGTAGATTAACACAGAAAGAAAAAAGATAATGGACATCTTAACGGTATTGGAGATGACAATAACAGTTCTGATAACGCGCTAACGGTGCAGGTATGTGGAAAGGTATCACTGCCTACACGTGGCGACAAGGCACTAGGTAGTGATGAATTCAACACGTATACTAACATGGCTAACAGCAACAATGTCTAGCTGAATTACAGTTTACTGTGCGGTCGGACATGTTGTCGAAATTTTGGCGCATACAGGGTCTGGGTTAGTGGTAGTGTAATAGATCGGTTAGGAGTTTAGTGTTACGATTTAGGGTTATGGTTAAATAGATACAAAGCTAACATTAACCCTATTTGCTGCAAGAGGGCACAATAAAGTGTGATTCAAACCAGTCTGAGCACAACACTAGTAATATATAATGAATATCATACAAACCGGGCCAGACACGAATACAACAAGCCAAACGATAAGAAAGGGCCAGTGATACCACAGCTTCATTCGCCCAGTTGTCCTATCCTAGACACCTGTATAATAATTCTGAATGTATATAACATATATAACAGGCCTCACGGTAAGTTAATCAATAAAAGATAATCACTTGAATATTTTTTTTACAATTATGTTTATCACGTCACTTGTGTGTTGTGAGTGTGTGTCTCTTATTTTTGCTCCGTTAGTTGTCTGCCAAGAAAAACAGCGCTTAACTTGCTGTCAGCTCCACTTTTCAATATGACATGGAAATAACAAACAAACGGTGTAACAAGTGAGATGTAGTCACAACTATCAAACACAGAATGAACAAATGTGTATGTGTGTATTCGCGCGCATATTCATGACGTGGGGGCGAGAGGGGGGGAGAGAGTCGGAATGAAGATATTTTAGGCCTGAAGACTAAGGTAATGGTAGTGCCACATCAGATATTGCCATAGGGGAGTGAAGTGTTGAGGCGTCACAATACTATGTCGTCTTGCCGTAGGGGGGGGGGGGGGTTCCTTTCCTCACCGCATTTGACTTACCTAACTCACGAGCAGTCAGGCACCCATTCACAGCTGAGTAGACTGGAGAGTGACGCTACCGTGTGTGGCCGGGGGAGTGGACGGGAACGGCACCGAATCATGTTAGATGTGACCGGGCTTGGTCACGGTGACAAATCAAGTCTAGTGCGACAGGGTGAGAATGGGGCGGAATCTTTTATCAATGTTCATCTGTTGTTTTACTGGCGACTGCCAGAGATGGTGATTACAGAATAGGAATTCAACCCAGGTGATTCTTTTGGAGACTCGTAACTGTGTTTATGTTATAGGCTGCATGATCGTCGAAAATATGGTAACATTCTTTTCTCTATTACCTGATGTAAACAAACGACACTTCCTACTGACGTTCGGGAAATAAGTTCAAGCTGTATTAAATATGAATGAACACCTTTATTAAGTGTCTGCACACTCTGACAACTTCATAATAGTTCATAAATACATGTGCTTCTGCGGTATACAAATCAGTCATCCCAAGAAATAACATACAGCCATCGAACTTACAAGATGGTCCAAAACCCCAAAATCACTGCCTCACTCGTCTCGTGCCCAAAACAACTCAATTAACCCCCTTCTCTCAAACCATCACTTCCGTCCTAGCTACTGAGCAATTCTACCCCAAGTTCGATGACGTCATTCCTGAACACTTTAATTAAATCACTCATAGGATTTGTGACTAGTGTTATTACGCTAACTAGACACGTGTGCGAATCATAAAACATAAAATAACATGACAAGCGAATTAACGTCGCAAGGAAAAAAAACTGGCAAACAAATAAAAAAAATATAGCTGGTGCACATAAAATATGGCGGATGCCCAAAATGGCTGTCACCCTACACTTCACTGAAGTGGGTGATGAAAAAAAATATGAATGGAACAAATTGACATAGAACCACAAAACTTGGTGGCAAAGTATGGGCAAAATGGGTAAGTCTCATTAAAAAAAAATGACTTTGCCGGTGTAACAATAACCGGAAACAATGAATGGAATGGAAACATGGTAATCAACGGACAATGGTATAGAATATATAAATGGGCAAATAGTTAAATCACATATATGAGTGTCGGTGTAACAATAACCGAAAATTCAAACAATCATAATGCAATATGGTGTCATCATCATAATGAATCGTGAATGATGCCAACATTAGTGGCGGGTGAAGATGTACATTAGTTAATCACTTTTATTTGGTACAACAGAACGATGTAAACCTAAAAAAAATCTGGATAAAATCTTACGTCAGAAACATGGCAAAAAGAAAAACACAAGAAAAAACAACAACAAAAATCATAGGGGCATACAAGATGGTCAAATATTACATTAGTCAAAATAATGTGACATAATGACGCCAACGCGTGTAAAAGGGAACTACATCAACTACTATATATCAGGACTGTAGAGATCGTCTGAGTTGGTGGATCTCCATCAGCAGTGGTCGAAAGGATGTCGTGAGGGAAATGTTCATGTACTGGCAGATTCGGCAATGTCTTTCTTGCGGACGAAAATGTAACAGCTCTCCATAAATAACGGCTGTTGGACTTTCCTATCTGAACTGGAAATGTGCGTAAAGTGTGTAACCCAGATGTTCAAGGATGCGTAACGATTGGTCTTCACGGCAGCATCAGGATCAAGCAATTCAGCAGGAGGGTATTGTGTAGGAGACCTGCATCGGAAGACACGAGAAGCAGGGTTGACTTCATGCTAAAAATAATAGCAGGGCAGGAAATGTCAACCTGACCGGAGACGGCATCTGGAGGTAAGTGCAGTTCAATTTGTAAACATCTTTGCAAAAATGTTCATTGCTTCCAATCTTTCAATGGCTTACAATGACAGGCGAGGATCGTACTGTGTAGGTTGGGATGTAGGAACAATGGCATGGACTACGGGAGTGGACGGGAAACAACGGGAGGGTCGGGGTGGAGGCTGCGGACTGGTATGAGGATAACGGAGGGGAACACGTAATCTACGGGATGGAGGTGTGACAGGGGGAGGGAGAGGCGGAGGAGAGGGACTACGGTAAGGAGAATGAACAGAACCACGGGAACGACGAAAACGGGTTCGTACATGGGCGGCCCGCTGAAGGTGCTTAGGAAAGGGAACAGCATCGTAAATGAATTTTGGATGACGACGTCTAAAGAGAAAACGAGCTGAGGGAAGAGGAACATCAGGTCCAATATCAAAAGAAGAATAATCGGGGGAAGAGTCAAGATCAGAGGAAGGGGGAGAAAAATAACCGGAGGGAGGTGGAGGAAAATAACCATTAGAAGGAAGAGAAGGTTCAACATCTGAAGAGTCAGACTCATGATCTGTATCAAGGTCGGAGGTAGGCGGAGGAAAATAACCATAAGGAGAAACAGAAGGTTCAACATCTGAAGAGTCAGTCTCATGTTCTGTATCAAGGTCGGAGGGAGGCGGAGGAAAATAACCATAAGGAGGAAGAGAAGGTTCAAAATCTGAAAAGTCAGACTCAGGTTCTGTATCAAGGTCGGAGGGAGGCGGAGGAAAATAACCAGGGAGAGGAAAAGCGGGGTCAGAAGAGAGATGAACAGAGGGAGGAAAAGCGGGGTCTGAAGGGAGGTGAACAGAAGGAGGAAAAGTGGGGTCTGAAGAGAGGTGAACAGAGGGAGGAAAAGCGGGGTCAGAATAGAGGTGAACAGGGGGAGGAAGGGAGGTATGGACAGGAGTTGCGGCAGTAATAGGAGGTACAATAATATCATGCAGAGGCGAAGCATGAGAGGGGCCTGGAGTAACGGAGGGTAACTCAGCCAAGCGAGCATCACAGGAGAGGATACGTGAGTACAGCTCAGGTGGAGGGATATGAACCTCAGCAATGGAACAGGAATGATAACGTCTGTTAAAGGTTTTTCTCCACTGTGTTACTGGCTTTATATATGCTCTTAGTCCATTTTCTGTCGTTATCAAACAACTTTGTTTGTCACTCATAACATTATTTATTTCAAATATCTTTCCTTGTTTGATTACATTGATAACGTTTCTCACTGTAATGCGACAGTGTCTTTTATTGAGACTGTTCCAGTGTGCCCTTCCAGCAGCTGTTTGTTGCTGTGACAATTGTTGTTGAAGCAGGTGGTTTTTCTTTTGCAACAAAAATACTTGATGCTCTAGCTGTTGAATGGGTGAATCCATCATAAAAAAAAACAGTTACGAGCTGGTCACGGGCACCAAATCAAATAGCTGAATCCATCGTAAAAAGGCAGTTACGAGCTGGTCAACGGCACCAAATCAAGTTATGTGGCCGGGGGAGTGGACGGGAACGGCACCGAATCATGTTAGATGTGACCGGGCTTGGTCACGGTGACAAATCAAGTCTAGTGCGACAGGGTGAGAATGGGGCGGAATCTTTTATCAATGTTCATCTGTTGTTTTACTGGCGACTGCCAGAGATGGTGATTACAGAATAGGAATTCAACCCAGGTGATTCTTTTGGAGACTCGTAACTGTGTTTATGTTATAGGCTGCATGATCGTCGAAAATATGGTAACATTCTTTTCTCTATTACCTGATGTAAACAAACGACACTTCCTACTGACGTTCAGGAAATAAGTTCAAGCTGTATTAAATATGAATGAACACCTTTATTAAGTGTCTGCACACTCTGACAACTTCATAATAGTTCATAAATACATGTGCTTCTGCGGTATACAAACCAGTCATCCCAAGAAATAACACACAGCCATCGAACTTACAAGATGGTCCAAAACCCCAAAATCACTGCCTCACTCGTCTCGTGCCCAAAACAACTCAATTAACCCCCTTCTCTCAAACCATCACTTCCGTCCTAGCTACTGAGCAATTCTACCCCAAGTTCGATGACGTCATTCCTGAACACTTTAATTAAATCACTCAGAGGATTTGTGACTAGTGTTATTACGCTAACTAGACACGCTCAAATACTTAGTGTTTAATCTTGCTAAGTATTCTTACCCCAACTATAATTAAGTGGCAGCACCTTAGTGTTAATCCGACGTAACAGTCCGTACTGTCACACGTGTTTCGAACCCGGTACCTTTGCCGCGAAAGGCCAGCGCTCTAACTACTCTGCCAATCGGACGATCCTGAATTAATATAAAAGATCAACGTTAGACATAATGTCGTAGCGGAGTGAAGTGTTACATACTGCAACTATACTCATTCTCAGCTTTATGAAGTGGGGTGCTCAAGTCCATTGTGTTGCTACCCTACAAGACGCCAACAGGCGTGATGGCCACTGACTGCTTTGACAGTCGACGGCTAAGGGTCAAAGAAGAATAAGAAATAAGATGATCGACGCACGTATGTTAGCCAGTATGAATGATAGCGGTGTTAATATATCATGGATAATTGCATAAGGACCCATATGTCGCAGGTAAGCACAACCGCAGGACACTTAACGTTAATAGTATACGCCACACAAATCAGTTTTTACGGAAATATTCATGACAGCACGTCCTTAAGTTATCCTTTTGAAGTATTAAATGAACATCTGGACAATAATACCATATGTGACCACAAAATGTTTCAACTATTCTCTCTTACTAACAACGATTTCGGAGACAAATATGTTTATAGGGAAGGTATGTAAGGTCGCCCAGATCGCTTAAAAATGATTTTCTTTTTAATTCTGGGGAATATTTATAAATATAATAAAATATATAATGACTCTTGATAATTAAAAACATAACCACAGACGCACATATATAAACGTGACTCTTGAAAGTAAAATGACACCTAGACAAGACCCAAAAAAAAACCTAGATCTAAGTGAATCCACCTTGGAGTGGCAACGCTAGCTGTGTACAAGTTACATTCTACGACAAGAGTTTTCTTATTTTGTTTCCTTGTTTATGCCGCCTGAACAGTTTAACCTATCATGATGCAATATTATAAATATAATAAAATATATAATGACTCTTGATAATTAAAAACATAACCACAGACGCACATATACATACAACGTACTGCTATGTGATCATAAACAAGGAAACAAAATAAGAAAACTCTTGTCGTAGAATGTAACTTGTACACAGCTAGCGTTGCCACTCCAAGGTGGATTCTTGTATGGGTGTGAAGGCTGGACACTCACTGCAGATACGGAGCGCAGGATTCAGGCTTTCGAGCATAAATGTTATAGAAGAATTTTGCGCATTTGCTATAAAGAGCACAAAACAAATGTCTATGTTAGAGAGAAGATAAACACCTATGCAGGTCACCAAGAACCACTTTTGTCAGTAGTGAAACGTCGAAAGCTTGCCTGGTTTGGGCATGTAACTCGTCATGACTCCCTTTCGAAAACGATCCTTCAGGGAACAGTCGAAGGTAAACGGAGAAGAGGAAGGCAGAGAAAATCCTGGGCTGATAACATCAAAGAATGGGCAGGACACGGTTTTTCCACACTTGTACGCATTGCTGAGGATAGAGAGCAGTGGAGGACCCTGTCTGCTGATGCTTCCACCATGGCACCCCTACGACCCATGACGGGTTACGGGCTGAGATGATGATGATGCAATATGTGCAGGCCTACACCATGTCCTGTGTTTCTTGCATCATTTAACGGATTTAAAAAAGAAATGTGCAGCGTTAACTGGCGTGCCGGAAGTAACATGATAAGCTGCGGTGTCAATGCGGCACAGGTTTTGAAAGATATGGAATTATCTGTCTTGTATAAAGGGTAACTAGATATCACTGGGTCACTGATATCATTGGTTCAATTAGTGATCTCCGGGTGGTTTTACAATGAAAAATATCTCATGACAGAGCAGGAGAAAGGATAACAACTGGCATGCCGTAAAAGACGACTAAGCTGAGTTTGCTGGCAACCTCACCGTGTATAAAACAATACTACATAAACCGTCCCTGGAAGAGCACTGCAGTGCTTTCGTGCAGGCTTTTTGATTGGAGGTACTGTAGTGGTGCTCTATAAGGGGCTTTAACAGGGGAAGACAAAATATGGGATATGGCGGCGAGTAACGGGTATTTTCTATGAAATCAACAATTAACAACAGACAAGAAATATAACTGGTAGGCTCATCCTGAAATCGAACCAGGTACCATCCGAACGGCGCCGTTGCCCCGCTGCGAACCTGAATTGTGAAAAGACACACAGCCAAATCAGCATCCAAACATGACTCATTGACGGCCGTCATTTTTTGACGAATGATCATTTCTGACAACACTACACGCAACTATAGAATATATGACCTGGAAACGACCCAAAAATTTACAATCACTCGCCACACTATAAATATTTCACGCATAAAGGTATGTTTCAGGCACTCGTGAGAAATAAAGAAGTAGAAAACTAGACAACAGACGTGAGTGGATTTCCAGAGAATCGAACCCATGACCTTCCGAACGGCACCACCGCATAGCTACGGAATCGAATCACACTTTCCTCCCTGCCAACAAGGCACCACAAAAATAGTGCTTCGTAGACAAGGGTCATTAGCGCGATTCGCAACACGGAAGACCGGATATTCGTTAATTTATTTATCCACCACATGATCACTGTCTCCATACGACCACTGACGCAAGATTTTCGTCTCCGTGATCTTCAACAAAACACGTCATCACACCTCTGCATCTTCTGACACACACAAGTAAATAAACAAACAAAAAGAACTTTAATCAGCTACAGAGACAAACTGTCTTTCATAACATGTGAATATTTTTGACTGGGTTGTCTCTATATCAGGATGTCCTTTTGACCGGGTGTCCTTATAACCAGGCCATGTCTATAACCGTCTGTCTTGGCTTGCTTCTCGAGACAAGACGATCGCGTTGGAGATCAGGTTTCGCCACACTTCAGTCTACCCAGCTCAAAAATGGGTCCAGGCCCTGCTCACTCCACCTCATCAAGTTGAGACCTGGTCTCTAACACTTTAATCCCTTACGGCATTCTGTCATGGGACTACTTTTACCGGTTTTTTGTTCTTGTTTGGGTCGAATGTCTATTTGACCGGGTGTTCTTTTTTACTGCGCCAATGTGACAAATGTCCACGAAGCACTATTTTTGTGGTGCCTAATCGGCAGGGTGGATAGTCACGATTCACTCCCGTAGCGAGGTGGTGTTGCTGCTCAGATGGTACCGAGTGTCTGTAATTACCTGTTTATGTGTATTTATTTATTATATCGTCAAGGTGACGAGGTGTTCAAAGTAGGGGTGACTACCTTGTCAAATGTGACCTAGAATCATGACATGTTTTTATAAGACGCTTAAAAAAAATGCCAGAATATCTGTGAAAGAACGGGGCGGCCCCTATCGATCTTTGTTTCACTCCGGCAGTATCGGTACATTTGTGGTACTGATTTTATAGTGTGCTTACATTTGTCGCATTTTCTTTCTTTTTCTGCTACGTGTAGCAGATATTATGTATTTTCCTTCTTACACCCTTCTCAGGAATAAGTAGACATGTCTGGTTGTTATTCATTTCTCCCTGCGTTGCAAGAAGTGGCAGCGACCTAACCGTGTTGGCTATCGTGGGCGCGGCGATATCAGTGTACAGATAAACACTTAAATCGCCTCAGCACAGTGCTTAATCACCGATAAGACTGATAAGACACGGGTGCGCTCATCACCAAAGTTTGGAATACGGGGAGACAACTGATGGACAGTCACAGAGAAGAGATTATTTTCTGATAAAAGTAACGATTGTTACATTGGGAACACGTTCTTATACGAGGTTATCGACAGGTTCGTAAGTTTGTACCCAAGGGCAAGCGGATGTGTACAGCCCATTTTCAGAAAAGTAATGTTTGAAATTTTGCATTAGCTGAGTCATGCAACATATTCAAATCAGATTGGCTGAGACTTTGAGGCGCGCATAACAAAGGCGTGGGAAAGCAGTGAATATAATCTGATTATTTTCTCAAGCTATTTCACTTGAGAAATAGCTCGCCAAGATACCAGACCTTGCTAGACTGAAGAATTAGAATTCAGAATTCCTTCTTAAACATACCGGACTCTGGGGTCGTCCTGGGGGTCTGGAACCCTGGCTCTTTGTTTCCCATGCTTGTCATGGTAGCCGATTTTCTCCCATTCTGCAGACATGGCCAAACCATCTTAGTTGGGACTGTTCTACTTGGGTCTGCAGGGGGTGGGATTTTAGGCCTTGACATATCATCTGGTTGCGGACCATGTCTCTTCTCGTTACTTCAACCACCTTCCTCAGATACCTCATTTCTGAGGTTCAGATCTGGCTTTTGTGGGTTGTAGTCATTGCCCATGACTCGCATCCATATGTCAAGACTGGGACATAGGTGGAGCGGTATACAGCCATCTTTGTTTTTTTACTAACTTCTCTCTTGCTGAGGATTCCTCGATTTGTGGCCTGAAAAAGTCTCCCAGCTGCTGCTTTTCGAGTGGCCAACTCTTCTTTGATGCCTCCATTTCGATTTATAATAGCTCCGAGGTTTTAAAGTGGTCGACCTGCTCCAGGACATGTTCTCCCAGCTTAATCTGATGTCTTCTTTCTTCTTGTGATATCACCGTGGATTTTGTTTTAGAGCTGCTTATGGCCATCCCTCTCTTCTCCAGCTCTTCCTTCCAGACTTGCAGGTTGGATTGGAGATGTGCCTCTGATTTAGCAATTAGGGCAACATCATCAGCAAATGCCAGCTCTGAAATACAGACCTGTCTCATCTTCCAGTACCCCACTGAATACTTTCTTGATCTCTCCTTACATGCCTTAATGACATCGTCCATGAGGAGTATGAAAAGATAAGGTGACAGGATATCACCTTGTCTTACACCAGTGGTGGTCCTGAACTCTTCTGACTTATGGTTTGCTGTACTCACATAATTTCTGTAAGACTTGTAGAAGGTCTGTATAGCATGAATCAGAGGTGCTGGAATGTTCTTCCTTGCCAAACAGTCCCAAAGTTTGCTCCAGGGGACCCTGTCAAACGCCTTTTCCAGATCTATGAAACAAAGATAGATCTCACTCTTATACTCAAGGGCCTTTTCACTCAGCTGTCTGAGTGTGAAGATTAGGTCTTGAGTACTTCGGTTTGCTCGGAATCCGCACTGGACCTCATCCAATTGTGGCTCAGCTAGGCATCTGAGTCTCTGCTCTAGAGTCGATTTTACCAGGGACACTGAGAAGGGATATGCCTCTATGGTTTCCACATTGTTGATTGTCACCCTTTTTGAAAATTGGTGTTTTGATGGCAATCTCCCAATCCTTTGGTATGGTCTTGTTGCACCACACTGCCTGTAGGACCCTCAAGAGTAATAGGTCACCTGATGCTCCCATGTACTTAACCATTTCTGGTGTTATACCATCATGCCCTGCTGCTTTGCCCATCTTGATTTTCTCCAGTGCTGCCTTCAGTTCTTACATCTTTATGTCATATTCACCATCATTTTCTCTTCTGTGCTAGTGGTTATCATTTCTGATGCTTGACCTTGCTCACCATCCAGGAGTTCTGAGAAATATTATTTCCATTACTTCCTTCAGGGCAGTAAGCACTTTGCCTTGCTTGTCCTTTATAAATTTGAGAGGGCATTGTTTTTCCTTCCTCATGTTCTTTAGGCTCTTATAGAACAATATCTGGTTTTCTAGCACATCTTTTTCTAGCTGTTCTCCAAATTCTTCCCGGGATTTCTGTTTTGCTGCTAGCACCTTGTTCTTTGCTTCTGTTCTGAGTGTCACATATTCTCTATATTTCTCCATTTGACCTGTTGTGTTTTTAGCTCCTAAATATTGTTTCCATGCCATTTTCTCTTTGACTTCCTCTGTCCACCAAGGTGTCCTCTTTCTCTTGTTCCCAAGTCGGACTTCACCACATGCTTCTGCAGCAGCTGTCTTTATGATGTCCTTGAATTTAAGCCACAGGGTTTCCAAGTCATCAGGTTGTTCTTCTGTGTTGCTCACTGCTGCAGCAATAAGCCCCTGATATCTGGTCTTAATTTCTGGCTCTCTGAGCTTGTAGGTCTTAATGCTCATTTCTCCCGTTCGTTTACTTAGTTTCTTGCGTGATACTGAGCAGTTCCTAGGCTGAGCAACTCTTTCAGTTGTTCTTTTGATTGTAAGAAGGTAGTGATCACTTCCAATCTCTGGTCCCCTCCAGACTCTAGCATCCCGGACATATTTGAATGAGCTCCTCCTAACAATGGCATAGTTGATCACTGACTTCTCATTCTTTGTTGGTTCACATCTAGTGTATGCATGAATGCGCTTATGGGGGAACTTTGTGTTTGTAATGATCAGATTCTGCTCACTGCAGAATCTAAGGAGTCGCTTTCCATTGTCATTGAGAGTATCTTCTCCATATCTTCTGATAATTCCACCCCATCTAGCATGGTCATTTCCAACTCTAGCATTGAAATCTCCGAGCATGAAAATTTCATCTAGGCTGTCATCCACTGTCCTTTGAAGCAGCTCGAAAAATTCCTCCTTGACCTCTGCTCTCTCATCCTCATTTGGCCCATACACTATAATACTTACATTTTCAAAGCAGTGTAAATGTCCATATAAACATATTCACTTTAAAATTAATGTAAGTTTTCAAGCTTTAAACCAGTGTAAATGTCTATGTGAAAATATTCATTTTAAAGTTAATGGAAGTTTCAAACTTTTCAATCAGTGTAGACATAAATGAAAACATATTCAATTTATATTGTGAACACTTTTCAATCAGTGGAGATGTATCTGTAAACAGACTCTGTATTATTAGCCTTTTCATTTAAATATAAAGTAACTATGAAAACTATTCTATTTAAATAAAAAGAAAGTTTTACCTCGAGGGATTAAATTTAATTCTCAGCGAGGGTAAAGTCTGAGTTAATTAGGATGGTGGTATGGGAAGATAGGAACCCATAACTATGGGGTGGAAAACACCATTCTCAGAAGAGCGTTTCGTTCTATTGTGTTACCATTTTTATTGGTGGTACTAGCAGAAAGTACTATCTCTGGAACAAGAAGGGAACAGTAGCCTAAGCTTTAAGATGAAGGACCCACGTGGTAGACTCTCCTTGACATTTCTGGGAAATGAGCTACACCCGACAACCTTGACCGGTGACGTTCGTGAGCAGTGTGAAAAGAACCAACCCATAAGAAGGAGCAGAACCGCCATTGGCAGCTAAGTTCAAATCTATGCTCCCACTTGGACTTCTTATAACACAATCCATAACGACCATGATGATAACTTTTCTTGATCCATAACTATTCAAATTATTTTTAAATTATTAAAACTTAAGTGATTATTAAATTTTGTTATTTGTAATTATACAAATTTAACTTCGATTTAATCATGTTAAAGTTACTGCATGTTTGTCTCAGTCAACTTACTACACACATTCTAAACAGAGCTATACTAGAATAATAGAATTCCACTGAGTAAATCAGGGGTGGGGGCTTAAACGAGCTGAAATTAATAAGTGCTTAAATCCTTCACAAAAGCGTCGGCAGAATTACAGAGTTAACATACTCAGCAAAAGCAGTATTTTTCTCGCTTATTCTGAATATCTTGTGAAGACTCCCTGGAGATAGAAGCGTTTTGTTTCTTCTATTTACATATATGCCAAGAGTAATCTTGTGCGAAGGAAGACAACTTTGAAGCCCATATTAGATACTCTTGAGTTTTGGTCACTGTTGGATCACTACTGCAAAGCAGGAGAGGCAATACCGTCACAATATCATATATCAAATGAGATAGAATTCTGCTAGAATATAAGCTAGATGGCATATCACAATGTTAATTATTATACAAGAGACTGAACTATATAAGAGAACTAACACAAATACATGCACTTCTCGACTTACGACATGGTTCAGTTCCAACAACTCCATCGTAAGTCGAAGTGGTCGTAAGTCGGAAAGTCATTATAAACTATATTAACCGTAAGGATATGTTAACAAGTAACATGTCTGAATGCTAACTTCTATGTATATTTTGTTATTTATACTCGTTATACTATTGTATTGTTTGTTTCAAGCGTCCGATTGACAGAGTGGTTAGAGCGCTGGTCTCTGGCGGCACAGGTGCCGGGTTCCATATACGGTATCGACACGCTTCAGTCTACCCAGCTGTGAACGGGTACCTGACTTTGCACTCGAGTTAGGGAAGGAAAAGGCAGAAAGGAAGGAAACTGGTCACCACACCTCTCGATGCTGGACCGAGCATAATGAAGTCTCTAACACGTCGTTACTCCACTACGGCAGTATATGACTTGACCTGTTACTGTTTGTTTATCGTGAAGTAACACCATGTACAAATTATAACATCAAATTACTGTGATGACCGTCGTAAGTCAAGGACAATCAATAGATAGCCAGAAGATATCGAGAATAGGACTAAAGTGTTAATTGACAATTTGTAAACAAGTGTACCGTCAACTGTCCTACAATCACCACCGATCCAGAAAGGGAGCGCCCAAAATGTCAAGCATTATAATTACCTTTACTTCAAAGATCACAATCCTGTTCATACAAAGAATGCGCCTTAAGAATGACACACGCGGTCAAGCGGACAGTAAAGCACTGAACAGCTCCACGTTTATGCTTCTTCAGGAATTCACTTCAAACTCCTGCTCTTCTCAACACGGGGTGTGTCGGCTTGACATGAAATTGATTTATGTTGTTTAACTCGGTGGGGATTATTCATCTAACTTCTGTCTAGTCCAGTCAACACTACCATCCTGTTGTATGTCTGCTCCTGTAACTGGTTCGCGCTGCTGTTTCCATATATTTCGTGATTTGTACACGCTTTTATTTAACTTCACTTGTATGTCACTTTCAAATCTTGCAATCGATTTTTCAATCACTTTCAGATGAGCAATATCTCTGACACTTGGCATAGTTGAGTATTCCCGATGACAATACAATAATGTCAATTATTTAATAATTTAATATTGTAATTATGACATAATTTTAATAATTAAAGTTTTTCGTAAAGAAATGTAAACAAATCAGGGGCCATAATCAAGTTAATTAAAAATTCAAGAGTACGCGATGTGCTTTATTTTTTTATATGCGTAAAACAAGGCAGCACTCAAACAAGTGTCTAGCTAAATCAAGGGAAACAATCCAAATTATAAAATTATGAATCAAGGGAAAGTCGAGTTCGATCTCTAGATGGCCTTCACATTGAAGAAATTGATTGCACCAAATTAACAGGCACAAAGCCATGTAATATTGACGCTCTAAAAGAAATGGATCGTTTAAGAAATTTTAGACCAGATTCACAATAAGTAAAAATATTGTTTATGTTTTAGTATGTCATAATTTTTCTAACAGTAAACAGAAGAAAAAAAAAATTTTAAACACACGCTTTTAATGCACTAAAACCCAAAAATTATTTTTCAAGGTGTTTATAGCTTGTAGTCAAAAAAAGTAACATCAAATTGATCAAAAGCGTGGGGCGCTGATTCTGCATGAAATTAACTTCTGCTTTATACTTCATTAGACACTTATGAACAAAATATATGATAAGCGCTGCTTTTTGTCAATTTGATGTCAATTATTTTTGGGTTTTTTAGTACATTAAAAGCGTGTGTTTAAAATATTTTTTTAAATTTCGTTGTCCATTCTGTTGTCGCATACAGCAACAATTGTGAGTTTTCTATACCATTATCCCACACTGTCTGCTGTTTTGACAGTGACCAAGCCTGGCGTTGGGAGGAACGATGGGATGATTTTCTTAACATAAAATCGCTTTGTCTCAACAGGTTGGGAATCCTGAACGAAAAAATTAAACCGTCTCTCTCTCTCACTCACTCTCTCTGTCTCTCTCCGCTGGTTTGCGCTAGGAAGTGCTATTATATTGCCCTTATAAATATTGAACAGATGAGATAGGTCACAGGAAGGAGGAGAAACTCTAAGGGATGACAATTCGCTGCTGAACAAAACCAAACTGCGTCACTATGACAGTAGTTTTAAGAATGTGTTTCCAATGTAACAAGTAGTGAGAACATGGCGCTGGCGATGGATAGGAAACACATTACGGAAACAAGATGATAGCATTGCAGAGCAGTTAGTGTTGTGGAATCAACTGGAGACTGACAGGAAAGGACTAATGAAGACACGGAAATATCTGAAAGTAAAACAAAGGAAAAATTATTTTGGAGTCGTTTTTTTTATTATAAATAAACGCTACACTAAAATACGGGATGTTTAAAGATAACCCTTCATCGGCGACAGATACAAACAGGAAACAAATACAATACTGTATAACAAAGGACAGCTGACTATTGGAATAATTAGTTAACAAATAAACATACTAAACAAGACAGAAAAATAAAAAACAAAGAAACTACAACAACACAGCAAATAATATCATATAAACTACAAGACAAGGATTGCCTGATTTGAAAGAGTTCTCCGACGATGACAGAATGCCTCTAGTAAAATGGCTGCTGTATTCATTATATAGCATTATTAACAGAAAACCTTGATGGGATGGCACAGGACGTGAGTGAGCTTGTATGTGGACCGATGCTCCACTGGCAACTAAAAGTATTGAATGTAGGAAGTGTGGACAGCTACTCAAATAGAACGTTGTGATAATCATCTACAAGTGCCACTGGTACATGTTTTATGTTACAGGTTGAGCGCGCGGTACATGACAATCACCACCAGTAGGACTCGAATCCCATACTATGGACCTTCACCAGCGAATAGCTGTGACACATCCTTTATGTTAAGACAATCAGATGTCACAATATGAACACATCTGTGGATCACAGCCCTGTCACAACCCATACTGCTGGAAGATTAAAGTTGGGAACACAAAATGATTATGATTTTGAGAATCATACACCAGGAAATATACTCACATAAACAAGTAGAACAGGTTGAAATTTACAGCAAATGAATCAGATTTCAATTCAATACATGAGATCTCTGTGGCCGGCTTTTTACGTCTGTCACACCAGAACACATTCATACATCCTTGTCGTAAAAATTAACAGTGATACAACGTCAAAATATCTCCAATGATACAACGTAGGGAAAAAACCAATGCGTAAGCTGCTGGAATACATGATCGCCCGCGCCGCGGGTCATCAGGTGTTAGACTTGAAGGCAAAACGGAACGAGGATCAAAAGACAAAAATGTGACTGAACGCGTACTTGAACTAGCGAGGTTAATGGACGCAAATTGGTGGGGCAAGGAGGAAAAGTCACGTTCCCCACCCCCCCTCCCCCCCCCCCCCCCCAAGTTGCCATAACGTACGGAATTCGACAGAAGGGACCTTGGATATGATACGCCACAGTTATTTATTGGACGCTTTTGCGATACCAAGCCTTTTATTTGAATTCAGCGGCTAACCGCAGATGTTTGAAATATTACAAAATTCAAAAAGTAACTTTTTCTTAATATTAATGTTAGGAATATAAAAATTAGCTGGCCGGATGGCCCATTCTGAGCAGTGAAATAATATACTTTCATTTATACAGACGGACAGATAATAAGACAGATAATGACAAAAGACGGTGTTGTTCATATCAGCGAAAGACTGCATTGAATCAAACATGTCACTATTTGCACAAAAATCATAACCTTGAGACTCAAGTGTTCAAATCTAGTTAGAATGCAAGAGAGGGGGGAGTAGCGGACAGTAGTGGCTAAAAATAACTTAGGAGGCAGGTTCGTGCAGTTTTACATGTGTTAGTCCAAAAAAACCAGTGAAATTGTGGGAAAAAGATAAATTGTGACCGACGTACATTTTAAAAATTGAGATGTACTTTTGACTTTTTTGGGAAAAGATAAAATGTGACGGACGTACATTTGAGAAAATAAGATGTAATTTTGACTTTATTTTCAAATTTTGAATTGAAAAGCTTGGTCTTCTGATCTGATTGGCCAACGCATTTTACATTAGCGGGATAGAAACGCACATTTTTGCCATTCGACATAAGTCTGTCCAGTAACACAGTCATTAATTGTAGTGGTGATTTCCCAGAAATAATACATAATATTCAGTGGGACACCATACTATAGCCAGCAGCTCAGCAGAGTTTTGCTAGCACTTATTTACTGTGTACTATATTCATATTTCTGGTAAGACTAAACTTATTTCTTTATACATTGTAATATTTGTTTAAGGTTCGAGTGATTTGATACTGCAATAGCATAATCTGTTCCTTACAACAAGTAAGGGTTCGCTCTGGACCCCCCGCCCCAGTTCAGGGTCTAGAGACAAATAAAATACATAAACTCCAGCAAGGATTAGGAGGACAGATCAAGTGTTGAGATCAATGAAACATATTACCTATCCTATTTTAGGGGAGGAAACTAATAAACATATTTCAGAATCTGTAGTCTGGGAGAACCTATCTGATGTGAAACCACCATGGTAAAATGTGCTGTATGGTCAGAGAGATCTGACCTGTCTATATGGTGTTGTTGTTGTGTAGTGTTGTGTCCAGACATGGTTAGAGAATGGAATTTTGACACATAGCCAATACTTTGATTGCAGAGCTGTGAGTTTCAGTTGGCACCAAGGTGGTGTCAAACGAGTTGTTGATTTTACCCGAGTGGATCCGTGCAGTAACCTTGTGTCAGAGCAGCCTATTATTGCCCCAAGCACGGAGAGGTGGGGCCACCAGACCACTATTATTGCCCCCAAGCACGGAGAGGTGGGGCCACCAGACCTCAGCACCAGAGCTACATCTTCAAAGTTGAGTGAGCCTCTGGTCTGCTGAGAATTCACCAACTCAATATAGTTACTAACAATCCCATAAAATTCCTGCAATTTACTGGACACTGTGTAGTCAATATAGACTGGAGTGATGAGGCCACCCCAACAGCACAACCATTAAACGGTCTCCCAAATTAGATGACTACTATAAACATTAATAAAACTAAATAGTCTAGTAACATACATATGTACACTCTTGCATTTATTATGTAATATTCCATGCATTTTTTTCATAATTCCTAAATCTTTTATAAGTTCTGGTCAAAATAAAACTTGATCCAGAACAAAATAAATGTAAGAAAATTTCTATCAAAAATTTTACACACTTGAGTTAGTTCAGTGTATTATAACATTTGTTAATATTATTAGACTTAGTAAATATCTGTGTGTGTGTCTATAACTATCACACCACATTACATATCATTACCCTAGACATTTAACGTAGCCACATTCATTAGAACACAAAAAAGATAAGTGTGAGGTCGTAGTGGTAGCGAGAAGGGCCTTCTGACAATTCACAGTTACATATTATCTCAGGAGCCTTCACAGCTGACCTCATGCATCACACGTAGTACCATCACCACCATACAATACCATCAAACCCACTACATATATTGGGGTCTCTTTGTCCCGGGATAATTAGCCCATTAAGTATATTAGGATCTCCTGGTGGGAGAAATAAAATTAGGGGAACAAAATTGTAAAATTCCCTTAAAATTAAAAGTGTCCCTGCAAATAAAAGTTGGTGAATCTTCACAGCCAGTAATTAGTTAATTAATTAATTAGAATTAGTTAGACTATAGTAATTAGAAGTTCTTTAGAGGTTAGAGATTTATCTTGTATATTATTATATTGTCTAAAAAGTATGGCGGAGCTGGCAAAATTCCGATCAGCTGCTGTGCTGTCGGCAAAGGAGATGGGAATGGAGGGTCAGATTTTAATTCAACATGTAACGGCTGAATGTGATAAATATATTGAACGGGAAGAAAGGAGATTAGACAAAGAGGCTGAAAGAAAATTAGAGTCCGAACGGTTGGCTGAAGAGAAGAGGTTACAAATTGAGGCTGAGACTAAGAGGTTGCAGATTGAGGCTGACAAAGAGGCAAAGGCATTGGAGGCCAAAGAAAAACGACAGCAAAGGGAGGCAGAAGATAAAAGGTTGCAAAGGGAGCACGAATTACGACTAAGGGAGCTGGAGCTACAAGGCCCGGTCCCTGAAAATGGTGCCAGCCCTTTTGCCTCAGATGCTACGCCCAGTCTGGGAGCCTCAAACTCAGCTATGGGGTTTCATTTAGACCATTTTGTTGAAAAAGACGATGACATAGAGGGGTACCTAGGACGTTTTGAGTTATTAGCTACTACATATGGGTTAGAGAGAGAGAGGTGGAGTTTAAAGCTATCACAGGGACTGAGAGGTACTTCTTACGAAGTCTTTGCAAAAATGCACAGAGAAGACCAGGAGAATTATGACATGTTAAAGCAGGCTTTGTTATTGAGGTACGAAAAAAATGGGGAATTTTATCGTAAGAAATTTAGAAATGCCAAATTGTTGTCTGGGGAGACATACCACCAATTCTCTGCCAGACTAGAAACCTATTTGGAGAAATGGACTGCTCTGGGGAAGACCCAAGATCTTAAAGAAATGATCATGATTGAGCAATTGAGAGAGTCCATGGCTCCAGACATGAGAAAATTTCTCATGGAACAAGGTGCAGAGAAGTTGGGGGAGGTTTTAAATGTCGCTGAGAGGTATCAGGCAGCCCAGGCAGAGGTAAGTGGTGCTAAAAAGAAGCACATAGATAATTTTAAAGCTCCACAGCAATTTAATAAATTTGATAATAGGGAGCAGGGAAATAAAGGTAGGACAAACTTTGAACGGCCAAGAAATGACTACAGAGACAGAAACTCACAGTTCAATGACCAAAAATTCAATGAAAGAAAACCGTTGAACCAAGGAAAAAGATGGTGTAAATGGTGCAAGAAGGATAACCATAACACCGAATTTTGTAGAAGGAAACCTTCAAACATTGCTGCAATGAAGTCGGGGACGCAAAGATTAAAGGTTAATCCTAATGGACAACAGGAACCTTATCACCCCCCAGTTTGTGAGGATGTTATTTGTAATGGGGTCACCATAAGGTGCCTTTATGATACAGGTTTGGATTATGATTCAGTTGTGAAGTCTAGCCTAGTGGACCCAAGTCAGTATACCACAGAAACAGTGGAAATACAAGGGGCAACTAAGGACATACCACTCATGACACTTCCCATCGCAAGGATAACGGTGAAAACTCGCTATGTGGAAGGAGAAATCAGAGCAGCAGTGATAGATGAACCAATCTACCCTCTGATATTGGGGTGTAGATACGTCTTCTTGGGGAATCCCGAGAGACCTGTGATCATGGCGACAGTGCAGACCAGGTCACAGAAGAAGGAGGAAGAAGGTGAACCTATAAATGCTCATCCAGAGGAGATGAGGAAGGCGCAGGCTGAGGATAGGACACTCAAGCCATGTTTTAAAAAACTGCCCAAATGCCACACACCTCCGAGCAAGGGGGAATATTTTATGAAGCACAAACTCTTATACAGGAAGGCCGGAACTGGAACAAATGGTCACAACCAGCTGGTTCTTCCCACTTCATATAGAGATAAAGTGATGGAACTCGGGCATGCGATTCCCTTCAGTGGTCACATGGGGATCAGCGCCACAGGACAGCGTATAGCTTGTCATTACTTCTGGCCAGGGATAACGGAGGATATAAAAAGATATGTCAAATCCTGCCCAGAATGTCAAAGGGTAGCTCCAAAGCACTGGACTGCTCCTGCAACTCTAGGGGAAATGCCCATAGTGGGAACACCTTTTGAGAGGGTTGCAGTGGATATTGTAGGACCTCTCACTCGGACCAAGAGGAGGAACAGTTACATCCTTACTCTGGTGGACACTTGTTCTATGTGGGGAGAGGCGGTAGCCCTGCCGTCAATTGATTCAAAACATGTAGCAGAGGCACTACTTACAATATTTACCCGATTAGGATTCCCGCATCAAATCTTGACGGATAATGGTTCTCAGTTCAAGGGGAAACTAACGGAAGAAGTTTTTAAGCTATTTCAAGCCAGACACTTTCATTGTAGTCCGTACCATCCGCAAGGGAACGGCCAGGTAGAGAGGTTCAACGGGACTCTCATTTCTATCCTGAGAAAGCTGGCACACGAAAAACCGGATCTGTGGGATCAATTCCTGCCCGCCGCATTGTTTGCGTACCGGGAGGTACCACATAGTTCAACCGGGATGGCTCCCGCAACTCTGCTATTTGGGAGGCCAATAAAAGGTCCATTAGAAGCTCTATTAAGGACCTGGACAGATGAGAAGGCGGAAGAGACTGTTACCTCATCTTATCAATACGTGAACGAACTGACCACTCGTCTGAAAGCTGGATGGAAACTGGCAAATGATAATTTGAAACAAGCCAGGAAGAAACATGCAGCATATTTTAATAGGAAGGCAAAGGACAGAGAACTGGCAGTCAGAGAGAAGGTGCTGCTTCTACTACCCGGTAGCCAGAATAAATTACAAATTGGATGGCAAGGTCCATATACGGTTCTAGAGAAGGTGTCTAGAACAAACTATAAAATTGACAAAAAGGGGAAGGAGAAAGTTTATCATGTAAACCTGTTAAAGAAGTATCTGGACAGACCACTCCAGGAAAGCACCCCCTTACTGACCTTAGCTATCGCAACTCAAATGCAAAAGGAACCACTCACCTCACATGAATACCCATTACATCCTTGTGAAACAGCCGCACAGGTAAAAGTCAGTAAGCACCTGACTAAAAAACCAGAGGGAGAGAGTTCAACAGGTTCTGGAGGAACATACAGATGTATTAACAGATAAACCAGGACATACAAATTTGCTGCAGTATGACATGAAACTGGTAGACTCAAACCCAATCTGTATGAGAGCCTATTCTATTCCGTTCGCGAAGGAGAAGGCATTGAAGGAAGAAATAGATTATTTGTTGAAGGAAGGGATCATTTCACACAGTGAATCATCTTTTAGTTCTAAGGTCGTATTGCTGAGAAAACCGTCTGGGGAACACAGACTGTGCATAGATTACAGGAAACTGAATGCTGTCACAGAAGGACAAGTGGATCCATTACCAGACACAAAACAGTTATTTGCCAGACTGAACAAGGCAAAATACTTTTCAAAGGTGGATCTTAGTAAAGGCTATTACCAGATCCCGGTGAAGCCTGAAGTGAGACCTTATTTGGCTTTTAGCACTTCAGATGGACATTATGAATTCAACATGCTACCATTCGGACTGAAAAATGCTCCGAGTGTATTTTCAAGGATGATGCGCAAATTGTTGGATCCCCTGAATAACCCATGTATCACGAATTTCATGGATGATATTCTCGTCGCCACAGAGACATTTGAAGAACACATTGAAGCTCTAGAAATGTTATTTAATAGGCTTAGGGAGGCGAACTTAACTGCTAGGCCAACAAAATGTTGCATTGTATGCAAAGAGTTGGAATTCTTGGGACACACGGTATATCAGGGTAGCATGACCCCTGATCCTAAGAACTTGGAAAAACTGCAGAGAGCACCTAGACCACAAACAAAAAAGGACGTGCGATCATTTGTGTCGTTATGCGGATTTTATCAAAAATATATCAAAGATTTTAACTCTATTTGTGCGCCTCTGACTGATCTGACTCGCAAGGGACTTCCAGATAAAATTAATTGGACTGCGCAAAGTGAATTAGCGTTCCAGGATTTAAAGGAAAAACTCACTAGCAAGCCTATTCTCAAACTACCTGATTTGACACAGGACTTTGTCTTGAGAACCGATGCCAGTAATGTAGGACTCGGGGCGGCTTTGTTGCAAAGATCAGCTTCACCTGATGGGGAACTGAAACCAGTCGCTTATGCAAGCCGCAAATTGAATAAGGCGGAACAAGGATACTCCACAAGCGAAAAAGAATGTTTAGCGTTGGTCTGGGCAATAAAGAAGTTTCAAATCTATCTGTATGGTAGGACTTTTGTGGTCGAGACGGATCATCAGCCTCTCGTATTCTTATCTCAGGCTAAGCATGAAAACGCAAGATTGCTGAGGTGGTCTTTATTGCTTCAACCTTATCAGTTTAGTATCCAATATATCCCAGGTAAATTGAATGTCGGTGCAGATTTCCTCAGTCGGCACCCCTGTGATCAAAATTAGAGTAATGGCAGGCGTAAGGAGAGATTTTGTCTATGTGTATCACTGGTTTTAGAACTTGCCGTAAGCATGTTTTCAGGTGGGGAGATGTGTCGTAAAAATTAACAGTGATACAACGTCAAAATATCTCCAATGATACAACGTAGGGAAAAAAACCAATGCGTAAGCTGCTGGAATACATGATCGCCCGCGCCGCGGGTCATCAGGTGTTAGACTTGAAGGCAAAACGGAACGAGGATCAAAAGACAAAAATTTGACTGAACGCGTACTTGAACTAGCGAGGTTAATGGACGCAAATTGGTGGGGCAAGGAGGAAAAGTCACGTCCCCCCCCCCCCCAAGTTGACAGAAAGTAAGGAATTCGACAGAAGGGACCTTGGATATGATACGCCACAGTCATTTATTGGACGCTTTTGCGATACCAAGCCTTTTATTTGAATTCAGCGGCTAAACGCAGATGTTTGAAATATTACAAAATTCAAAAAGTAACTTTTTCTTAATATTAATGTTAGGAATATAAAAATTAGCTGGCCGGATGGCCCATTCTGAGCAGTGAAATAATATACTTTCATTTATACAGACGGACAGATAATAAGACAGATAATGACAAAAGACGGTGTTGTTCACATCAGCGAAAGACTGCATTGAATCAAACATGTCACTATTTGCACAAAAATCATAACCTTGAGACTCAAGTGTTCAAATCTAGTTAGAATGCAAGAGAGGGGGGAGTAGCGGACAGTAGTGGCTAAAAATAACTTAGGAGGCAGGTTCGTGCAGTTTTACATGTGTTAGTCCAAAAAAACAAGTGAAAGTGTGGGAAAAAGATAAAGCGTGACCGACGTACAGGTTAAAAATTGAGATGTGCGTTTGACGTGTTTGGGAAAAGAGAAAATGTGACGGACGTACATTTGAGAAAATAAGATGTAATTTTGACTTTATTTTTCAAATTTTGAATTGAAAAGCTTGGTCTTCTGATCTGATTGGCCAACGTCATCATCTTTTCAACCCATAACCCGTCATGGGTCGTAGGGGTGCCATGGTGGAAGCATTAGCAGACAGGGTCCTCCACTGCTCTCTATTCTCAGCAATGCGTACAAGTGTGGAGAAACCGTGTCCTGCCCATTCTTTGATGTTATCAGCCCAGGATTTTCTTTGCCTTCCTCTTCTCCGTTTACCTTCGACTGTTCCCTGGAGGATCGTTTTCGAAAGGGAGTCATGACGAGTTACATGCCCAAACCAGGCAAGCTTTCGACGTTTCACTATTGACAAAAGTGGTTCTTGATGGCCTTCATAGGTGTTTATCTTCTCTCTAACATAGACATTTGTTTTGTGCTCTTTATAGCAAATGCGCAAAATTCTTCTATAACATTTATGCTCGAAAGCCTGAATCCTTCGCTCCGTATCTGCAGTGAGTGTCCAGCCCTCACACCCATACAAGAGAATTAGATAATACAAGTGATTTGTATAATTTGATCTTCACAGGAAAACTGATGTTACTTTTCCAGATCACATTCAACCTTGTCATGGCAGCTGAGGCCATCTCAAGTCTTGTCTTGATTTCTTTATTTGATCTTCCATCACTACATATAGTGGACCCGAGATATTTAAAGGTGTTAACTTCTTCTAACGTTTGCCCATTTAACGTAATGTTGGTCGGAACATGTTTCTTATGGCTATTCACCAATATCTTGCTTTTTTCTATATTAATTTCCATCCCATATGTTCCTGTTACTTTCTCCAGTCTAGAGGTAAGGTCTTGAAGTTCTGATTCTGTTCCAGCTATCAGATCAATATCATCAGCAAAACGTAGATTACACAGAGGTCGGCCTCCAATCGATATGGTTGATTTATAATCGCAGAGAGCCTCCTGCATAATATGTTCTAGATAAATGTTAAAGAGCACTGGTGACAGGATACATCCCTGGCGAACTCCTACAGTTGTTTTGAAAAATTCTCCAATGTCATTGCTTGCAAAAACAGCACTGCTTGCGTCCTTGTATAGTGCTTCAATGATATCTATGATGTTGGTATCAAAATTGAATTTTCTCATTATTTGCCATAAACCTTCATGCCAGACTCGATCGAAGGCTTTTGTGAAATCGATGAAGTTATGGTATAAATCATGTTGATGCTGGAGATGTTTTTCGATCAGTAATCTAATATTGAAGATTTGTTCTGAGGTACTTCTTTTTGGTCTAAAGCCAGCCTGTTCCTCTGACAAGATTTCTTCTGATTTCTGTTTTATTCTGTTCAAAAGTATCCTTAACATCACCTTACTTGGATGACTAATAAGGCTAATGGTTCTGTAGTTCTTGCACATTTTTAGATTTCCTTTCTTTGGAAGCGGTATTACTAATGACTGCGTCCATTCTTTTGGCCATTTTTTTTGTACTCCATATCTTCTGGCAAATTGTTGTCATGATTTTTACTATATCTGGTCCTCCATATTTCAAGAGCTCTGCTGGTATATTATCCACACCCGGTGACTTCCCTCCTTTCATCGAACATATAGCCTCTTCCACTTCTTCCCGTAGTATTGCTGCATTTCCGAGTTCTCTGTTTTCGCACTTAATGTTGTTTAATATGCCTAAGTCAGTGTCAAGTTTACAGTTATATAATTCTTTACAATATTCTGTCCACCTTCTCATTACAGCTGTTTTTTCATTGAGCAGAGCCCCATTGCTATCTTCTATGACAGTTACCCTGGGCTGTTGGGGTTTTGATAGTCTTCTTAATGTGTCAAAAACTGCCTTGCTGTTACCTTTTATTAGCCCCGTATTAATGGACTCACATTGTTCAGCTACCCATTTTTCTTTGGCCTGTTTCATTTTCTTTCTAATATTTTTATTCACCATACTGTATTGCCATGCTTCTTCAGGAACCTCTTTCTTAACCTTTTTCATTTCTCGCCGTGTATCACATAACTTCAGAATTTCATCTGTAACCCATGGTTTGTTTATTTTCTTTCTTTTACCAAGTATTTCTGTTGCTGATTCAATGAGCACGTCTTTCATGTTCTCTGTGATTGAGTTGATATCATCCTCCAAAAAGTTGAGAGCTGCGAATTTTCCTCCAACAGTTGCCTCAAAGATTCCCGCGATTTCTGGATCTTTCAATTTGTCTAAATTGAATCTTAACTGAGAACATCTGTTTTGATTATAGTTCTTTTTGAGTTTAAGCTTGAGCGTCATCAATACCATGTCGTGATCACTACCAATGTCGGCGCCAGGAAAAGTCCTAGTCTTGGCTTTATTAATGCTGGACTTGAATCTTTTGGATACAAGAATAAAATCAATTTGGTTATGTATCTCCGTTTTTGGGGCATGCCACGTTGTTCTTCTTGATAACTTATGAGGAAATAGTGTATTTGCAAGGGTTAGTTTATAGTTGCTGGCAAATTCTAGTAGCCTTAGTCCTCGATCGTTGGTTTCTCCGGTCCCAAATTTCCCCACTGTGCCAGCCCAGTGACCGTATGCATCTGGCCCTATTTTAGCATTCCAATTACCTAGAACGATGAGAAGATCTTTCTTTGGAATTTTCTTAATTGCTTCATCCAGATTGTCATAAAATGTATCAATTGCCTCATCCTCATAGTCAGTAGTGGGGGCATATACCTGTATGATGGAGATGTTCTTTGGATGTGCTGCAATACGAATGGTGATAAGCCTGCTATTTATTGGGGTGCAGCTGATGACAGAGTTCAATCTATCTTTATGTACGATAAAACCTACTCCATGCTGATGTTTAGACTCATTAGCGGGATAGAGACGCACATTTTTGCCATTCGACATAAGTCTGTCCAGTAACACAGTCATTAATTGTAGTGGTGATTTCCCAGAAATAATACATAATATTCAGTGGGACACCATACTATAGCCAGCAGCTCAGCAGAGTTTTGCTAGCACTTATTTACTGTGTACTATATTCATATTTCTGGTAAGACTAAACTTATTTCTTTATACATTGTAATATTTGTTTAAGGTTCGAGTGATTGGATACTGCAATAGCATAATCTGTTCCTTACAACAAGTAAGGGTTCGCTCTGGACCCCCCGCCCCAGTTCAGGGTCTAGAGACAAATAAAATACATAAACTCCAGCAAGGATTAGGAAGGACAGATCAAGTGTTGAGATCAATGAAACTTACCTATCCTATTTTAGGGGAGGAAACTAATAAACATATTTCAGAATCTGTAGTCTGGGAGAACCTATCTGATGTGAAACCACCATGGTAAAATGTGCTGTATGGTCAGAGAGATCTGACCTGTCTATATGGTGTTGTTGTTGTGTAGTGTTGTGTCCAGACATGGTTAGAGAATGGAATTTTGACACATAGCCAATACTTTGATTGCAGAGCTGTGAGTTTCAGTTGGCACCAAGGTGGTGTCAAACGAGTTGTTGATTTTACCCGAGTGGATCCGTGCAGTAACCTTGTGTCAGAGCAGCCTATTATTGCCCCAAGCACGGAGAGGTGGGGCCACCAGACCACTATTATTGCCCCCAAGCACGGAGAGGTGGGGCCACCAGACCTCAGCACCAGAGCTACATCTTCAAAGTTGAGTGAGCCTCTGGTCTGCTGAGAATTCACCAACTCAATATAGTTACTAACAATCCCATAAAATTCCTGCAATTTACTGGACACTGTGTAGTCAATATAGACTGGAGTGATGAGGCCACCCCAACAGCACAACCATTAAACGGTCTCCCAAATTAGATGACTACTATAAACATTAATAAAACTAAATAGTCTAGTAACATACATATGTACACTCTTGCATTTATTATGTAATATTCCATGCATTTTTTTCATAATTCCTAAATCTTTTATAAGTTCTGGTCAAAATAAAACTTGATCCAGAACAAAATAAATGTAAGAAAATTTCTATCAAAAATTTTACACACTTGAGTTAGTTCAGTGTATTATAACATTTGTTAATATTATTAGACTTAGTAAATATCTGTGTGTGTGTCTATAACTATCACACCACATTACATATCATTACCCTAGACATTTAACGTAGCCACATTCATTAGAACACAAAAAAAAAGATAAGTGTGAGGTCGTAGTGGTAGCGAGAAGGGCCTTCTGACAATTCACAGTTACATATTATCTCAGGAGCCTTCACAGCTGACCTCATGCATCACACGTAGTACCATCACCACCATACAATACCATCAAACCCACTACAATCCTCAAGGACACTTCATCTATTTTCTGTCACCATTCTTTATGAAAAGACGAGCTTACGACAGTGAAGCGGATGGGGGTGGGTGGGTGAGAACGGAAGCATTGACGAAAGAAAGAATGACTTAATAAAAAAATCATGTTGAATGCATGTGGTTAAACCTGTTAAACAATGCTACAGTTCACTGATGCAAGAAGAAAAAAAACCAGGTCTACTAACGGCAGGCAAACGTTGAGTCAACACCTAGAAATATTACAACAATAAGCCATCCTAAGTAAATACCATACATCTTGACGATCGATATGTGCCGCTCTGATAATACTCACGCGGTTCCATATTCACAAGTGTCATTATCATGTGCTAGTAAATAAACTGTGGGCATGCCCTCCTGTTTGATTTTTAAAAAAACGGATTGAAGTCTGACACCCGTGGGTATAAATAAACCTGACGTAGTGTTAGAACCAGCTGTGCTAGCGATTAGCTGAATGCTACATGCCAATTTATGAATGAAGATTAGATATAACGGGGGAGTACTGAGAAATATGGGACTCCGTATTTGAGGTGCGTAAACAACGTAGCTTTTTGCATGGAGTTGCGTCAACTAGAGTTATAGCGGCTATCAACTTGAAAGTGGAAACAATGTGAGCAACCCTGACCCCATATCAGTAAGGAATCAGCAACTGGAACAGGCAGATGCCTTCACATACCTAGGATGCATAGTAACACCAGACGGCGGAGCAAGCAAAGACATCAACAACAGAATGAACAAAGCAAGAACAGCCTTTTTTAGTCTAAACAACATCTGGAAGTCCTCTCAGTACAGCACAAGCACAAAATTAGGATTATATCAGAGCTGTGTGCTTTCTGTGCTTCTCTATGGCGCGGAGAGCTGGAGAGTTACAGAGAAGGAAATGTCGAAATTGTCCTCTTTTCACACAACATGCCTAAGAAAAATTCTCAGAATCTTTTGGCCGAATACCATCACCAACCAAGATCTGCTTACTCGGAGCAAGCAAGAGGACATGCACACTATCATAGCTGGCAGACGCTGGAGCTGGGTTGGCCATGTCTTCAGAAGAGACCACGATGCCACCACAAGAACAGCTATGCTATGGACCCCTGAAGGAAAACGAAAGAGAGGCCGACCAAAAACAACTTGGCGGAGGACTGTGGAGGCTGAGATGCAAAGAATGAACCAGAGTTGGGGCACTGTACGAAGGATGGCCGCCGACCGAGCAAAGTGGAATCAATTTGTTGTTGCCCTACAAGACGCCACCAGGCGTAATGGCCACTGACCGCTTTGACGGTCGGCGGCTAAGGATCAAAGAGACTGTCAGCTAACAAAGACAATAACAAGAAAAGAAAAACCATAGTTAAAAACACAAGACATAGAAATCTGCCGGAAAATGTTACACATTAATGTACATTATTGCATAACACAACAGTACAGTAACTATAAAACAATTATGCCTTTAAAAAATGGAACTTAAATCACACTGCAAAGAACACAAAGTTCTAGACGGAAGCTCTGGGGACAGGTCACGTGATGAAAGCGCGTGAATATGCTGTGATTATTCTGACATTAGAAACAACGTTGTCTTGGCTTATCAAAATAGATCAGATATTTAAGCTAGTGCATCTGTATAACTCTATAGTTTTAGATTTAAACAAAAAAAAAAGCTTATTTGAGATGTGACAGCTGCGGGTCCAGTTGACACTTTTTTAGCGGTCAACAGAGCACAGAGAAACTTCCATGATGACACTATTTAAACTACTTGGCAAAAATCTGGGCGAACTGAGGACGGATATCTGGTCAAGCTGGTAGTGAAGGTAGATTTGTAACAGTCAGCAAACTAGAGAAGGAATAATGTTACTATCACTGCCAGGGAACATACAGTGTATTAATCACAATCAAGCTAGAGCACTATCACTGCCAGGGAACTTACAGTGTATTAATCAGAATCATGCTAGAGAACTATCACTGCCAGGGAACATATGGTGTATTAATCAGAATCATGCTAGAGCACTATCACTGCCAGGGAACATACGGTGTATTAATCAGAATCATGCCAGAGCACTATCACTACCAGGGAACATATTGTGTATTAATCAGAATCATGCTAGAGCACTATCACTGCCAGGGAACATACGGTGTATTAATCAGAATCATGCTAGAGCACTATCACTGCCAGGGAACATACGGTGTATTAATCAGAATCATGCTAGAGCACTATCACTACCAGGGAACATACAGTGTATTAATCAGAATCATGCTAGAGCACTATCACTGTCAGGGAACATACGGTGTATTAATCAGAATCATGCTAGAGCACTATCACTGCCAGGGAACATATAGTGTATTAATCAGAATCATGCTAGAGCACTATCACTGCCAGGGAACATATGGTGTATTAATCAGAATCATGCTAGAGCACTATCACTGCCAGGGAACATACAGTGTATTAATCAGAATCATGCTACTAGAGCACTATCACTGCCAGGGAACATACAGTGTATTAATTAGAATCATGCTAGAGCATTATCACTGCCAGAGAACATACGGTGTATTAATCAGAATCATGCTAGAGCACTATCACTGCCAGGGAACATACAGTGTATTAATCAGAATCATGCTAGAGCACTATCACTGCCAGGGAACATACAGTGTATTAATCACAATCATGCTAGAGAACTATCACTGCCAGGGAACATACAGTGTATTAATCAGAATCATGCTAGAGAACTATCACTGCCAGGGAACATACGGTGTATTAATCACACTCATGCTAGAGAACTATCACTGCCAGAGAACATGCAGAGTATTAATCACAATCATGCTAGAGAACTATCACTGCCAGGGAACATACAGTGTATTAATCACAATTATGCTAGAGAACTATCACTGCCAGGGAACATACAGTGTATTAATCACAATCATGCTAGAGAACTATCACTGCCAATGAACATACAGTGTTTATTATCAGAATCATGCTAGAGAACTATCACTGCCAGGGAACATACAGTGTATTAATCACAATCATGCTAGAGAACTATTACTGCGAGGGAACATACAGTGTATTAATCAGAATCATGCTAGAGAGGTTACAAGACAGCTGAAGGAAGAGACTTCTGTTATGTCAGGCCATAATTATCATATGATACAACAGCATACGAAATGGCTATTAACAAAGCACACACGTATTTTTCCATTATGACACATGAGAGCTTTTTTGAAATGTGTTAACTCACCGCTTTCCTTTTGTGTTATGGAAAGACCGTTTTATAATGTTCAATCGCATCGAGAATGTATTTTGGCGATTTTTCTTAATGATGCTGTTAAGACACATACCATTTGTACTCGAACAATTCGATTCGCACACGTTACCCTTAGTTTACAACCTCAATGATCGTATATGGCTACTCACATTATTCAAGCCAACGACCCTTTCTCACAGATGTATGACGAATCAGACGTCAATTTACTCTCCCCTACACATTCAAACGCCTTTCCATCTCCCGTCACCTTCTCCGACATGCTCCATCACAGACGGATCGTTCTAAATCGACGCCCCGTTCCGAGCATCCTCCACTATTCAACAGGACTTTACCTATGATAACGTGTCTATCAAATTCTAAAATACTTCTTCCGTAGTCAGCCAACCCCTTCTCGCATTCCTGAATCCGGTGACTATGTTTACTGTCCCTCCTCGACTACCTCCATTACAGTCAGTACATATGTCTACCCTTATTTCAGAATTAGACACTGTCCACACACCAGAGGCCATGATCCGACACACTAGAGTGTCAGGACTATTGATTTTGGCTAGTATAGTTGGTGTTTTAAATTTTAAGTGGTTTAATGTATAAATACCATGTGTAAAAGAAGATTAGATGTCCACAGCGGACATCGGTAAAAGATAATGAGGACATTGTTACCCCCACTGACACAGCTAACGCCCCTAAGACCCCCCGAGTACATTCCCATGACTGACGTTCGTTCCCCTCCCATGGTGATAAACCCTACTCCGTCATTTATCCCAATATACACCCCACTCCACTAAATAACTGAGACATATATATTTTTACCTAAAATTTGACTTGGTGACATATTTTGCAAGTTGTGTAAAACTTATATGCTATTCAACACAGTTCGCGGATTGGCGAAATACTACATTGTTACATGCAAAACCATGATGATTCCATGCGAAATCGCTAACATGGTAACGGATATGTTCACATGTTGATAAACCTTGTATTGAGAAATAAACATCACATATTGATGTACCTCTATTTTTCTGACCTATGTCACGTTGTAAGCGGAACGCCGCAGTATATTTTCTTGACAAATTGTTGTCCATTATAATGCACTTGCATTTGTATGCAGATTTTCTATTTTGATGACGAAACTATAAACAGTTTGGTACTTGGTTCATGTGTTACTGAGATCGTTCATACTCCACCACCCGATAGTTATCTGTATCGGTATTGTTGTCCTCCCTCATAGTCACGACCATTACAAACGCTGGAGATTAGAGACATTTTTTGTTAATAAATACTTTGTAAGTGTATTACATGCTCAACATTAATAATTCTAAATTTCGATATTACGACGAACACATAGACAGTTCACCACAACTTGTCCAGATTTTTGGTGTTTAAGACGCATATACATCCTGGTAAATCTCTGACCACAGTGGCAGGATGGGGTCGCCTGTATCATTTGATTGTATTATGTTCACCACGTTTTACGAGGGGCGTTCAGAAAGTATTGCACCACATCGTTTTTCTCAGCTAATAATGAAGATAGAAGCATGAAATTTTGCACACTTCAAATACAGCATGTGCCAATTGTGTGCACTAAATTGCACCGCAACCGGCCAAATAATACGGCTGCCCTAAACCATTGAAATGGAGCGTGTTAGCAACTTGCGTTATAAACAGCGAATTGTGATGGAATTTCTTGTTGCAGAGAAGGAAACTGTTTTGAATATTCACAAGCGTCTGTGTGATGTGTACGGAAGTTTTGCAGTCGACAGGAGTACAGTCAGTCGCTGGGTTCAGAAAATCAAAGAATCAAGAAGTGGAGATACGGAGCTGCTTGATCGGCCTGTGGTGGATTAACACCGGGGAGGTTATTGATGTTATTTAATTGCAAATATATGTGTCTACAGCGTGAGGTCAAGCTAAGTAAGACCCTGAGTCTAATAGTTGAAAGTGGTGTTGATGAGTTCTCAGGGGACCTAACGCTACCTCCCTCAGATCTCACGCTGTGCAATATTTTATATTTATTGAATGATGTTTGTTATATGGCTACGTGTCTAGGGTAATGCATATGTAGTGATAAATGCCTGCAAAAAACAAACACACTTTAACTTAATGAAAATTAAATCAACAAGACTGGGGTTAAAGTTATAATATTATTTTACAATTTTAATTTCCTGTACCGCAAATCTTTTGGGACAGGAATTTTTAAAACTTAAAATGAAGTGTGTTTTATGTACAACCTTAAATAAATATGCAGGACATCTTGTCCATAAAAGTCACTAATATAATGTTCATAGAATTGTATTCACTGTTGAAACAACACTGTCCTTTGAAGTGTCACTACTTGGAAGGACTGGGTGTCTCATCATATCACAATACAGTTTATAAAAGCGTGTGGAGAATACAACGATATGAACTGACATAAGCCCTCAATCTTATGGCTTATCTTGTGGTTCCTTTGAAGATATATGACTTGCTCGAAAATACACACTCTCGTTCACTACAGTGTGCTCTGGAGGAAGTTAAGACTTCACCTTCAAACAATCAGCATGGTGCCTCAAAACTCTGCAGCTCCAGGTTATGGCTCACTGGGTATTATATGACAACCCTGCAACAAGAGGAACAGTCCTCCCTAAGTACTCTAGTTATGTATCTCCACCACTAACAATTTAACATCATTAAACATGCATTGTGATCAGATAAAGAGCTAACCAAAATAGCTACAGTCCCTAAATTTTATTGTGACTGCTTCATACTCAGGGGTATCTTCTTCTCCCCACATGGTTTCAACGCCCCTGTCACTATAATCTCTGTTATCATCAGTATCATCATCTGGGGTACAATCTTTTCTTTTCTCTCTAGTGAGTTGTTAACTCTGGTAGTATGGCATTCTATTTATTTTCCAAACTTATAACACTGTGATCTGCAGGAGACTGTCAGTGGCTTTCTTATATATATATATATATCCATTTTCCAACACAATGTACTTTTATTTGCTTCCTAAGTCTACTTAGGCATGCCTGTGCTCCTAGTATGTCGCAATCTTCCAAAATGGCAAATGTCGCACAACACAAATTTTGTGGGCGCCCTATCTGGGTTGGCCTCTACATATTAATAATATATATGAATAAAGTTATTTATCTTACCGCAATCAATGAAATAATTCACACAACACTAAGGTTAACTGGCAATCAATGGCACAAGTGCAGATCGCTTGTCGTCCAGACAGCAAAGGCAATGCTATGCTTCTGATCTTAACCAAACGTTGGTGAACACAAATATTTTCAAGTGGCAGATTATGCTTGGCAAGCGATAGTTTTATTTCCCCTACCTAAACTATCATTAACCAATCAAATGAGTCAAGCAAATTTGACTGTTTCAAAACCGCGTCCCCTAAAATGTAACTATCGAAGATTTTCAAAGTTGAGCGGTTACCACTGTGTATGTGTCTGTCTTCAATTTGTATTTTTTTCGATATCTCCGTTATTACTGAAGTGATTTTAAAAAGTGAAAGTGATTATTAACCGGACAATTGTCCTTTATCTAGCCAGTATGTTTTCATTTACTTCTTTATTGTCACGAGAGGTTCCTTAATTATGAAGAATAAGACAACCAGGTGTATCAGGTGATACTTGGATAGTTGCCAGAGAAGAGTCTGGTCTTAAAAGAAATACCCCATTCTCAGAAAAGAGCAATGGTGTATAGAGTTCATAGGTATAAAGTCAGGCTGTAAAGAATTTCTGGCCGAGATAGTAATATTCAGTACCAGAATTCTATGGTGCCCCTCTCAGAGTTATACCTATGGGCTGTTATAGTATCTAGGGGATTAAATTAAATTCAAAGTAATTCAAAGCTGACATAAAGTAATAAAAACAGTGCACTACAATTTCTTAATTTTATTTATGTACAGTCATCAATTTCTTAATTTTATTTATGTACAGTCATCTGTTTAGTTTTGTTTGTGTAAACACAAACCCTAAAAATAAAATCACACTGATGATGTTGCATGTATCTACACCAAATAAAAGTCAGTCACTAAAATTAAAGTCTTTTCCTAGTTGTTAAGGCTCCCTTGTTATGAAAATAGTCTTAGTTCACCTAAACCTCTGGAACCAATGTTAATGTTGGTACTTGAATTTATCTTCATCATTAGGGGAGTAGATATTGACAACTGTCACAATGACTTCACTGTTACTGATATCACTTGAATTTATCTTCAAAGTATTTCTTTGTTATGTAGCTTTTGAAAATGTCACACTGACTACAATGTTACTGAGATCACTTGAATTTATCTTCAAAGTATTTCTATGTTATGTAGCTTTTGAAAATGTCACACTGACTAAAGTCTATGTTGCTTCCAGACTAATTTAATCATCACTGTTTTCATCACTACTACTATGACCGGGTGTGGTACGCCAATGCTCTGCGAGTCAGTCTTGTCTAATTTGACTTAACTTCTTCGCTTCCGCCTTTTCCTTGAAGCCAGAATAAAAGATGGAGAAGCCCAACACTGAGGGTCCCCACTCTTCCAACTGATGTAGGTACAGGGTGCTTGTTCAAATCTTACACCGCTAGGTACAACACCAATGTTCTTCTCTGCTAACAAGATGAGTGACAGGATACCTCTGACCTGAAATGTAATAGGTCTTACATAGCATCTGGCTCTAAAATCCTCCTACCAAGATTGTAGATTAGTGAGGCAGTTCAGAATAAGTGATGATAACACAGGAAAGGTAGACTCAGTCAGTGACAAATAGGTTTATGCAATAATATAAAACAACATTACAACACACAGGAAAGGTAGACTCAGTCAGTGACAAATAGGTTTATGCAATAATATAACAACATTACAACACATACTTTCCTAATATGTCTATAATTGACCTCACTAAAACTGCATAGGCCTTATGGGGAGTGTTGAGTGTCTAAATAAGTTTTATGCAATAATATAACACAGCATTACAACACACACACTTTCCCAATATGTCCAGGATTGACATCATTAACTGCATAGGCCTTATGGCGAGTGTTGAGTGTATAGGCCTACTCAAACAATACATTAAATTTACAATCTTTCCTCTTTTACTATTTCCTGATAGTATTGTCTAGTCCAGCAATCAGAAAAAGCTTTAAAAGCTTCTAAAACTAACAACCTTCATTCCGTCCGGCCTTAGTTTAAATGTCGAACATAATTTATACAGCACAAAGCAGCTTTCCTTCTATGAATCACACAATGAGATTTTACACACACAATCACTTCCCTTAAACACTAGTAATTAATATTATACATATTATGACTTAATTCTCTTACCCACAATCTCAGATTCAACAGGCTTTTCATAAACCCATGCAGTCTGCTTCACTGGCAAATGGCGAAGGAGCTGGGGTAGAATCTGATTGTCCTCTGCTGAATTTGGTTCTGGCGGTTCAAGAGAAATATTCCAGATTTGTTTCCCCTTTTTATTACAGGTAGCGGACAAACGGAAGACAAACGATTCGATTGGCTGGCTGGGTCAGTTTATGTTTACCAAAATTTCAGTAAAACAACCACTTTCTGCCCGATCTGTCGATCTGACAAAACTCCGATAATTTATTCTTCCGGTGTTTCCCAACCGATTCCTTCCATCCAGGTCTTGTTTAAACCGGCCAATTGGGCGCTACCATTTAAACACACTAACCTTTTTCTGCCTCCCTTGTAGCATTTGCACTCACAGTTGAAACCGGGGAAAACAGCCTTCGCTCTAAGTTATTACTGCATGTAATCACTCATAACTCCTGTGTCCATGCTTCTACAACTTAAATCCATGTATCTAATGAAAGTTTAAGATTCCTGGTATTTTACTGTGCTCACTGTTCCGAAGGACATACCCTATCCTTTGGCCTGAAGTCACAAGTACACATTCACGTTTACACAGATTCCATCTAGCAATCCTGCAAGCCTACGGTTCCCGAGACCGGTTTACAGCTCGTGCAGCGATTGGTCGAAAACATTTGTTGACATATTTCGATATAGGTAGGCAGTGTAGGCTCTCGTTAATTGCCCTTAGATATTGGTTCAGGACTACGCTACATTTATCATAGTTTTCATCTTTGTACTTTTCTTTCTTTCTTTATTCAGAACAACATACTTCTACTCTAAAGCAAGATAACATATTCTAGGAATTAATATGATCTTCAAATAAACAATATTATCGTTTCTGTCCTTTCCTTTTATTTATCCTTCTATAGAATCCATTACATTATCTACGTTAGTCTTTGCCCCTTTTCTCTGCCCTGCACCCATTTGGTTTGTTAGTTTCAGTTTCACAATGCACAAGTTAGGTTAGATTTCTTTCCATGTTAATCCACCTCTCCTCTTCACCTATAGAACGAGGTGACAACTTTTTTTTCCCCTCTAATGGCTAAATCGTACAGCGGTCGTTCACATTTAATTGGGGCGGGTGGAGTTTGCGCGTCTGTGTTAGGGGATGGGACTTACCCCGCGTTTAATGTTTGAAATTCAAATTGTTAGTTGGCGATGGCCCTAGTAACCGTTGCTAAGGCAGTAGTTATTTATAGTTACAACCTGTCTCTAAATAATAGGAGGGGTGAATGCGTTTGCGGGTGGTAACCCTTTTAAACGATAATAGTAGAGAAAATTCAAATACTGTGTCCAAATCTTAGCAGACGTTTTGCCTTTTGCCCTTGGCAATTTTCAAATATAGTAGTGGGTTTAAAAGTGGTAATATTACGTTACTAGATTTTGAATCAAGTGGAAATTGAGCGTGTTGTGACACAGATTCACTTTATGACACGGCCGCGCTGTGGACGTCCTGCCACAGCCAACAACGCAGAAATGTTGAAATGCGCTGAGGGCATTATTCTTATTGATAAGCGAATACTCAACAATTGGCCTTACAGCTGTCAGTCAGCATTGGTAGTGCAAATGCAGTTATGAAAACTCTCGAATTTTCTAAGGTTTGCCCAAGATGGGTTCCTCGAAGTCTCACAAATGACCACCGATTGCAAAGCAAAGTAATTTCTTCTGAATTGTTGGAGCGTTTCAATGCTGATGGAGAGAACTTTTTGGATAAGATCGTTACTGTCGACGAAACATGGGCACATCATTTTGAACCTGAGACAAAAAGACAGTCAATGGAGTGGCATCATCCGCAATCACCAAGAAGAAAGAAATTCAAGACAATTCCTTCAGCTGGAAAGGTCATGATCACTGTCTTTTGGGACATTGAAGGTGTGATTCTTGTGGACGTTATGCCAAGAGGAGAGACAATCAATTCGCAAGGTTACATTACGACACTGAAAAAACTCAATCAACGTTTTCGCAGAGTTTGGCCGCACAAGAATCCAGCAGACCTGCTTCTCCTTCACGACAATGCGCGCCCTCACACAAGTCTGGCAACACGGGAAGCAATCACCAAATTGGGTTGGACTGTACTACCCCATCCACCCTATAGTCCCGATTTTCACCCTCTGATTTTCATCTATTTGGTCCACTTAAAGATGCACTCCGTGGGACAAGATTTGAAGATGATGAAAGAGTGATTCATGCAGCAAAGAAATGGCTACATGATCAAGACAAAATCTGGTACGGGCTAGGAATACATGCACTTGTTTCGCGCTGGCATAAAGCCGTACAAGTTGATGGGGATTATGTTGAATAATACCGATGTTTACATGACATATCCATGTATACTGTGTATAAATTTCATGCTTTTTGAATAAACAGCTCCTGAGAAAAACGATGTGGTGCATTACTTTCTGAACACCCCTCGTATATTGACAGTTACGAGAGCGTACAGCTCCAGTTCATATTTTATTATAAAATTATAGATTAACATTGCCATGTTTGTATATCCCCATGTCATAGTGGATATATATATATATATATATATATATATATATATATATATATATATATATATATATATATATATATATATATATATATATATATATATATATATATATATATATATATATATATATATATAACATTTTTTGCGTCCCACTGTCTGATGTTTGACCATTAGTTCTATGCTGTTAGGCTGATGTTCATTGCAGCTACTACATTTAAGATTGTTAAATACTTAATGAATATTAGTCACTTCTGTTGAATATTGTCAAAGTATTTTTTTTTGGTTTTTGTTTGTGTTTGCACAACCGATGAAAATCGTATGCAATTATTTTTTTTTTTAATGTTAGCATTAAGTATGTTAACATTATGGTGATGACCAATTCAAAGCGTTGTTCATATTGATATTGTTGAGAAGTAGTGTACATCAATACTGTTTAATGGCGAAGTGTATTAACAAATTTTATGTATCCCCCGTTTTACACATTATAGATATATACTGGGATCCCTCGTTTTACGAAAAAAAAAAATTTAAACATTTTTTTCTGAGAGCCTCTACCAATAGGTTAGTTGTTTATAACAGTCACTAGGATGAGGTAGTTAGTTGATAGTACGCAAATGTCTCCCTCTGGGATACATTTGTGTGGCCCGGGCGTATGTGACCGCATGACTTACTACACTAGCATTCATACATGCTATAATGGTACATATAGAAATGACAGCCATAAAAAAGGCAGATAAGGCGTTTTTGCACAAAACGCAGTGTCATTAAAGTTCAGTTGGCAGTCACTGCTCTGAGGGGGCAAATGTAGGGCAGTCCCAGAAAATAATAATGAATGGGTTTTATGCGCGGAAAGTGTGAAATGCATGTTGTGTGATCTTGGGTTTTTATCCAATTGTTAAGGTGGAAAAGATCACCAGTGTGAAAAAAGTCGAAATAACAGAAAGTCGTGTGCAAAATGTCGAAAACAGAGAGACGTGTGTAAAATTAGCGAGTCGTGTGGAAAATGGAGGGAAAAAGAAGTAACTGTATATAAGTTGGAGAAATGCGAGAAAGGGCAGAGATTTGCTAGGTATTCATTGTGCTGTGTTAGGCAAGCCAGGTTCAAGTTTCGTCTTAGAGACTAGATAGATAGAAATTTGTGCTAGGCAGTTTGTAGTGTTAGGTGAACTTCGTCTTTGAAATTATCAAGACCAGTTTATTTTTTTTCTTCTGTTGGATATATTTTCCTTTTGGATTTTACACTATTTTGTTTATAAGTAAGTAACGATATCATTGTGAAAATACCAGTGCTTGTCAAATGACGATCAATAAACTTCTGGTTGAATTTACTGCATTGCTGTTTTTGTAACTTTACAGTATTTCTTTTGGATATACGTTGTCATGTTCAGACTGTTTTACTTATCACTAAACCTAAAGGGAAGAACGAACCTCGGAAGAAAAATTAGAAAAAGTCAAGAATCTCCATCTCAGGTGGAAGGCCTGTAGCACTTGAACAACAAAAACATATAAATAACTGACACGGGCAAATGTCCATTGAGGCATATTGGGAATATGGTGTTAGGCCCATATTTTCTTGATCATACGGTACACTAGGGATGATGTGGTCAGCATTATGCCGGCCGCCTTTAACCTTCCCAGGGTTGTTCTGGTAAACAATTCATGAGGCGGGGTCGATCCCAGAGCCAATTGCGGCCTAAAAAATCCCACCTCAACTGGGGATCGAACCAGGGACCACCGAGCTCGGAAGCCAGTGAACTATCCAGTTATAACAAAAGGTTACCCCAAAACGCCCGGTGTTTCCAGTGTACCTGAGATTTATAAAAGTGATTCCAGTACCAATTTCATGTTATCACTTTCTACAGTAGTATGAGTCTTACAGCAACATCTGTCATTATGTAATCATGGCGACAATCCTACTGCAATTTGATATGACTTTCACAGAACGTAATATCAATTATGTGCAAATGACTGGGAGATGGCAGTAAACCTACCTGGACGAGGGGCATATCCAGAGAGTATCAGAAAATCGCGGAGACGGCCGGATATAGTACTGCATTCTTCATCATCGCATCAGGTTATATTGATTGAACTGACCGTGCCATTTGAACCCAGATTGGAAGAGCAACATTTGTTCAAAGCGGCAAAGTATAGTGATCTGGCCGCGAATCTGAGACATGATGGGTTCACTGCAAGGTTCATGGCTGTTGGGGTGGGTGCAAGAGGGCTCGTGGCTGCGTCAGTGTATGATTTATTGAAACGATTGCGCCTGGCAGGCTCTGGAACGGTGAGTGAGAAGGACTACACATTTTATTGGCAAGGGAAAGACCTTAATAAAACTAGAGAACACGGAGTAGGTTTTGCGGTTTAAAAAATCGCTAACTAAAATGGTTGAACCAGGCGAGAATGGATCAGAACGCCTGTTAACGCTCCGCCTGCACACTAGCGCAGGTCCCATCACCCTTGTCAGTGTGTATGCTCCTACTCTGTACTCTGCCTCAGAAGCTAAAGATGAGTTCTATGAGAATCTAGCAGCAGTCATCAAAAGCGTACCTAGGCAAGAACAGCTTGTTCTTCTTATTAATTTAACGCTAGAGTGGGTGCCGATAATGTTTCATGGCCTTCATGTCTGGGCAGGTTTGGTATTGGCAAGATGAATGAAAATGGACGCCTCTTGGAGTTATGTGTCCATCATGACCTCTGCGTGACCAACACCTACTTTCAGACAAAACCCCAGCATAAGGTGTCGTGGAGACACCCACGATAAAAAAAACTGGCACCAACTGGATCTGATTCTCGTCAGAAGGCCAATTCTTAGGTCTGTGCTCTCCACGCGCTCATACCATAGTGCAGACTGTGATACAGATCACTCCTTGGTTTGCTGTAAAATCAGAGCACAACCAAGAAAAGTCTGTCGTGTCAGACATAAAGGGAAACCATGCATTGATACCAGCAAGATGTCAGACCCTGTCATGATCGCTCAATTTACTGCGACCTTCAAGAAAGTGCTCAGTAGCTGTAGTGAAATGGATCTGTGTACCCCACGCTCAAATAATTTCCCCGCTTCATAACCTAGTTAACGCATTTTTACAGTCTATAAATAACTATATTTGAAATTTGTCTGGGGCAAAGTCAAATCTACCGCCACAATTTAACTTGAGTATTTGAATATTTCTAAGAAAACAAGTTAAAAGTTACTACCCCCTACAACACACACTACCCCTCCCAATATTTATTAACGGACGTAGTCAAAATTAACAACCAATCAAATTGTTACCTCGTTTTTGGTAGAGACAAAAATCTTGGTTGTAGTGGCAAAAATGCCGATTCTGTGTTTTTGACAAAAATTAAATAAATTATTTCTCAATAACTAAAGGGAGTTAGAAAGAAAGAGATATCTTGAATTATAGCGCTGATATTGATTAATATATTAACCTAAAGATTCCCACTTAATAAAGTTATCTTGACTTAGAAAAATTTATTTTACTGATATTTTAGATCAGGTTAGAACTACAATTAATTACAAAAAAAATTACCCAGATGAAACTGTTAGGGGATAGACAAAGGAAAAGTAAATATAACGATAGAGGTCAGTTGACCGTGTAATTATCACTTTTAATATTGGAAATCGGTCCATAAATAACGGAGATATAAAATACACAAAGAGAATCAGACGAACGAACACACTTACGAGTGCTCAAAGTTTAGAGTCCAAAAATAGTTAATTTATTTTTTGACTCGACTTCTGATTATCTAGAGGGTAGGGTAATAAAAATTAACACCTCCTTGAAAGATCAGGCCATTTGAATTTGAAAGCCATCGCAAGTTGAGATCAGCGGGAAAGCCTTGGTAACCAAGCTTTTGCCGTCTGGACAACAAAGCAGTTAGAAAACCCATTTACTGCTAGTCAACTTTGTGCATGTGTTATTATTATTTACTTGAGGTAAGATAGATGATTTTATTTGTATATTTCCTTAGCAAGTATCAGGCTATAGGTGTATGCCGATACATTTTATTTCGATACTGCTAATTGAGAGATGGTTCAGGTTACGACGACCTAGGTAGGAATGCAGTCTTTTTCGGAGTGAAATGTGTAAAAAGGATTTTGCTATTGGCCTTACAAATCTTCTGCCATAGTGCCGTGGTAATAAAATTGATATTGCCATTGGGAAGTGAAAATAAATGTGTTTGTAAGTTTGCCATAAAATTTTGCGACTGTAAGTCCAGGAGAAAATAAATTGGTAGTGGTTTCTGGAGTGACACAATGTTCAAATAACATGTGACACTATACATAGAATGTTTGATAGAAGTCATTAACAGGTCACAAGAGATATTTGTACACCCCTGCTGATTATGTGGAAGACAAGCAATGCTAAAGGAATAGTGGCTTTAATGCCTTATGAAAAAAAGAATGAAAACACAGGACTGAGTGTAGTCAAGGAAACATAGGGTTTGGTGCATATTGTCAGCACACATGGCTGACCCCAGGTAAGATTACCATTGATTAGTTGTGGAATTTTTATAGACAGGCTATAAAGGGGAGGAACTGTCCTTCTCATTTCAGGGTTGTATTACCAGTAAAATAGCGTGGCAGACAACCTGGAGAAGACAGAAATTGTGGGCAGTGAAGGCTCACAATATACTTTGAGCTACAGGCCATATCTTCATCCAGAAAGCAGCACCATCTGAGTGACCATATACATAGTCTGAAGCCCATATCATCAGACAGGCTTATAAGCTAAGTCCCTTACTACGGGCATATGACAGTTCCTCTCAATATAAACCACCACAACAATAAGAATTTCCTGGGGAATGGTGAAGAAAACAAACCCTCCGATAACTGACTAGTGTTATTATCCAGTATTAAACATCAGACAGTGGGGTACTCATTATAGTGACAAGTTTATTTTGTTACACTTCATGGACAGAGTTCCATCTTATTTATTTAAAAACTGTAAATAAACATTTTATGATTTTGACAAGTCCTGTTCCAAAAGATTGAGGTTCGGGACAATAAATTGTATATTTATTCCCATATATATATATACCAAAACGTTCCCACCAGTCTTACTTACTTACATTTTGTTGAATTACAGTTCTGTTTATATGTATTCATTCCTCACACTAACTACATACATACCCTAGACACTTGCCATCTACATAACACTACAGAGATAAATATACACTGGGTGAGATCAGAAGAGGTAGTGGATAGGGACCCCTGAGAAATACATCATCATTTTTCTGATTCAGGGTACTTACATAGCTTGACCTCACCTTGTTAACCTTTAAATTTTACTACCATCAAAACCTCTTATCACAGTAGCCCTCAGCATGGTGATACTGTTACAGATAACTGGGAGCATCTACGGAACACCATTCAAAGTACTGCACTTTGCCACCTTTGACATGAAAGCAGCGAAGTCAAACGACTGGCTTGATGCTTCATCAGATGTGATGACACCTGTCATTGAAGCTAAGCGCAATGCTGCGAATGAATACATAAGTTCAGCGAGTGCTAGAACCCTACAGATCCTGAAGGCCACGAGAAGCAAAGTTCAACAAACTGCTCGACGCTGTGCAAATGACTATTGGCTCCAGCTCAGTGAGAGAATCCAGACCGCAGCGCAAACAGGCAACATTAGACAAATGTATGACGGTATAAAGAAAGCCCTTGGTTCCCAAAAATAAAGCAAGAAGGCACCGCTAAAAACCATCAGCGGAGAGAAGCTAACCGATAAGGGTAAGCAGATGGAGAGGTGGGTCGAGCACTACTCTGAGCTTTATGCTAGAGAAAATACCGTTACGCCTGCAGCCCTTGATGCTGTCAAATGCCTGCCAACTATGGAGGAGCTGGATGCCGAACCAACATTAGAGGAACTCAGCACGGCCATTGATAGCTTGTTCTCTGGCAAAGCACCAGGCAGTGATGGGATTCCTCCTGATCTAATCAAATGCTGTAAGAGCACGCTATTACATCCCCTGCATAGGGTGCTGTGCCAGTGCTGGGAAGAGACAACTATTCCTCAAGACATGAGAGATGCCAAAATTGTAACACTAACGGAGAAAGAAGTGATTGCAATAACTACAGAGGCATCTCTCTCCTTAGTATTGTTGGTAAGGTTTTTGCCAGAGTCATCTTAATGCGACTACACAAGTTAGCTGAGCGCATATATCCAGAGTCACAGTGTGGATTCCGAGCTGGCAAATCAACAACAGACATGATCTTTTCTCTCCGCCAGCTTCAGGAAAAATCAAGAGAGCAGAAAAGGCCCTTATATATCACCTTTACAGACCTCACAAAAGCATTTGACCTGGTTAGTAGGGATGGACTCTTCAAAATCCTCCTGAAAATAGGCTGCCCTGCTAAATTGCTGGAAATGATAAAGCAATTCCATGACGACATAAAGGGAACAGTCCAATATGCTGGAAGCACATCACAACCCTTTGACATACGAAGTGGCGTTAAACAAGGCTGTGTTCTGGCTCCGACCCTCTTCGGGATCTTCTTTGTCGTACTCCTGAAACATGCATTCAGAGATGCAGCTAAAGGAATATGCCTTCTCTAGGTCAGATGGCCATCTGTTTAATCTTTCAAGGCTGAAGGCAAAAACAAAAATCAGAAGGGTCACCATAAGGGACTTGTTCGCTGATGACGCTGCAGTCGTCACTCAAAGCCAACAGGAGCTTCAGAGCTTGATGAATCGCTTCACCCAAGAATGCAAGGACTTTGGCCTCACAATAAGTCTAAAGAAAACAAATGTGCTGAGTCAGGATGCGGGTGCTGCACCAGTTATCACTATCGATAACTATGAATTGGCAGTGGTGCACCACTTCACATACCTAGGGTCTACCATCAATGACAAACTCACACTGGACACAGAAGTTAACAGCCGCATTGGCAAAGCTGCAGCTACCTTTGCCCGCCTCACGTCGCGTGTTTGGGGAAACTCCAAACTCACAACGAAGACTAAATCCACGGTATATAACGCCTGCATCACCAGCACATTTCTGTATGGCAGCAAGACATGGACAACCTATGTTAAGCAAGAAAGAAGGCTCAATACCTTCCATCTACGGTGTCTACGCCACATCCTCGACATCTTGTGGAAAGATAAAGTGACAAATGGCGAGGTGTTGTCACGTGCTGGCCTTCAAAGCATGTATACACTGCTTAGACAGAGCTGACTACGCTGGCTTGGCCATGTCCGCCGCATGGAAGATCGTCGCATCCCGAAAGATATCTTCTACGGACAACTAGCAGATGGCAAAAGAACAGTTGGGCGGCCGCAGCTGAGGTTCAAAGATGTGTGCAAGAGAGATATGAGAGCACTGGACATAAATGCAGCAACGTAGGAGGATGAAGCTGTCGATCACACCAAGTGGCGATGCTATTTACGGCGCCACCTCAGATTGGGCGAAAAGAAGCTCACACAACAAGCCGAAGAGAGGAGAAAACGTCGAAAGGAGCATCAGGAAAATAAGCAGCTGAGGGCTGTCACCTCAGGGGCGAAGCTTATAGTCAGTTATGACTGAAAGGGCTGTTATTATTATTATTAATATGGGTCTGAGAGGACAGCTGAGAACAAGGGCACTGAAGAAGGTTAGTGAAACTGCGGAAAAGGCATCATGCTGGCCGTGGAACAACCCCAATGGGCTATGGAACTCGTTACAGTAAAATCTAGCCCCACCTGCGGTATAGGAAACACCCTGCAATTTTTCTAAGTCCGCAAGACATCGAGGTTTTCATTGCATTGGTGAAAGTACGGCGGCGTTATAAGAAACAGGAGGTGCATTTTTATATGGGGTGTCAGGCGAAGTTAGATTTCAGAGGCCGGCTCGCAAAGAATTCACGCCTCGTCGGCTTCACGTAGGCGTGTCAGTGGAACGACCGCAATAATTTGTCTTCACTTTGTTACTTTCACAATTGCCTCCTGCTGGCGGAATTGTGGATTTTAAAGCTGCATTTAAGGTGGAATGGGTTCATTTTCTACACAAGACAACAGGAGGCTGAGACACTTGGGAGTCATGACCCTGGTGCCCCCCTGTTGCGTGCATATTTTGACGCACATATTACAAAAATCGATATGGCTATTTAATATGGGAAAAATATAGACATTCATTCATTTGTGTATGAAAATGCTGTCTATGGTAAAAGCGAGATAATCCATGTTTGATTCACACTTTTGATTATAGGAGTAATCGTTCTGGATATTGATCCGGCGCAAGGATATTGCGCTTACGTTTGTACTTATTTTTTAGGGCCAGAAAATATATTAATTTGCTTATTGTGTTTATGGCCTGAATTCATATGTATTACATATTATTAGTACAAGTAGAATCAGTCCTATATTGTATATTTTGGATGGGTAGGAGGGACTAGATTCTTGTTATTCCGGTCTAGCGGAAGTATGAGTTGTCTTGACAAGTCGTGATGAGTTCCGATGTACCGTGATAATGGCGGGTACGCATTTTTCAAAGGGCTGGTAGATTCTTAAGGAAATATGATTCAGGAAGTGGTTTTCTTCTAAAGGAGATGGTATCTCTACTATAGTTTATGTTAGAGACTCTCCTAAGGTACGGTACAATGTATAATTCGGACTCCATGTATTGCCAGACCCTATTTTGATGATCTCATGTCGATTCGACCTAGATGGAACATTGTGCTTCGTATCGCTAGGGTCGTGTTTTGTATCGACGAAGATGACAGACTTTCCTGCAGCGGTTATGGCTACGTGAATTAACCTGATCACCGTAGAGCTGTATGGAAACATTTATGAAATCATTTATATACCCATTATAAATTAACTCTGGCTTATATTCTCCTTCCTATGAATGAGTGAACGACAACTCAGGGAGGCGGCCATGTTAGATTTCGGTCATCATATGTTTTGATCACTGCCAAGAGAACAGATTATTTATCCTATTATCGGACAGTGACAGGGAGATCTCAATCTTGCTAGAAACCCCCTCTTTCGTGGTTTCATAATATATGCTACAAACTATGGACGTCAAGTAACTTTAGTTATTTACCGATCTGCCTTCACTGACGCGTTTAGTCAGATAGGGGGATGCGGCCATAATGTATCATGACAATTGAACTTTTGATGTACTGCCCATTATTTCTGAATGTGTCATGACTTCAGATCTGCTATGTATACCTACAAATTGATATGTCAACATACCATGATGTACTCGTATGTCCCAGTGTGTACGTCTGAATAAATTGAGTAAACAAAGATTCCAGCAGTCTGCATTGGTGCCTTGTAGACACAAGTGTATGAGTGGTTATATTGGTCAGCACACGAACAGTACACCATTCGCGGTAATCACACTCTACACTTCTACTTCATACATACACCATCCTGCGTCGGTTGGAGTGACCAAGTTTAGGGCCTGCTTCCCCTGGAGCCTTTGCCTTCCCTAACTCAGGACTAGGGTGAGTTACCCATTTACAGCTGGGTAGACTGGAGCATGCCTGATCTCAACAACACACCACTCTTCCTTACAGAGCACACCGACTGACACTTTACAGAGTGGAAAGAAGAAAGAGAAACTTTACAGTGGCGAGCCAGATTCCTGGGTCCAGCTTACGCAGTTTTGTGTTGAGAATCACAGTTTACAGCTGAAAGAACATTTGTTTGACCACATCAACACCAGTAGGACAGCTATACAGTCGATGTCAGCTTGACCTGTATTACCGATAGGATGCTGTATCTAGGTCAGCGCTTGTTGACAGTTTTTCGCTGTACAGACAGTATTACACAGGACAGTGGTATCAAGTGTAGAAAATATCTGGAGCAGTATTGTTGACATTTCTCAAGGTACAGAAGAATCACAGTGTTGTTGAACATAAAGTGCATAGTTCATCGTTGGATCTTCATATGCTCAACAGAGAAAAATTGACAGTGTAATAGTTTAAAATTAAATCTATTACTGAATAAAGTGGCAAGTTATTAGTATTAAAATAAACTGTGCCTGCTTTACAACACTATACCTGCAACACATTCCATTCATGACATAAATTATATTGTATGCTATATGCTATTTATGCTTACATGTTATTTGTTATTATTAAATTACTTTATGTTCTGTGTGACTAGTACAAGGTGTGCCGAGTGACATTGGTCTGGTACTAGTATTCTATAGGTACACATTTTCTTAATTGGAAATTTGTTAGCAACAATTTGCTGCTATTTCTGTTAGTTGTGATGAGGTGTTCTTTTCTTCGTTGTTTTTGTTAATAATTTTGTGTTCCTTAGTTTTGTTTGATTTGTTTGTATAATTGTAGGTCTCATCTTTTCTATTTTTTATTTCTTTACACCCTTATGTTTATACACTGTGGCGTATTTGTCTTGTTATATTATGGCAGTTATCATCACGGATTCTGTGATCATTTTTTTTTTCATTTCTCCTATTTAATTTAATTTGATCTCTGCAAATGTGTTCATATTGTCTTTTCTTGTTTGTCCTTTGTAATGTCTTTAGTTGACATATGACGTATAGTGGTATACACTGATAGTATAGTACAGATCAGTACTTTATGATTGTTATTATTATAAAACAAAATGTACAAGACCTTTGTAAGGCTTGTCTCCCAAAGTGATTGGTAAAGGGAAATATTTTTTCCACAGGTACCCAAGTGATCTTTGATTACATTGAGATATACAAGACCTTTGTAAGGCTTGTCTCCCACAGTATTTGAGATACAGTTATTGTTGTCCACAGTTACTCAAGTTATCATTGGTTATTATAAACCATACAAGTTTGGACTAAGACTAAGTCTATGGTATAGACTTGTCTCCCATTAAAGTGAAATAGGGTAATTTATTTACTTTTTCAGGTTTCTGATTTAAGAAGACAATATGTCTACATTAGATTATTTCATTGCACAAGGAAAATCTCTTGATAAGACTGGAAAAGACTTAGAACAATGGGCTGTTGCTCAATATGACAAAGCATTAGCTGCAGAAGAGAAAAAAACTGCTGCTGCTGTTGAAGAAAGAAAAGCTGCTGCTGAGGGAAAAAAAAGCTGCGGCTGAGGAGAGAAAACTTCAAATAGAAGAAAAAAAAAGCTGCTGCAGAAGAAAGGAAAGCTCTAGCTGAAGAAAAAAGATTAGAAAAAGAAGCTGATACTGCTGCTGAACTTAAGAAATTGCAGATGCAAGTGGAGGAAAGGAGATTTGAGGCAGAACAGAAGAAATTAGAAGCAGAAAAAATTAGAAGTTGCTGCAGAACAGAAAAAATTAGAAGTTGCTGCAGAACAGAAAAAATTAGAAGTTGCTGCAGAACAGAAAAAATTAGAAGTTGCTGCTGCTGCAGAACAGAAAAAAATTAGAAGTTGCTGCTGCTGCAGAACAGAAAAAATTAGAAGCTGCTGCTGCTGCAGAACAGAAAAGATTAGATAGAGAAGCTGAAGAGAGAAAAGCAATAAGAGAACATGAGTTTGAATTAGAAAAATTAAAATTGACATGTATGAGTAATGTTAATCAGGCATCTGGTGGTAATGGTAAACCCTTTGTGTACAAGGTCAAGGTACCAGCGTTTAACCCTACCAGTGATGACATAACATTTTGGCTTTCTAGATTTGAACGGGGCTTGTCGATCTCATAATGTTGACAAATCACAGTATGTGAATCAGTTGTCTGAAAATCTAAAAGGGGAGTCTCTGAGTAAGTTATATTTTGTTGAAGAGGCCGACAAAGATAATTATGATGCTGTTAGGGCAGCTTTGATAAAGAGATATCAGCTGTCTGAGGAAGGTTACCGTCTTTTGTTTAAAACAATGAGACCTGAGGTAGGTGTAGAATTCTCAGATTTCATCTCAAAAGCACGAATTACACTTTCACGATGGATTGAATTATCCAAAACAGAGAAAACATTTGATGGTCTTACGGATTTATTGCTAAGAGACAAGGTCATGTCTTCTGTAAATAAATCATTCCTAGAGTTCTTACATGAGCGTAAACCTGGTACAATAAAGCAAATGGAAGAATATTGTGACCAGTATGCCACGGCACACCCTGACATGATTCTTAGTAACTCTAACATTAAAGAGAGTATGCCAGTTGCTTCGGCAACAGAATATAATCAGAATTACTCACACAAATTCCAAGGAGCTAAAAATAAATTTGATAAAAAGGTTAATTGGAATAAGTATCAAAACCAAGATAACCACTCAAATCAGAGTTCTTCTTCGAAGAACTGGAATCGAGCTGATAGTCCTCGACACGCGAGGGGTACCCATAATGTTAGAAATTCTCGGAAAGGGAGTAGCTATAGGAACTACCCAAGTGCTTCATGGAGACAAAAGAAACAATATTACAGGGATACTCAATATAATGAGCATGATGATTATGATCATGAATGTTATGATTCAAACCCAAATAGGGGTTATAACAGAGGCAATAATAATTATAGAGACAATTATAACCGAGGTAGATCACAACACAAAAGACATGGTAAATCGTATTACCAGGCTAACTCTGCACAACAGGAGTTCCACGACACCGATAATCAGAATAATGATAAAAAAGACTCCAACAGTGTAGCAAATTCCGCTTTCGATTTTGCTAGAGCATCTGAGTGTTCGCAATGCAAAACATTATTCGATCCAACCACAGTGTCTACTTTAAGCTGCGGTCACCCGCTTCCCGCTCTCCATGCGTCAATTGCGCATAATGGAAGGGGTGCTCTTGTCTTTAATAGGGGCCTAATAGATGGTACTCCGGTATCAATTCTTTTCGATTCGGGGTGCACTACCATTGGAGTGAGGCAATCACTCGTAAATCCTTCTCGAGCTACAGGCAATATAGTCAAATGTGTAACATTTGGTGGCACATTGGAGAAGTACTCCACTGCCATTATCAATATTGCTACGCCTTTCTTTACAGGAGAGGTGCAAGCATGTCTCTTGCCGAATCCGATCGCTGATCTTATCATCGGTCGCATTCACGGGGTGAAAGAATGCACTCCACAGCAAATTTCTAATTGGGAAAATGTTAATATGCAATCGGCTAATGCAGTAATCACTAGGGCTCAAGCTCTTAATATGCCACAATCTTCACATTCTGAAGATAATGATGCGCAGATCCGAGATGATCCCTTGGAGATTTCCCACGATTCCTTTATCAAACAGCAGGAAGATGATCCTACTCTAAAGAAATTCTTTACTCTGGCAACAAAAGGTGATCCGAATAAGGATACTAATCGTAAATCTTGGATTACGATGAAGAATGGCGTACTTGTACGTATGGTACAAGACTCCGCTAAGTCCATTCATTCTCAAATCCTTGTGCCTAAAAATATGAGAGTTAAAATCTTACAGCACGCTCATGATTCGCAGTGTGCTGGACATATGGGTTTTTCCCGTACTAAAGCTAGAGTTCTTCAATCTTTCTTTTGGCCTGCTGTGAATAAGGACATACGAATCTATTGTCGATCTTGTAAAGTATGTCAAGAGATTAAATCCAGAGGTCCACGCCATGATGCACCTATTCAGGCTGCAGACATTCCCATTCGGCCATTTCAAAAAATGGCGATAGACATCATTGGTCCATTTAAGATAAAGTCTGCTAGAGGACACCAATTTATTTTGACGTGTGTTGATATGTGCACACGTTGGCCGGAGGCTGTTCCTCTAAAGAGCATAACTACTGCTGATGTCGCAGATGCTCTTTGGTTAATATTTTCTCGTCTGGGGTTTCCAGCAGAAATATTATCCGACCATGGTACCCAACTCATATCGGATACCATGTCTCAAGTAATGTCGACTCTGAAGATAGAGAGATCGCTGAGTAGTATTTATCATCCTATGTCCAATGGGATGGTGGAACGTTTGAATAGAACTCTGAAAAACCTACTAGGTAAGATAACGGAAGATCATCCTCAGGATTGGGATAGGGTTTTACCCGCGGCTCTCTTTGCATATAGAGAGGTCGCCAACGAACATACAGGATTTTCTCCCTTTGAACTTGTCTTTGGCGCGAAACCGCGAGGTCCTATGTCCTTACTTCATGATCTTATAACTGCTGATAATATTGTCGATGACACAAAATCCTCTTATGAATATGTCATCGCACTTAGACACAAGATTATTGAAGCATGCAAATTGGCAACTGCTTCTTCTGAATTTGCGAAACAGAAGGCAAGGGAATTTGCCAATAAAAAGAGATGTTTGCGTCAACTTTGTCCAGGTGACAAAGCATTTGTCTTGCTACCTTGTAGGGAAAATAGACTTCTCATTTCTTGGAAAGGTCCGTACGATATAATATCAAAAGTTTCCGATGTTGACTATATCGTCGATATTGACGGGAAGCGTAAAACCTTCCACATCAACATGCTCACGGAATTCCATGAACGTCCTGATTATTTACAACCTGTTTTCCAGGCAACGGACGATTTTCCAGTCCAACATGGACAGTACTCATCTCTGTCAGTAATACAGGATGAGGAAACGAGTTTCTCGGATGTAAATTTACCTTTTCCAATGATTCCTCTTCACTCTAATGAATCATGGAAAGATGTTGCAATTTCTCCAGAATTATCTCCAGGAGAGCAGAAACAAGTTTCTACTTTGTTAGAACAATTTCAGGATGTCCTTACTGACATTCCTGGTCAAACGGATGTCATTCAACATGACATTATTCTTACTGACCATAGTCCTATAAGAGTCAGACCGTATCCTATCCCGATACATTTTCAAGCACAGGTAGAGAAAGAGTTAGATGAGATGATAGAGTTAAAAATTATTGAACCATCCACATCAGCATATTCTTCGCCGATGGTTATAGTACGGAAAAAAGACAATAACATACGTCTTTGCGTGGATTATCGCAAATTGAATCAAGTGACTAAATTCGATGCTGAACCTATGCCTTTACTAGAAGAGCTACTTACGAGACTATCGAATTCTCACTTCTTTACTAAAACTCGATTTGTCTAAGGGATATTGGCAAGTTCCACTATCCGAACACGCCAAACCGTTTACTGCTTTTTCGACGCCTAGGGGTCTATTCCAATGGAATTTCATGCCTTTCGGTCTTATGAACGCCCCTGCAACATTTGTACGCATGATGCGTCGAATCCTATCTCATCGCTCAGATGTCATTGCGTATCTTGATGACATCTGTCTTTTCAGTGATACTTGGAACGATCACTATAATGGTATAAATGAACTATTGTCTATCTTACGCGAGCATAACCTGACAGCGAAACCATCGAAAGCATGTATTGGTTTTAGCGAAATATCTTTCTTAGGACACCGTGTTGGTCATGGGTTCCTAAAAACAGAAGACCATAATACAAGTAAGATACTTAACATTTCTATTCCTAAGACTAAAAAGCAAGTACGAAGTCTCTTAGGTCTAATACAATTTTATGGACGATTCATCCCGAATCTGTCCTCCATTATGTCACCTCTTTCTTCCTTGCTAAAGAAAGGGTCTCCTAATGTAGTCCATTGGACTCAAGAATGTCAATCCTCTTTGGATAAGGTTAAAACTATGTTTTCTACTTCACCTATCCTAGTATTGCCTTCTAAGGATAAGACATTTATTCTTCGTAGTGACGCTTCATCCACCGGGATTGGAGCTGCACTAATGCAAGAGTACTCTGGAACTCTGCATCCTGTGATGTATATTTCTCGGAAATTAAATGCCGCAGAGAAGAATTACTCGGTCCTAGACCGTGAATTATTGGCTATGGTTTGGTCAATCCTTAAACTGCAAAGATTTCTTCTGGGCGCGCATTTCATTGTGGAAACTGACCAGAAAGCTCTTACGGCTATTCAGAGTAAAAATCTGAAGAGCGCGAGATCAACGCGATACGCGATTGCTCTACAGCCATTTCATTTTTCGGTGCGAGCTATCCGTGGGTCAGAAAATGTGATGGCAGATATTTTGTCTAGATGCCCACATGATTCATAACTGTTATACAACTTTGATACAGTTGTTTCTATGTTGAAATGTGTACACATATGTAATATATCATATATTGATTGTAACACTACTTAGCGGTTCATTGATATTTATTCACCGCTGATCTTTCAATGTTTTTTCGTCTTTGATGATCATGATGTTAAGATATCTTAGATGAAATTTATGTATAAACTAATGTGGAAATTGGGTCATTGCTAATATTGTAGTATGCGTTGGTGACACCTCTCTGGAAATATTAATACTTAGAGAAGTACTTTCTCTAAGGTCATAAAACTTATGCTTATCATCTGCGCATTGTTATTGGTGCGTTGTGAGCCTATTGTATGTTGCTCCTAGATGTGTTTCAAAAAAAAAAAAAAATGTACCATTTTTTTTTTTTCCCGAGGGGTGTGGTAATCTGTTGCGTGCATATTTTGACGCACATATTACAAAAATCGATATGGCTATTTAATATGGGAAAAATATAGACATTCATTCATTTGTGTATGAAAATGCTGTCTATGGTAAAAGCGAGAGAATCCATGTTTGATTCACACTTTTGATTATAGGAGTAATCGTTCTGGATATTGATCCGGCGCAAGGATATTGCGCTTACGTTTGTACTTATTTTTTAGGGCCAGAAAATATATTAATTTGCTTATTGTGTTTATGGCCTGAATTCATATGTATTACATATTATTAGTACAAGTAGAATCAGTCCTATATTGTATATTTTGGATGGGTAGGAGGGACTAGATTCTTGTTATTCCGGTCTAGCGGAAGTATGAGTTGTCTTGACAAGTCGTGATGAGTTCCGATGTACCGTGATAATGGCGGGTACGCATTTTTCAAAGGGCTGGTAGATTCTTAAGGAAATATGATTCATGAAGTGGTTTTCTTCTAAAGGAGATGGTATCTCTACTATAGTTTATGTTAGAGACTCTCCTAAGGTACGGTACAATGTATAATTCGGACTCCATGTATTGCCAGACCCTATTTTGATGATCTCATGTCGATTCGACCTAGATGGAACATTGTGCTTCGTATCGCTAGGGTCGTGTTTTGTATCGACGAAGATGACAGACTTTCCTGCAGCGGTTATGGCTACGTGAATTAACCTGATCACCGTAGAGCTGTATGGAAACATTTATGAAATCATTTATATACCCATTATAAATTAACTCTGGCTTATATTCTCCTTCCTATGAATGAGTGAACGACAACTCAGGGAGGCGGCCATGTTAGATTTCGGTCATCATATGTTTTGATCACTGCCAAGAGAACAGATTATTTATCCTATTATCGGACAGTGACAGGGAGATCTCAATCTTGCTAGAAACCCCCTCTTTCGTGGTTTCATAATATATGCTACAAACTATGGACGTCAAGTAACTTTAGTTATTTACCGATCTGCCTTCACTGACGCGTTTAGTCAGATAGGGGGATGCGGCCATAATGTATCATGACAATTGAACTTTTGATGTACTGCCCATTATTTCTGAATGTGTCATGACTTCAGATCTGCTATGTATACCTACAAATTGATATGTCAACATACCATGATGTACTCGTATGTCCCAGTGTGTACGTCTGAATAAATTGAGTAAACAAAGATTCCAGCAGTCTGCATTGGTGCCTTGTAGACACAAGTGTATGAGTGGTTATATTGGTCAGCACACGAACAGTACACCATTCGCGGTAATCACACTCTACACTTCTACTTCATACATACACCATCCTGCGTCGGTTGGAGTGACCAAGTTTAGGGCCTGCTTCCCCTGGAGCCTTTGCCTTCCCTAACTCAGGACTAGGGTGAGTTACCCATTTACAGCTGGGTAGACTGGGGGCATGCCTGATCTCAACAACACACCACTCTTCCTTACAGAGCATACCGACTGACACTTTACAGAGTGGAAAGAAGAAAAGAAACTTTACAGCCCCCCCCCCCCCCCCCCCCCCCTCGAGTGTAAAGGAGAATAATGGGCCGAAGCACTTGTTCGATGGGGGGACAACTTCTGATGATCAGATTCCCTCCTGTTGTATCGCTCTGTATAGAGTTTCCTATCATCTTACCTCACTGTATACAGAATAACTTAAACGAAATAAGAACTAGAACAAGCTATCATAATAATCAAAAGCCCTGCCGGGTAACGCTGGTGACAAATGTGTGTCTCGGTCTCCGATAACTTGATCCAGCTGTCGCCAATCTTCAACTATGTCCCATGTAATAAATCTGTGAAGGTATTTCACCCTCTTCTCTTTAAGGTGAATTAAACAGTTGTTACAGTTATTCTGAAGAACTCTGGCTCTATCCCCTTAATTGTGAAGAATGTCTTTTGTTTCTCTAATAATTTCCTCACTGGATGTCCAAGATATCGGCCGCTCCCTTCTGTTGTCTCCAGGTTTGACAAAAAGAAGTATCAATATCCCCACAATAGCACAATCTTTAAAGCAACCATAGCTATTTTAATCCTCCGCTCTTTCTATCAGTCTATGCGTCTGCTGCACCTCTCAACCAACTCAACCATCGATTGTGTTACCTACCAACCAACTCAACCAATGATGGTCTTACCTATCAACAAATTCACCCATCGATCATCTTACCTACCAATCAACCAACCAATCGACCAACAAACCTACATAATCTGCCTGCCTATCTCAACCGGCTAAAGTATTTAGTTAAACTCAGAGCGCGTCTCTTGTTATGTCGTTTTCAATCCTCACAACACGTTGACTTATTGCATAATGCGACATCTGGTTTTTCCGAATGAAGTCAACTTTCACATTGTACCGGTGGTTTATGATATTTTGTCACCGATACCTGGAGGTGTTTGTGCATATGTATTTATGTACGTACGTTATTTTATTGATATATTAGTTTTAGTTGGAAGTTGCAGCCAAGGTAGAATGGGTTCAATTACCAGCGCAGGAGAGAAAAGAACACTTGTCCGACAGGGGGTAGAGGCCACTTCTGTTGACTAGATTGCATCCTGTTGTATCGTTCTGTATAGAGTTTCCTATTATATCTACATGCTTAGACCACTGACAATCGGGAAAAGACCGATGGACTTTTGGAAAAACAAATGACACTGGGAAAGACTAGAAACCGGGTGACCCGGCTGGCTCACCGCAAGCTGCAAACAAATGCTAGTACATAATTGCCCCCAGGATTAACCGAATAAAAAAAGGGGGGGGGGGGATAGAATGATGAATCCACTTGTCACTTATCGAAAACGACCAGCCCAGTTGCACAAGACCCAAGTGGGCCCGCCCCCGTCAGAGTGTAAAGACGTTAAAGGGACGAAACACTTGTCCGACGGAGGGACCGGCGCCCGCTCCATCAAGTAAGAAACATATTCGCAGTTCATTATTTCGCTTACTTTAATTGAGTTATTTCCACCTCATTGTTTTAGTTATTATCTAAAATCGGCTCGGTCAAATCTAGTCAACAAAACTTCATATATTAAAATATACCAAGACAGCGAGCAGCGTGCAAAGTTCAGTACTCAATGACGAGTGGGACGTTGAGATTTTGAATGTCAAAGATTTGACACGTGACTAAATAAACAAACAAATTTAAGTAAATAGCAGGCAATCGTAATACAGAAAGTAGGAAGACACTAGCCAACAGACAAGTAAAATTAGTCTTCACTTCTCCGGGAAATCGAGCCAGGGATCATCCGAATGATGCCATCTCCTCGCTCCGAGAGTTAATCGGGAAAGGACATAATTGTGTTCGACAAATATACATTGCGATTCTATCTTAAATAAAAGTAGTTAAATATGACTATGAAAGAAGTGATCAATGTATAAACCAGGGATAGAACACACAATTACTATGAAAGAAGTGATCAATGTATAAACTAGGGATAGAACATACAATTACTATGAAAGAAGTGATCAATGTATAAACTAGGGATAGAACATATAATTACTATGGAAAAAAAAACACACACACCCACACAAATAGTAATACGTCTTACAAGGAGAAGGACAAGAAAAACCTACGTTGCGGCCACAAGGCCTTCGTCAGGGACAGACAAACAAGAGACAGGAGGGAAAGAAAATGAGAATTAAGTAGAGAACATGAAACTATAAAAATAAGAGAAAAACTCCCTTAATATTAAGTCCAGTCACATGTGAAGCAAGATGGCTGCCACTAAACCCAAGTTTACCCCGTCTTACGGCAGTTCTCCTCATATACTTATATAATTACTATGAAAGAAGTGATAGATGTATAAACTAGGGATAGAACATACAATTACTATGAAAGAACTCATAGATGTATAAACTAGGGAATACACTATCAAGGGTAATCAAGAATGGGAACCAGTTGTGTTTGTGACTAAACAAACAAACAAACAATCCAATTAAGGGCGTTAAAATCTAAAGAAGTTAAGAAAAAGGTAATAATACCATCCACGTAAGTAACCGGCTGTAAATAGGGCTTATGTGAAAGGCAACAGCTGGTAGGTTAACTCGTACCTCACGACTTCATAGTTTCCAGCCTGATATTCAGACATGATTACTTTATAACTACCAATCTATCTTCTCTCATTTATTTATTGTGTAGCCACGTTAAACCACGTTTGATCGTAGCAATGAATAAACCTTTCTTCTCCTTATTCCTGGTTCACACTCAGTCTACCTCAGGATTCTGTCGTTACACAATCGTTCTATCAAGAGAGTTAGTGAAAGCCTTACTCACAGTCTGCTAATGTCGTGATGTTGACATTTCGTGCCGTTAGCTTTTGTTCCACACACCTTATTTACTATATAAGCAGATCAAGCATTTTATATCCTACAACCCAATCACTATTAAAGACATTCTCGCCTCAATCTACCATTAGAACTACCAGTTAAATTCCATACAACGTCTCGCTTTTTATTACAAAATTTTGTCTACTTTCTGCTTCTTGTTTTATTTTTTATTTTTTAAATCTCCTACTACTCAATTTACCATTTTAAAAACATAAAACTGTTTAAATCCCAACTAACAAATTTACCACGTAAACGGGTTCAATCTCTTATACCCTGTATCACTGTAGCAAGACGGGCAAAACACTCTGGAAATAGCACACTAAATAATAATTTCTCTGAGATTTTGGTTGTAAATATAATTCTCACTTAATTTTAGCCGTGGGAAATAAGAATGTTTATGATTTAATGGTAAATAATAATTCTAATTATGATTTTGCGTGTGGAATTTCACTTCTCATTGGTTTTTCAACCATTAAAAACTAAATCACAGTGGAACTCACTTCATTCCAATTGGTGAAAAGTCATTCTCAGTCAAAATCATTGCTTGCCTAATTATGCACAGCCAACTAAGGAAGACAACCTAATCGAATTTGGCACACACAAAAATCCAACGTAAGAGATGAAAAATGGAAGAACCAATCAAACTGAGGGAGATCCAATCATACACGAGCTCAATCAAGTCATACTGAGTGAAAACCAGTATATATAGCCAGTGCAGACAAAGTTTGAACACTTCCTGAATTAATACCAATATTATACCGCTGAGAAGACGCCAGGCTGACCTACTAAGACATTTTTCTGACAAGCTCAAGCCATAGTCGTTTACCAGCCACAGTCCCCGAAGTGAAGTTGTGTCTGAAGGAATGTCTATAAGTGTGCAGATCGTTAAATATCTTAGAGTCATGTAAATTAATGTAATATTTAAAATTCATGATATGATTGACATAAATCTACATGCTTGTGTTTTGTCTTGGCACCCTCAAAACCACCCTGACAACTGAAGTTGGTGTTCAACTGAATATATAACATGAAAACAATCCTCCAACGGCATTGACTCGGCTAGTGGTCATTTTTAGGACGAGTCCTTGTCTGGGCTTGGTTTTTTAATGCTGTGTGGTCCTTATCAGGACTACGTGCAAGAGTTCATGTTGTCATTTTGGGAAGGGAGGTCACTTTGGGAAAACTAAATGTCAACGGGAAATAATTGTAAGAGTACCCCGAATAACTCTGAAATAATATTAATATAATGCTGATATATAAAGGTACTACGTACTCCCCTGACTGAAAGAATCACAATCTCATGACTGTTGTCATAAATGAGGGTTTTGAACTATATAGCCATTCAGTCGCCAAATGCACACGTCCAAGTGCTAACATTCAGATACCATAAGCTTTTTTTGTGTTTTCTCCCTTAAAGGTTATGATATATATATATATATATATATATATATATATATATATATATATATATATATATATATATATAATCCAATACCATAATTCCCGCCGTAAGGTACTTCACACTTTGCACACCGTCATTTGCGCACTTTTTTTTATTTTCGAGAGAGTGCATTAACTTTCGAGCTAAAGGGGGTGCAACTGTGGTTGAAAGTTAGACAATAATATTGTATTGTTTCCCCTTATGTGTACCCGCATTGCCCCACCATGAATGAGGCAACAGATGATCATGACTAAACACTTGGCCAATGTAGCCCCATGCAGATCTCACTGCAGTTGTGGCATGTGCTCCGTGTGTGTCCAAACCAACTTATCTATCTTTGTATTCCTTCAGTAATGCTCTTCTTACCATGCTGTTGATCGTTCTTCCTTCTCGTGCGGTCGCTTTGTGTCGTTGGTCTAAGTCTAATCTATTTGTTCAGACATTTCATTTCTGGTGACTGACTTTATCTCGTATGTCCCGGCTGGATATTAAAGCAGGCAAATGCTCGTGTAGCGGTGGTTTATGTAGTAATGTGTTTGACATGATGAGATTTCTAGTTATATGTACAACCCCATAACAGTCACCTCTTACAATATGTCTGTAGGAACAACAAAAGTTTCCTTTTCTCGTCAAATACTACCCTGTGAACGAGGCGAATCTGACACCAATGTATAACCAGAAACAATTACCGATGTTCATTAAAAATAAAAAAGCGGGGAGGGAGGGAGATACGTCTGTTGAAAATACAGACTATAAAAACAATGCAACATCAGTGTAGAGTCACGTATGTAGAGCTGGAAATATCATACTGAGTTACGTGAATAATTACCAGGTGTTCATTTTTATCCTATGCAATTGTACTTGCCCGACTGATGACGTGCACATTATATATCGCAGCACAAAGTGGGGTGAGAATCTTAATCTAACCAGCAGCTACTAGATTACGTCATGTACAAATTCGGTGATAAGTTTACAATAATAACACATAAGGAAGGGAAACCCGAGGCCCGTAAACAGTAAATTAATATTAGACAAACATAAAGGTATGTTTTCAGGCACTCGTAAGAAATAAAGAAGTAGAACACTTGGACAACAGAAAAACAACAGACGTGAGTGGCTTACCCAGGGTTCGAACTCCGTACCTTCCGTACGACAACTCCGCCTAGCTATCAAGCGAATCACACTGACCCCACGGCCAGCTAGGCATCCCCAAAAAAAGGATGCTTTACTGACTAGTCATCAGTGTGAAATACAAGACAACACCGGAAGTATACAGTGGGCAACTCAGCCCATTAATGACGCAATCACTTCTGTTGTTCCTCTATACAGCAGTATATGTCAGTCCAAACAAGACAAAGACCTTGATACTGTGTCCAGTAAATGATAGAAGACTTAAGGACAGTAGTATAGAACAGAGGGTAGGTTTCTGGTATTGTATAAACATTAATAACACATAAGGAAGGGAAACCCGAGGCCCGTAAACAGTAAATTAATATTAGACAAACATAAAGGTATGTTTTCAGGCACTCGTAAGAAATAAAGAAGTAGAACACTTGGACAACAGAAAAACAACAGACGTGAGTGGCTTACCCAGGGTTCGAACTCCGTACCTTCCGTACGACAACTCCGCCTAGCTATCAAGCGAATCACACTGACCCCACGGCCAGCTAGGCATCCCCAAAAAAAGGATGCTTTACTGACTAGTCATCAGTGTGAAATACAAGACAACACCGGAAGTATACAGTGGGCAACTCAGCCCATTAATGACGCAATCACTTCTGTTGTTCCTCTATACAGCAGTATATGTCAGTCCAAACAAGACAAAGACCTTGATACTGTGTCCAGTAAATGATAGAAGACTTAAGGACAGTAGTATAGAACAGAGGGTAGGTTTCTATCATTTACTGGACACAGTATCAAGGTCTTTGTCTTGTTTGGACTGACATATACTGCTGTATAGAGGAACAACAGAAGTGATTGCGTCATTAATGGGCTGAGTTGCCCACTGTATACTTCCGGTGTTGTCTTGTATTTCACACTGATGACTAGTCAGTAAAGCATCCTTTTTTTGGGGATGCCTAGCTGGCCGTGGGGTCAGTGTGATTCGCTTGATAGCTAGGCGGAGTTGTCGTACGGAAGGTACGGAGTTCGAACCCTGGGTAAGCCACTCACGTCTGTTGTTTTTCTGTTGTCCAAGTGTTCTACTTCTTTATTTCTTACGAGTGCCTGAAAACATACCTTTATGTTTGTCTAATATTAATTTACTGTTTACGGGCCTCGGGTTTCCCTTCCTTATGTGTTATTAATGTTTATACAATACCAGAAGGCTACCCTCTGTTCTGTACTAATGTCCTTAAGTCTTCTATCATTTACTGGACACAGTATCAAGGTCTTTGTCTTGTTTGGACTGACATATACTGCTGTATAGAGGAACAACAGAAGTGATTGCGTCATTAATGGGCTGAGTTGCCCACTGTATACTTCCGGTGTTGTCTTGTATTTCACACTGATGACTAGTCAGTAAAGCATCCTTTTTTTGGGGATGCCTAGCTGGCCGTGGGGTCAGTGTGATTCGCTTGATAGCTAGGCGGAGTTGTCGTACGGAAGGTACGGAGTTCGAACCCTGGGTAAGCCACTCACGTCTGTTGTTTTTCTGTTGTCCAAGTGTTCTACTTCTTTATTTCTTACGAGTGCCTGAAAACATACCTTTATGTTTGTCTAATATTAATTTACTGATAAGTTTACAATGCTATGCAGCAAATAAAAATATAGTGTCAAGAACTGCTTCATCAAGACTGAAAATGGCCCCAAAAAAATGTAACACGGGAAGGACAGTGTAAGCAGACATAAAGCGAATGTCGGAGGACTTTATGTGCTAGGACAATTGTTATGTACCTGGATGCATCAACAAGAATGCACGACGGTGCTCGCCGAAGGGATAGTCTGACGAATTATTATTATTATTTTTTTAAGGCATTGTCTAACGAACATACAGGCCATATGCCGTGTCCAGCGACACTACAATTATAGGTATTCACCAGGAGATGTAACTGCTTCAAAAGTCAAGAAAATATAAAGACAATATATGTACAGGATGTGTAAAATATAACCTGTCAAAGGCCGACAACCACCAGTTGGACAGGAGGTCAGGGCAAGATGTTACAGTTAGACATGACCCGCAACTATGGAAGTCACTTATTAGCATAAGAACATACTCACTGTACTGGAATCAGCGGCGTAGAGAAAAAAAAGGCGGCCATCTAAATAAGACACAAAGAAGAGAAATGACAGAAATAAGGATAAAGAACACACAGAACAACAAACTCAGACTATGCAAGATTTCCTTGGGCACAACTGGTTGAAGGTCTGTGATACCAATCGAGCCACAACCCGGAGGAAGACGGTCTCGGTATGCCTAAATGCATAATCACACATCACCATGGTTTATGTTTAGAATGTTAGCCTTCCAAGCAAACGTTCTGCGTTCGATTCTCGGCAGATTTCTTTTTAATTCAGATATCTGTCTTTAGTTTTTTATGCGTGTATTTGTTAGTGTCTAAGTTTATGTGAGTGCTGACGGCCTTACTTGCTCGGTGGAAGAAGTTAGAGAGGAAAAACTGATACCAGGAGAATGTGTGCTACTGTCAGAATATGAACCAAAAATGGCACACCATCTTTCCTTGCTCGTAAAGAAGTCAGCTCTTGATGTAGAAATAATTATTAGTCTCCGTCCTGGGGACCCAATGCAACAGATTGACTGACAATAAGCTAATGTCCACCATAGTCATGTCTGATATCGATTCTATCTTGCAAACAAGCTGGATGACAGTTAGCACTGAAAATAAGGCGCTAATAAAATCAATTATCATTAAGTGGAACCTCTACACCTCACGGTAGAAGGGGAACGACTAAGTAAGTAAGTAATCATTAAGTGGTGTGCGAATTGTGTAGGTAACCACATCTGTAAGGGCACTTAACTGCGTGGGGCAGGATTCCTACAAGGGGACAAGCTCCAATGATAGCTTCATAATGCACGCAACAGAAAATCATGTTGACGACATGTGTAGGTAGTCATACTTGTCGACTAATTCTGGTTCCTGGTGTTCTCAACCAATCACATTGTTGATCTAGCTACTCTCATGGAGGCTAACAGAAAGATAGGAAAGGCGCATTAGGACAGGACAGCAGATAATTAATCTAAAGACAAGATCTAAGAAGCTTTCAAGAAAGAGATTGACAAACAACAGGCAGACCTGAACAAGTCGGGAAAGGTTATTTAGACCATCGGTCAACTAGATATAAGACCATCAAAGACAGGGAGGAAATAAAACGACCGGATATAGCGGCAAAGATTCATCAAGACTTTCTTGGCCTTCGTCTTCAACTGTCATATAATAACATCTACATTTTGAGTGTCTCAAAAGGTTGGTGCCCTATCTCAGGCTTCTCATATAAACCACATCTTCTCTCAAAAGGCTGGACATCTGTCTCTGGTGTGTCTCTTAGCTCTCATATAACCACGTCTACTTCTCACAATGTTAGTAGTCTGTCTCAAGGTTCTCTCACTGTCATACAGTTTCTCCCTCAAAGAGGTCGGCGAAGACTATACTGTCAACCAGATCTTCTCGAGAAGCTGACATTCTTGAAAATGTTTGGTCTTGCTAGGAAAACTGAAGGAGGAAAAAGAATTGTCCATGCCATATTTGCCATCCTCTATCGCTCCTTCCATCAACGGTGCCCGTCGCTACAACATGCCGCAGTTCTCTTAAAACATACCCACTAAAAGTACAAGCATGCTGGAATTTGTCAAGACTTCTTCAATAAGATTGGTAAGAGTTCTATGGGTGTCAAACCACATTAGTGTTGTGCCTAGTCACCTTATTGTACTCTCACTTACTGGGCAAACTCAGATGCTGGCTCCATGTAATCATAGATAAGAAGGTGAAGAGAAGGCGGCGTCGTTGGGTAGGTTATACATTAATAAAAATGGCTGAACGGGATTATAAGACAGTTCTCGTGAGTGAGATTTTTTTTTAAAAACACATGGAGAAGAGAGATAAAGACAGACATAAAAGATATAAAGACGATATGGGAAGACTTTGAAAAGGCACAAGATGGGGGGGGGGGGGGGGGAACTTGGTAGGTTTTTGTGGAGAACCTGTGCTCTATGGCCAGCATTACAAGGTAGTCCTTGTTCTTGAATTCCCGGGGCAACAGATGTAGAGGAAGACATGGAATAACCTTTAGCAGACGTCACGGGACAGGAAGCCTTGGTCAAAGTTTCTTCAATGCCTATGATCCTTGGGGAGCTGAAGGCTGATGACAAGACAAATCAGTAATACAAAGTACAACCTTTTTTCAATGATATTGGCACCAGCATCAAGTAACGGCACACTATCAAATACAGCTGTAACAGCATCAAGTAACGGCACACTATCAAATACAGCTGTAACAGCATCAAGTAACAGCACACTATCAAATACAGCTATAACAGCATCAAGTAACGGCACACTATCAAATGCAGCTGTAACAGCATCAAGTAACGGCACACTATCAAATACAGCTGTAACAGTATCAAGTAAAACCTTGAGAGGATGGCATGGGACAGGAAGCCTTAGCACAAGTTTGCTGAAAGCTTACGCCCCTAGGGGAGTTGAAAGGTGAAAGAAGAAGAAGAGGAAATATCAAGTAACGGTTCTCAATCTATTATGAATTGTGACACAGTTTATCAAACCTGTAGGATGTCGTCATACAGCAGCAATTAGGATCACACTAACCGGTCCTGTATATCGTGAAATGAAGATATTAATATTTCACAACACACCGGTGTCTGTGACTGGCCCTTGCTGTAGCATTACGTGGCGCGAGGGGACACAGGGAGAACAAATAATTAATATCTACAATATATAGAAAATGATAAGAGATATAGTGTACATGAGACTGTCTACTGACAGAGTTCAGCTAAATGGTTTTTTAACAAACTGGTCAGGGCATTTCTGGACTGTTACTGTTGTTGCCCTCTATTTGTCTGTGACGTCAGTAAACTGACATGAAGCTTCCAGAGCACAACAGCTAGAGAAAGGTCGTCTGCCCATAAAACACAGAGCCAACACAGGGGATGACAACCACTAAAACTATACAATGAATACATCTATAAGAAGAAAGATAGGATGACAACCACCAAAACTATAGAATGAATGCATCTATAAGAAGAAAGATGGGATGACAACCACCAAAACTATACAATGAATACATCTATAAGAAGAAGGATAGGATGACAACCACCAAAACTATACAATGAATACATCTATAAGAAGAAGGATAGGATGACAACCACCAAAACTATACAATGAACACATCTATAAGAAGAAAGATAGAATGACAACCACCAAAACTATACAATGAATACATCTATAAGAAGAAAGATAGGATGACAACCACCAAAACTATACAATGAATACGTCTATAAGAAGAAGGATAGGATGACAACCACCAAAACTATACAATGAATACATCTATAAGAAGAAGGATAGGATGACAACCACCAAAACTATACAATGAATACATCTATAAGAAGAAGGATAGGATGACAACCACCAAAACTATACAATGAATACATCTATAAGAAGAAGGATAGGATGACAACCACCAAAACTATACAATGAATACATCTATAAGAAGAAAGATGGGATGACAACCACCAAAACTATACAATGAATACATCTATAAGAAGAAGGATAGGATGACAACCACCAAAACTATACAATGAATACATCTATAAGAAGAAAGATGGGATGACAACCACCAAAACTATACAATGAATACATCTATAAGAAGAAACATGGGATGACAACCACCAAAACTATACAATGAATACATCTGTAAGAAGAAAGATGGGATGACAACCACCAAAACTATACAATGAATACATCTGTAAGAAGAAAGATGGGATGACAACCACCAAAACTATACAATGAATACATCTATAAGAAGAAAGATGGGATGACAACCACCAAAACTATACAATGAATACATCTATAAGAAGAAAGATGGGATGACAACCACCAAAACTATACAATGAATACATCTATAAGAAGAAAGATGGGATGACAACCACCAAAACTATACAATGAATACATCTATAAGAAGAAAGATGGGATGACAACCACCAAAACTATACAATGAATACATCTATAAGAAGAAAGATGGGATGTCAACCACCAAAACTATACAATGAATACATCTATAAGAAGAAAGATGGGACGACAACCACCAAAACAATACAATGAATACATCTATAAGAAGAAAGATAGGATGACAACCCCCAAAACTATACAATGAATACATCTATAAGAAAAAAGATGGAATGACAACCACCAAAACTATACAATGAATACATCTATAAGAAGAAAGATGGGACGACAACCACCAAAACAATACAATGAATACATCTATAAGAAGAAAGATGGGATGACAGCCCCCTAAAATAAATGATAAATAAATCTATAAGCAGATAGGGGTAATGATGGTCACCAAACAATATGGCGAGAACAGAACTATAAGCAGAAATATCATGAAGAAAACTAAAAGCAGAAATAAAAATAGCAATAAATGGTCAGAACTAGAGTAGAATGACCCAGGACTGAATTAAGCTGGCAGATCGGTCATGACGTTTGCTTCATATCAAACAGAAAGGCAAATAATAAACTGATTTTATTGTACTTATTTAGCATGACTAGCTCTATAAAGGTATTAACATTGAGTGTCTCCATTAGCAGATAACTTAAACATACCACCTGACTGATGACTAACTCATCTGTGGTCACAATTTCAAACCTTCTGCGCATATTTGCTCAAACAGATAATGCTTTAAGTAAAGCTTGATATGGTGGAAGGTGACGTCAGATCCAGATAGGAACATGCCTGTCTGTCGTTGTTGGTAAGAGGAGCCAGGTCAAATAACACACGACAAGATCTCCCTTTACATTGTAAATGTATATTAAGTTGTTGTTGTTGTCACTATTATTTATGTGATGGCATTACTGAGCTGCAGTCATCCGGTTAAAACGAGGAGCATCAAAGAAAGAAAGAAAATTCAAATCTGCTTTTTTCACACGCCCTTACTCTTTCGCGTTATCTTTTTTTTCTAACTTTAATAATAGATGTAGCAATCAGTGAGCTTGTGTGTTCCCCGTATGTCTTTTCTTCCAAAAATATTTAACAGACAGAGATAGATAGGCATAATCATAGACAGAGAGATAACATTGTGAGTCCGATAAATAGATGAATCTAATACGGTCCCTTTTATGTCAGTCATGAATTTAACATTAAGCTCCACTTGGGATAACAAATGTCAACCTGGCCGTTAACTGAAAACTGTGACGTGTCTCTAGCTAGATGAACGAAACCACAGCTGGCATACGGTTGGCCGTAGTCCAAAACGACGACTGTGGATTTCATCATTACCATTAAGCTAATTTGGACGTGCTGTCTAAGTCACGTGCTGTCTAAGTCACGTGCTGTCTATGTGCAAGAGCTGTCCGTCTTCTTGGTAATACAGCTCAAGAGTGGTAGAGGCTTGGCGCCGGCTGCGCCTACGCCTCGATACGTCTAGTCACGGAGATATAACCCCCTTTGCAGGGTACAGAACCTCTTTTCTCGTGGCATTGCACCCTCGCTACCCGATAAGAGGTTCCCTGGGGTTGCAACAAAGCCCACCTTTGACTGATTGCTCGTGTCAGTCTTGTCTCGGAGCTATACCCCCTTTGCAGGGTAGAGAGCTATCAAACCTCGGGTCAGTACACACACGCCATAGTGGGCCTGGTGTAGCCTGGTCTGAGTCTAGGATGCTCCCTGGGGTGAAAAAAAGCCCAAACCACTCCCCAAAAAGTGCGTAGATGCACGGCGGGTTGCTCACTCATCGCTTGGGGGCACGATGGGTGGCTTTCTGGCCGTGTGGCAACACGGACCGTATGCAGAGGCGTGGCGGTGGCTGCGCCACCGCCATACCAAGCTGCCTGTGTGCCAAGGGTATAAGAGTCTAGCTACTCGCACCCTCATCGGGGATAAAAGCAAGCAAGCAAGTCTCGGATGCCAAATATAGTAATAATAGCCCCTTCAGTCATAACTGACTATGGGAATGCGCCCCTGAGGTGACAGCCCTCAACTGCTTATTTTCCTGGTGCTCCTTTCGACGTTTTCTCCCCTCCTCTGCTTCTTGAGTGAGCCTCTCTTGGCCCAATCTGAGGTGGTGCCGTAAATAGCATCGCCGCTTAGTGCGATCGGCAGCTTCATCATCCCATGTTGCTGGATCCATGTCCAGTGCCCTCATATCTCTCTTGCACACATCTTTGAACCTCAGCTGTGGTCGCCCAACTGTTCTCTTGCCATCTGCTAAATATAGACTTGATAGATTTTGTTTAACACGTGAAAAGGCGTTCTTGAAGTGTGAATGAATGATGCGCAAGCTGGTCTTAATACACGAAGGTGGTTCAAGATTAATCTGGAATTATCATGGTCCCTGAAAAAGGAAGCACGTGAAAAAAGCAACTGCCATATGTAGGTGCTGTCTCCATTGCTCAACGCTTGTGACATAATATCGTGAGCTGTGTATGTGAGCATGACCGTTAATCAAAGATGGCGTCACTTCGTGTCATGAACGACGGTGTTTTGCCACATTTCTAATCAAAGACACAAGTGGAACCTACAGAGATTAATTGTTACACAGTACAGAGAAGAAATCCTGTCAACATCAGGTCCAAGTAATTTGTGTGGTCAGTTTTCTGAAGACCGAGAGCATGTCTTCAATCTACTACGTGCTTATGTGTTACGAACAAGCAAAATGTTCGAATAATCGAAGCACTGAAGAGGCAATTTTGGGAAACTGGAGAATAGCAGGGTGTGATAATGCATCCAGTCCCAACTAAGATGGTTTGGCCATGTCTGCAGAATGGGAGAAGATCGGCTACCACGACAAGCATGGGAAACAAAGAGCCAGGGATCCAGACCTCCAGGACGACCCAGAGTCCGCTGGGAGGACAACATTAGACAATCTTTGAAGGACCGAGGACTAGAATGGAACCAGGCCAGGAAGAGACAGCTGATAGAATGGTCTGGCGCTCTCTCTTCCAAACCTCTACACCTCACGGTAGAAGGGGAACGACTAAGTAAGTAAGATAATGCATCCATAACAGGAGTAAGTGTTGGCGTGGTGGACATAATTATTTACCAATAGTTAATGCATAAGAAAGTCGGTGTTCCGTGGTTCCCCCCGGTTATTAACTTTTGATGACAAAGTACACTGGGCTGATGTGTGTTCTGACCATTGACCATGCAGAATAATTCAAATGAGAGGTATGGCTTTCTAGGACCAAAAAGTGACCCGTGACAAGACGTGGGTGCAACACTATACGTGGGTGCAACACTATACGTGGGTGCAACACTATACGTGGGTGCAACACTACACGCTAAAATAGAAATTATTATTCAACTTCAAATGGCGTACCATGGGACCCCCCCCCCCCCCCCCCCCATGAAAAAAAGTTCAAAACGCAACCCCAGCTGGCGGTTTGATTTATACTGGTATCCATTAAAACCAAAACAGACCATGTCTATTATCTGCCGTCTGGTGCGTCTTGTTAACTGTCATATTACCTACCAGCAGCTTGCTTCGTTATTCAATTTAAGTCATTTCACGGACAAATAATACTGCTGCATGATAACGGCCGCCCACATATAGCATGGGTCGCCATGGTGACGCTACGATCAATGGACTGAGATCGTGGTGAAATATCTATAGTCCTGCTGGATCCTGAAGTAGCAATGACATCAAACCAGCAATATTACCCTAGGCTGCGAGATCAGACACATTCCATCTTTTCTGCGGGTATATCGACTGCAAATATGAAGAAAAATATTCCGCTCAACCTTTGATGGGTTATAATTATGATATATGAACATTTTACTTCCATTGCTGCCGCGAAACGTAGCCTAGTGAGGAGCTGAAGCTCTTGAGGCACATGTGCCGTACTGGCTACTGTTAGTCCGTACTGGCTACTGTTTGTTAGTCCGTACTGGCTACTGTTAGTCCGTACTGGCTACTGTTAGTCCGTACTGGCTACTGTTAGTCCGTACTGGCTACTGTTAGTCCGTGTTGTTGTAGGATTTCTGTGATGTTGTCTCTCTATCTACCTCCTGGTCTTCCCCGTACCCTGAACCCAAACCTTCTAATGTTGTAGGCGGCAAAGTGGTCATTTATACGGCTTCAGTCTCATGTGATGGCAACACCACTTTACTTCCTGTCTCTCTAAATTCTATTTATTTTTTTTTTTTTGTATTACGATTATTATTTGTTAACTCATTCTAAGCTACTAACAATATAAAAAAATACAGATCTAACCGTTTGAAGACCTTGTCTTACGGCATTCTTCATTCTACTGGCGTTCGCGTCCTTAAAGAAAAAAGGACGTTTGTTACGTAGTGATGTCGCCGTTATACCAGCAAAGCTGCGATATCTCCGCCTTTCTGCTTTCCGGTTATCGGACCGTTTTATCGTTTCGGCCCGACCACATCCTTTTATACTTGTTCCCTCCGGGCAATCGAGCCAATATTTGGGACCGGTTACCCGTATTTCCCACGGTTATCGATGCTGTGTAGCCATTCATGAGGCGCAACCCAACCATCATCATATCTGTATGCTGTGTATTAATGAAACACCGCTCACATATTTATAATGGCTGTGTTCGGTCGAACTGTTTGTTAATTATGGTGGTATTGTACAGCCATCAGTACCCGGTACCCAAGAGCAGTGTTATTCTGCTGGTTTTTACAATTGTTTTACACCCGACAAATGTTTACACTACCAACCGACCACTCCTCGTTCAGAAATGAGATCGAAGTATATTTATTTTTGTCATGGGCGGGGCACTTTTGTCACCCCTTTTTATCTCGTTTGGCGACATAACGATTGAATAAAGCCTCCATTACTAGGGCGCGCATCTCTTCTTTCCCCGGTCATCAAAGCATATTCGCGCGGGAGGGGGGGGGGGGGGGGGGGTGGGGGGTGATCGAGCAGATTAGTTGCTATTAGGGATGGAGGTGATAGCTTGCACATTCCTATCCTATTAATTCTTCGATGTAAGAGGACCAAATTTTTCTGTCATGGTGTTTTTAATCTGCCCACCTGTGTTTACCAAACAGAAGTACAAGGTTACAAAATCCTCCCACACTTGTATCCTTATGTCCTTCGTCCCTTGCCAAGCTCTTGAAAAATTAATTAACGGTCTCTTTTTGCTTTATTTTATTATATCTTTCTTTAAAGTCTCCTTTCCTCCCATACCACCTACCCCTCATCCCTCATACATGTCACGATTCTTTCTGTTTCGAGCTTTAGACCGCCATTCCATTTGTTGCTCTTCTGTACCCTTATCTATCTATTGTATATATTATTTAATTTTCAAATTTTCATGAAACTTTTAGTATTAGTATGGGACAGAAGCTCTACATCATTCATGCTGTAAGTGGACTTTTGCAGGCTACTGGACACATCCTCTAGTATTCGATCTTCATCTTTTACTGCAGAATATGACAATAAAAATATTCACAAAAAGCTTGACTATCCATTACAAAGGCTTGAATTGCGTCCTCCAACAAAATCATATAATTTCATACTCAGGGAGGGTGGGTGACAGTGGTGTATTAATTCCACGCGGTGACAGTACGACTTGGCACAGGTTTATGGCATTAAAGTTATACTAATGTGTGTACCAGTGCTGCCTCATTCGAGTGGATTGGGCCTGCACTGAAGAGATTAGTGAGATTTATTCTTTTAGATTTTGCTCTTTGTATTGCTTCCCATTTCAGGGTGGCATACTCTAGACCCCATGTGGTACCTGGGATTCTCACATTCTGAATAGTAGCGTTAATGTACCCGTTCTCAAGGACTCGTGTGGTCTGTCTTCCTGCTATCACTGAGAAGAACGTCTCCTTGTTTCCCACACTAAGTAACAAAAGTGGCCAAAAGTGACCCATGTCTGTGGAATGTTGTTCTTTTAGATATTTACTCCATTTTTCTTCTTCCATTCTCTACGTCTGTGATGGTTTTTTTCCTCGTAATTTTCAACAGTCAGTCCCGTAGTTTGAAAACTTCGATTCACTTATTATATAATGTATGGGACACCATTAGGACTAGGAGTTGATGTGCATCGTGTTTTCTGTACAATAACAGTTGCTTTTTGCAGTTTTGGAGGATTGGTGTTGAATTAAGTTCATGGTTAACTAGACATAAACAAAGAGCCAAGGATCCAGACCCCGAGGACGACCCAGAGTCCGCTGGGAGGACAACATTAGACAATCTTTGAAGGACCGAGGACTAGAATGGAACCAGGCCAGGAGGAAGACAGCCGATAGAATAGTCTGGCGCTCTCTCTTCCAAACCTCTACACCTCACGGTAGAAGGGGAACGACCAAGTAAGTAAGTAAGTAAGTTAACTAGACATTACAGGGTCTGCCATATTGAGAAGTACATCTTTGTGACTGTCAGAATACGATTTTCTCACGTGTTCTTACAATTCTTGTTTTTCTAATGCTTAGTGATCAGACTGTGGTTGTTCAAAGAGTTATTCAGCAGACTTGAATGGTTCCCTGAAGTATCTTTCCCCAGCCATCCATGTTTTCCTTATTTTCCTGCCCAGCCGTTTAGCTTTACAAAGCGCATGACCCTGATTTTTCAAGTGCTTCCAACCCTGTAAAAATCCCTCCTTTTCTTCCTCTGTTGCTTTCTTGGGCTATTCTCATATACTCATAAATACTTTGTAAATGAATTAGTTCCTACAACATGTCTGATGTCATCGTGTCTCATTCTGTCTCTCTTGGCAACATTAATGACTTTTTTTAAGCATCTCTTTTCACATTATGTGGTTTTCCTCTCCTGTGCTTTGGTCAGGGACTATGTCTGACACTGATAGCACAGAGGGTAATAAAATATACTATGTGTCAGCTGTCGTTTAGTTTCCATACTGATATGTGAGTAGTGATGACAGTTGGGGCGAGTCACTGCACTGACTTTTTTTACTTCTTGTTTCAATTTCTGTGACAAGTCTTCCGTTTTCAGTATTAAAAAAAAACGCTTCCTAGGTCTTTAAACTCTGGGACCTGCTTAAGCCTGACGTTGTTAACATGTGGTGTTAAGTGGGTCTGGCGATCTGCTGATCTTTATAGTGTTGATGGGCGTGCGTATTCTTTTCTTTGCCGCTGAGCGTTAGCGTTCAGGGAAACGACCTTTAAGAGAAGTAGTTAATGCAGACTTCTGATTGTCCATGACTCTCTTCCATATAACAAGGTATATAACAATGAAGACCTCTCTTGCCTCCAGTGCCAGAGCTTCAATGGCACTGAATTTTACGCGTTTGTTTCTTCAATGGGTTTTCCCGCTACGGTGCACGGCGCAATGTACCCTATTGACCGGATCTGCTGCTCCAAAGATTTGACAAAACAATGGAAAAGAAGGAGGCCAGAGCTGTGATAAAATTTCTTATGTTTCAGGGAAAAACACCTACAGAAATACACAGGGAGATGGAACCAGTGTTTCGTGATTCTTGTCCTTCATATACTTCGGTAAAAAAACTGGTGTCAACAGTTTAAGTGCTGCCGCTCAAATGTTGCTGATCTGCCAAGATCTGGTAGACCAGCCTCAGAGTGCAACGATGAAAATGCAACAAGAGTGAAGAAAATCATTGACCAGGATCGAAAAATGACAATTGTGGAGATAGCTAGTAGAGTAAAACTAAATGAAAGAACAGTTTATAGAATTTTACACAACAGACTGAACATGAGAAAAGTGTGTGCACGCTGGGTTCTGTGACTGTTGACACGTGAACAGAAGCAAACGAGGGTAAATCGCTGTCAACAGTTGCTCAAAAAGTGTCAGTCAAAAAACTTTTTGGAGACCATGGTGACAGTAGATGAGACTTGTGTACACCATTATGACCCATAATCCTAAATTGCCAGCATGCAATGGAAAACCCCGGGCTCCCCAACACCTGTCAAGCCGAGGGCGCAGAAATCTGCAGGAAAAGTGACGCTGACTGTTTTTTGGGACGGCAAAGGTGTCCTTTTGAAATATTTTCTGCCTCGTGGCAACACAGTTAATGGACAATATTATGCAGATCTTCTCACAAAACTAAGAAAGGTTGTGACCAGGAAACGAGTGATAACGCGCACTCAAAATCTTCCTTTGCTTCAAGACAACACGCCCTCTCACAAAGCACGGCTTGTGCAGCTAGCAGCCAACGATTTGAATATTGAAATTCTTCCACATCCACCATATTCTCCAGATTTGGCTTCATCAGACTTTTTTCTATTCCCAAATCTTAAACAACAGCTAAAAGGAAATCATTTTGACAACGGTGAAGAAGGTATACTGACATGTGATGACTGGTTTAGTTTGAAAAATAGGGTGTTCTACTCCCAAGGTCTTTTCAAGGTCAAGCAGAGATAGCAGAAGTGTGTCAATTCAGACGGTGGCTATATTGAAAAGGAATAAACACTACACAAAATTTCAGCTCTCTGTGACATGTCCTTCATGGTCAGGCCCAAGACTTATGTCAATCCCCTTGTACATCTTCCATCAGATGTTATTGACGTACCTATGTCATTACATCTACTGAATTGTTTCAAACTGTCCCATTTACTTTGATAGAACATTCTGGAGAAGTCCTTTTTTTCAGGATAGAAACATTTTTGGTAAGTCCAGCTAAACATGCATATAAATTAATATGAAACAAAACATAAAGGTATGTTATAAGGCACTCGTAAGAAATAAAGAAGTAGAACACTAGACAACAGAAAAACAACAGACATGAGTGGCTTACCCAGGATTTGAACACTGGACCTTCCGTGCGACAACCCCGCCTAGCTATGCAAGCGAATCACACTATCCTCCCTGCCATCCACGCATCACCAAAAAATGATGCTTTGATGACAGGTCAATAGTGTTATAAATGTTTACACAATACCAAAACCTACCCTCTGTCCTGTACTTACTGTTCTAAGTCTACTATCATGTACTAGACACAGTATTAAGGTCTCTTTGTCTTGTGTGGACTGGCCTATGCTGTCCGATAGGGAAACAACAGAAGTGATTGCGTCATTAATAGGCCGTACTGCCCATGGTGGACTTCCGGTTCGCACTATTGACCTGTCATCAAAGCATCATTTTTTGGTGATGCGTGGATGGCAGGGAGGATAGTGTGATTCACTTGCATAGCTAGGCGGGGTTGTCGCACGGAAGGTCCAGTGTTCAAACCCTGGGTAAGCCACTCATGTCTGTTGTCTAGTGTTCTACTTCTTTATTTCTTACGAGTGCCTGAAAACATACCTTTATGTTTGTTTCATATTAATTTACCATTTACAGGCCTCGGGTTTCCCTTCCTTATGTGTTATAAACATGCATATGGCTTGCTGACGTATACAGTCACAACACCAACAATACGATCACTACAAATAACAACCCATTAGGCTTGGGCATACGAGTGTCCAATATCCTTGTCAAGTGTAGTTATCTAAAAGTGATAGGTTAATTGACTGTGTCGTACAAGCATATCTTATTTTACTTTATTCCTCAGCAAGCAATCTACTTGTCCTTTCTTCATTATCCAGTGTAGTTCACCTATTTGTAGGACTCAAGACTTTTTGTCATGTGTGTCACCAGTCCACAGTCTCATGTTAAGAGTAACTGAGTTGTTCATTCATTTTTTATGTTTGTTGTTTGCATCATCTTGCACCATATTTACTTTCAGTTGTGATATGTGTGTGTGTGTGTGCGTGTGCGTGTGCGTGTGTGTGTGTGTGAATATATTTACATCTTAGTTTATCACTTGTTTATATATTTTGTGCTGTGGGTGTTTAAGTTGATCAGTGTTTTCTTCAGGCTAGACTGGGAGTGGGGGTTTTAGGGATCCCAGAGGCAAGCTGTCACTGGAGACCAGAACCCCTTCCTTCTCTCATTCCCTCTTGGTGTCCTAAGCATGCCTCATGAGCCATTACCATAGGGGGGCCTAGAGGATTTCATCTCACATTCATCTTTGCCATTTGACAAAAAACAAATTACCTTGCGACAAAGAGTATAGACGTAATGAACAAAGATAAAGAGCTCAGTGAGGTAAAGAGTCACAAAATTACTGAACACACTCACCACTGAGGTATCTGCAGTGTAATCCACACTCTGTGCAGTAGAATCTATGCTGCTAGTGTCCTTAATATCCAATAGTGTTGCCTCTGCCGCTGCAGCCCCACCGGCAATTATGCTTAACACGTGAAAATCATCATCCACTGTTGGCGTGGGAGGGACGAGATTAGCCTCATTATCATCCCTTAAGTCATCCACAATCTCTGGATAGGGTTCCTGGGTGATGAACATGGAAAAACTCAATCATTGGAGTAATTATTTTATATCATCATAAATGTTGTTTCATGTTTCTCTTCTCCTCCTCGTTTTCCAAATGTTAAAACTATCAGGTTTTCTGTTTCAGTACAAACCCGACCACTAGCCTGGAAACAAAGTCTCCTTGAGTGCTAATAATTCAGCTGGAACATACCTGGCCAGTTGGCAGCGTAATACGACTAAAGTAAAATGGAGTATATCTTCTCACTAAGTTTAATAACAACATTTCTAATGTGTTTTTATCATTCCCCTTTTAACTCCCTGAGGAGCAGAGGCCTCTAAAACACTCACGCTTCTCCTTGTACTTTAATAAAAGGAGGATATTTTTACAACTGTAGTGAAATTACATCCATCTTAATTTAAGTGGTTTTCTGTTTGTTTTGGTTTTTTAATGGCATGCACCTGCACAGCAGACAGGTACAACAAAGAACAGTTAACACCTACATGTTTATTTAATTTTAGCCCTTCACTTTTACATTTTAATTTCATTAGAAATGATTAATTGTGCTTAAATGACCTAAAAATGGAGCTTAATTCTGGCTTCACCTGTTTAATGAAATGCACCCAGCAGTAATTTTCATACATCATAGTTGAAGGTAGTTATATGCAAAGAATCACCTTTTTAGCATTAAAAATAAAACGTATTATAATTAAAAGCAGAGGGGCAATATATTCAGACATTCACTCTGCATGTAAAAAAACAATATATTAAAATTACACTTGAAGACTCAAAACAATGGAGAACAAATGTGACAAGTCGTGGACTTTCATAAATTAGATATTGGGGAATAAAATGGAATGACAGGATCCCCAATGTGGAACTGATGGAAATAACATGACTAAGAACCACCTGCTTCAAGAAGTGGACAAGGAAATTGGCAGTGGACATGACATCCAATAACCTTAACAGTGCCAAATAAACATGAGAGTTTGATCCAAATAAACATGGTTATTCTAGTAAGTGTTAATAGTGCATATTTAGCTGATGCTATACATGAAAATATCAGTAAGGAATCAGCAACTGGAACAGACAGATGCCTTCACATACCTAGGATGCATAGTAACACCAGACGGCGGAGCAAGCAAAGACATCAACAACAGAATGAACAAAGCAAGAACAGCCTTTTTTAGTCTAAACAACATCTGGAAGTCCTCTCAGTACAGCACAAGCACAAAATTAGGATTATATCAGAGCTGTGTGCTTTCTGTGCTTTTCTATGGCGCGGAGAGCTGGAGAGTTACAGAGAAGGAAATGTCGAAATTGTCCTCATTTCACACAACATGCCTAAGAAAAAATCTCCGAATCTTTTGGCCGAATATCATCACCAACCAAGATCTGCTTACTCTGAGCAAGCAAGAGGACATGCACACCATCATAGCTGGCAGACGCTGGAGCTGGGTTGGCCATGTCCTCAGAAGAGACCCCGATGCCATCACAAGAACAGCTATGCTTTGGACCCCTGAAGGAAAACGAAAGAGAGGCCGACCAAAAACAACTTGGCGGAGGACTGTGGAGGCTGAGATGCAAAGAATGAACCAGAGTTGGGGCACTGTACAAAGGATGGCCGCCGACTGAGCAAAGTGGAATCAATTTGTTGTTGCCCTACAAGAAGCCACCAGGCGTAATGGCCACTGACTGCTTTGACGGTCGGTGGCTAAGGATCAAAGAAGAAGAAGAGAAAATATAGATCAATAGAAGATGATGAACAAATAATGATTAAAAACTGTACTTACAGGCGTGTGACACACGCCCCAGGTAAATTATCTGCAGAAATACCAATAAAATATACTATTAAAAGATTCTAACAATTTAGAAACACTTCTGTTTTTTTAAATCGTCAAGAAATTATAAAAACAGGTTGTTGACCTGTAAAAACAAGTCAGTTTAGAAAGACATCAATAAGAGAAAACAAGACAAAAACAGGTTGTTGACCTGTAAATGACATTAATGATGACACTCAGTCTTCTTACGAGTATGTATCGAGTATGTATCGAGTATGTATCGCGTTAAGACATTTTTTTTTTTTTAATGTAAAACTTTTGCCTCGTTTTGGCGAGGCGCGTCCCGTTCAACCTAGTCGGTTATATTAGGGCGCATGTCCAAATATAAAAGAACCTTAGGTCTAAGGATTTTTTGCGTTAAGACCAAAAACTGATTAACGCATGCAGGTTGGCTACCTCTACGTCAAGAGTCTGCCAAAGAAAAGGCGAGACTCTTTCTTAATAGATACAGACGTCTGCGACAACTCTCTCCTGGTGACCACAACTCTCTCCTGGTGACGAAGCATCTTTTCATGATGTCCTTACTGACATCCCTGGTCGGACATCTGTCATTACACATGACATTATACTGACTGATGACAATCCTATTTGAGTCCGCTCTTATCCCATTCCACTCCATTTTCAAACTCAAGTGGAAAAAGAATTGGATGAAATGCTACGGTTGAACATAATGGAACCATCTACTTCAGCGTACTCTTCGTCTATCGTTATTGTTAGGAAAAAGGACAATAACATCCGTCTTTGTGTCGATTATCGCAAATTAAATCAAGTCTCAAAATTTGATGCTGAACCAATGCCTTTGTTAGAAGATTTGCTTATCAAACTCTCTAACTCTATTTTTTTCACAAAGCTCGACTTATCAAAGGGATATTGGCAAGTTCCTCTTATTGAGTGCGCCAAACCTCTTACTGCTTTTTCTCCGCCTCAAGGTCTGTTCTAATGGAACTTCATGCCTTTTGGTCTCGTCAACGCTCCTGCTACTTTTGTTCACATGAAGAGTCGTATCCTTTCTCATCGTTCTGATGTTATTGCATATCTCGATGATATTTGCCTTTTTTAGTAACTCTTGGGATGATCACTTTAGTGCTCTCTGTTCACTTTTGTCCACACTTCGTTCTCACAACTTGACGGCTAAACCGTCTAAAGCCCACGTTGGTTTCAGTGAGATCTCTTTTTTAGGACATCGTGTTGGTCATGGTCTTTTACAGACTGAAGACCATAATACTTCTAAGATCCTCAATATCACTGCTCCTAAGACTAAGAAACAGGTCCGTAGTCTTCTTGGTTTGATTCAATTCTATGGACGATTCATCTTACCCTTATCTATCACTGCGCCTCTTTCTAGCCTATTAAAGAAAGGTTCGCCTAACATGGTATGGTGGTCTCCAGAGTGCCAGGCCACTTTAGATAAAATTAAATTGTTATTTTCATCTGCTCCTATTTTACGATTGCCAAAAGCAGATATTCCTTTTATTCTTCGCAGTAACGCGTCCTTGATGGGGATCGGGGCCTCCTTGATGCAGAATTATTCTGCAACTCTACACCCTGTCATGTATGTATCCAAGAAGCTAACTGCATCAGAAAGAAACTATTCTGTACTCGACCGTGAACTTTTGGCTATGGGTTGGTCAACTCTCAAGCTTCAGAGATTTCTCCTCGGCGCACATTTCATCGTGGAGACGGACCAGAGAGCTTTTACTGCTCTACAGAACAAGGACTTGAGAAGCTCCAAATCAACTAGATACGCGATTTCCTTACAGCCATTTCATTTCTCCATACGAGCAATCCGGGGTTCCGACAATGTTATGGCCGACATACTGTCCAGATGTCCACAAGATTCTCCTGGGCCGCTGAATCCCTAATATGGTGCCGCCATAGCGCTGCTACATCATCACTGCTGCACTTCTGCTTTTGTGTGATGACACCACGTAATACTTTTCGTTTTGGAGCGCTACCCTCTCTTGTGAATTTGACATTTTCATATACGCCACTATTTGACTATTTTGTACACATTATTAACTAACTAGAATTGATTATTTTTGATATATTCAACTAGGAGTGACTTTATTTGTCCACCATTGACTTATTAGATTTTAATGACTTCTTTTGCTAGTTCATTATCATACTTTTCAGCTCGTTTTGAGTTATTCTTAGTGCTTGAATTATGTGCGCATTTCTATCAATACACCAATACCTCGACTTTTGACGCTTCGACTTTCGTCGCTTCGCTCTTTCGTCGGTTTTCAATTCTAACCACGTTTCCAAATTTCGTCGCTCGCTTCGCTCTTTCGTCGCATTTGGTCACAACTGCGCGTCATCTTGATTCTTTCGTCGTTCAGTCTTTGAACAGAAATCGTTCAATGTGCATTGTTTTTTTGTTAAGTTGTCCGCATTGAATCTCTTATATTTGTAATTAAACATATTAATACTACTTTTTTTGGTGATTAAAATAACAAAACTATTCATACTATATTATTTTTGTGATTATACTGTAAACAGTTCATAGTTATTTTAGTGATAACAGTCTAATGACAGTGTTCATATCGTGATTATACGACACGTGTACAGTTTTCATACTGTACTTTTTTGTGTGATTAGGCCTTATACAGTACTACTTATTTTTCTGCTTTAAAATATTCATAATGTGTCCTAAGTGTAGTGACAAAGTTTAAAGAACCCATAAGATTCTCAATTTGCAAGAAAAGCTTAAGCTAATCAAGCTTAATGAACAAGGCATCTTAAATGCTGAAATAGGCCGCAGGCTAGGTGTACCAAGCACTACAGTTAGCACAATTGTAAAGAACAGAGCTAAAGTGTTAGAGGAAATTAAAAACGCTACGCCAGTGCATACCAAACTTATTAGAAAGAGGCACAATTTAATTGGTGAGATGGAAAAAATGTTAAATGTGTGGATTGAAGACCAAGTCAGCCACAACATTCCTCTAAGCCAAGATCTTATCCAGGCTAAAGTACAAACTTTATTTAATGCAATGAAGGCTGAACAAGGAGAGACATCAGCTGAAGAGACATTTGGAGCTAGCAGGGGCTGGTTTGAGAAATTTAAGAAAAGGTCAAATTTGCATAATATAGCAGTGAAGGGAGAATCAGCTAGCGCAGATACCGCAGCTGCAGGAGCTTTTCAAGTGAAGCTTGAAACAATTATAGAAGAAGTTGGCTACACAAAGCAGCAGATCTTCAACGTAGTATAAATTTCGACAGAAGTTCAAAAGTAAATAGTGGGCTAGAACACCAAATAGCCTGTTACAGAGAACTTCTTAGGGAAAGGAAGAAGACATCAATAAGGTAAACGTCTTTGCTCTCCTTTTTCAAGACGCAACCGCCACAACCAACTTCAGTCACCCCTCCCTCTAACCCTTCAGATTCCGAGCCATCAACATCAGCCCCAGTTAGATCTCCTTCAAAGTGCCGTTCTCCTAAAAGAATTAAATTGAAATCCTCCAGTTCTGAAGATGAGCCACCTCAATTTTCTCCATCTGGTTTTCTAAGTCTAGAATACCCCTAAATTACCAACATTCAAAACTGTACATACTGTATATATTCATCGTCTACTTGCTCAAGAATGATTTTAAGGTAAGATGCTATTTGCGTATTTTTTATTTATTACTGTATTTTCTTTACTCTTATGTTTATTTCTGTTTATCTAGGTGTTGCACGCATTCGCAAGTGTTATATAGTTAGTTATTTTCGTTTTTTGGCGGCTCTAATGCATTTGTAAGCTAAATAAAAGCTATGCTTCGACTTTCGTCAATTTTCGTCACAGCTCTGGTCCCTAACCTGTCGAAAGAGCGAGGTATTGGTGTATATATAAAACTACAAGGTACTACATGACTTTCTAGCGCGTTAACGTGTAAATGAAATTTTTTTTTTTTTACCTTTCAAGTGATAGATTAATAACATTTTATTTTAACAAAACATTTAATTACTACACATTTCGCTTGCACATTTTCTATACGATTAGTGTTGATCACTAACATTTTCTTTACGGACTTGTTGACTTTTTCGCAGGTGTTTCAATACCGCCATTTTATTCGAATGGACCTTTATGGCGCTTATTTTAGTTTGATTACTTACATTTTAATTAGGAACAGTGTGCTATGTTTATGACATGTTTCCTTTAATTAGGATATTTATTTCGCTGCACTATTGCGTCTAGCCACATTGTTGTATGGTAGTGCATCATTAGCGCCTGATATATTTGGCGTACATAGATATTTAATTTCGCCATACTTGTCTTTTATTAGTTTGCTTACGCTCCTTAGTTGATTCTCACACGCTCTTTTTGGACGTGTTGTTTTCTTCTAATGTTTTAATTTGCGCATTGATTTTTGTTTCGTTCTGGTTTCCCACACTTGTGTTTTTGCTCATACATTACACCACTCATTTTTGTTATCAAGTTGACATTTTTTATCATCCTTGTTGATTACTGTCACTTGTTTCACCTTTTCTGATCATTCTTCACCTCCTGTTATTTCATTTTCTAATTTTCCTTACCAATTATTAGTTTATATTTCTTGCATAGTTGATCTATGTCTCATTTCTTTTGTTTGAATTTAGTGTTTGATTCTTTTTAAACGCTTCCATCCCACTATTTTTCTTTTCTTTATAATAACTTAACGTTTTAGTTATTATTATAGTTATCTGTTGTTATATGATGGAATTTGATTTACCTCACTAATATTCGGTATACCATACACAACAAAAAAAAGGCTTCGACTTTTTTTTTCGGTGGGGGGGGGTCAATGTGAACTGTTAAGTTCTTGTCACGTGGGAGTTAAGTGTTTGAGATCCTCACATGCGGTTCTAGTCTTTCATAGACACACATGTGAGCGCATATAAGTAAATGGTAAGTGTTTTTACCTGCGTGCCGTCGTGCACTATATTTGAACAGAATGGCGCGGCTTTTTGCGTCGATCTGTTGTCATCGAGCTATGATGCTTGAGGCATTATTGTATATCATTGGTCTTGTAGAGACATGATTTTTGGCCCGGGGTGGGATCCGAAGTCCAGGGAGGACCCGGCCGTGTTATATTAATATTCATCAATGATATGAAATTGCTGTCCTTGTGCCCGATGTGCCAAGAAATATATATATATGAAGATTCAGCCACAATCTGGCTTATTATCGTACCAAGCCTGAGGTATGTTCCCTCCAACGTCTGTGGTTGTAGAGCTTCAATCAACCAGTGGTGTCGATTGCTAGTGCGTCAACACAATGCTTGGAGAAGTCATTGATCGTCTTTGAATGTCTTTATGCACACGCTTCTGTTAACATGGTTATGTTTGTAACTCCATGCTTCACGCAACTCGATGGCCGAACGACTTCCACTGACCTTCGGGTGGTAACGAACATTGAAGTCAAACAAAGTCCAACTTAATTATGACATAGGCCCATATATTTGCTGCCAACAATATATAGATGAATTGTTCCTGCCATTATTGCAATTGATTATATACTGTGCCTGTGTATGATGTCTACGTCCTTGATTGTAATAAATCGTCTCATCGTTATCGCCAATCAATGGGTCCAGTGTGATTTACTAGTTAATTGGTCAGTCTTATGACCCAGACATTACAATGATGTTCATCTAGTTACCATTGGCCTATCCATACGGCTCACACAATATCATTCGCACAGTACCTCGATTAATCATCTAGTAACAATCAGGGTCTGTCTTAAATAGCTCTACATTTAAGTTATCACGACCAGGAGCTTTTCCATTCTTTAACCCTTTGATTGCTGTGATGATTTCTTCTTTTCGTGGAATGTCTGTATTAACATCTAGATCGTTTTCAGCCTCAGGAACATTCAATTGTGTCTCTGGTGGTTCCTTGTTCAGAGTTTCTCTGAAATGCTCTGCCCATCTTGTTTCCTGTCCCTCTGCTGTCGTGATGAGATTTCCTTGCTTATCTCTTACTAATGTAATATTGTTTGCACCTCGTTTTCCACTGATGATTTTAGTTATTTTGTATACTGTGCTTTGTTCATTTCTCAGTGCTGCCTCTTCTGCCTGTCTTGCAAGATCGTCTAGGAAATTCCTTTTGTTAGCTCGGGTTTGGCGTTTAACTTCCTTGTCCAGCTGACTGTACTGCTCGCTATATAGTTGCTTTAACCTGGGGGACTTCGCTTCTGTTTTCTTTCTTTTCATTTCCTTTCCATACCTGTCGACCTGTACGATCTTTTCGTACATTGTACGGATTTTTGATACTTTTAGCAGTGTACGGCCGTACAGACTCGTTGTACGGATTTTCCCCCCCCCTCCCAAAAAAAAAATTTTTTTTTTTTAAATTCTAAAAATATTTTCCAACCCAAGTTTTTTTTAAATTTTAAATCAGAAAATATTTTCTAGCCCAGGTTTTTTTTTTAACCAATTTTTTTTATTTCTAATTCCGGGAATCTCGGCGTCCGTTTTCAAACTGAGGTCTCTCCCAGCAACCAATCAAATCCTTTTATACCCAACAATTCGTCAAATACTTTGAATTCATCTCAAACGCTTTCGGTTTTCAGCGTGACATGACGTATTTTTAAAGTTACCTGTTATCAACGATGTCACGTAGGTCTTTATATCATTAAATTGCCTACATCTTCTTCCTATTCTCTCACCCGAATCCTTTTATTTTATTATCTTTCCGTGCTTGTTTTTCCTGTATTTTTCGCATCACTCGTTTTTGCGAATAATATTTTCTTCAGTATCCTCAAACTTTACCTTGTGTTTTTCTCATACTGGGATACGTAATTCTATTCCGTAGATGTCAGAGGACGAAACTGTGAATGTGCTTCATACTTAGAAATAGGGCCGACTTATCGTCTGCAAATTTCACCGGTTAAAGGCGTTTTCCCAGGCTGAATTTCTCGGCGAAGTGTAAAATCGCTACCTGACACGGCACTCACTGTTGGTCATTCTAAACGTAGGTGCTAAAACTGCCAACCCGCTTTCGCCCAGAGCAGACGGTTGTCTGAGATTTGAAACTGACATGCATACATCTTCGTCAGTAGGTGGCAGTTACGACATGTTAGGTGTTAAACGTATTGTTTAAGCCGGAAAGGGGAGAGCATTTCGTTCTACGAAATAATAGTTCATCCTTTGTCTGGTTTAAAATATTAAACCTAGTTTGAAACTTTATTTTCATTCTTTCTCAATAAATCGCAGTAGACAGGTGGTTCGCGAAGAGTAGAGCTGTATAAGCGAAGTTTCTTAGTTTGTTGCGACAATTTGTCGAACTTCTAGACTTCCATAAATATAAGCGTATAATTCTTAATTGTGCGATATCCTGTAGTGCTGTGTTTGAGGTAAATATATTATAGATCGCTAGTATTTTGTGAAGTGATAAAGTGTTTAATCGCCTATTTCATTCTAAACTAGTTCTGTGTCCAGAGTGCTTAATTTATAGTTTGTATTATTTTTCTAGTGACGCATACAGTGGAAATACATAATAAATTATATCTTTAGCTTACTAAAACTAGTAGCTATAAGGAATTTAATTTAACGGCTAATACTCAGTCGAGAATATTTTATATCAAACTTATAAAATGCTAGATGCGACATCAGTGAATAGTGACGGAATACGCACCATATTCCTAATTCCTGATGATCGATTTTATATAACTTATTTCACCGGAAGTTTAAATAATAAGTCACGCTGTAGGCTTGCTGTTTTAAATGTAAGTTATATTGAGTACATATATGTAAATTATTTGATATGTGTTCTTTCCATTTTTATATAGTGAAGCGGTGGTACCCAACTTGCCAGCGTTTAATAAGAGACATATTTGTGAGAAGCATAGACATTTCCTATCTGTAACCACGTGGGTTTTTTGTTTCAAGTAACACGGGTCTGACAGTGCATAAGCCATCAGAGAGTGACAGTAATAGCAATCCCACTAACGGTTTCTAAAGACTAGAAATATATATTGGGCTTTTGAGCCAGTTCATATTGCTTCACAAATTTAAATGTACATGCTGCCTGGCGGCGAGAGAATCTTACAAGAATAACATTTATCATTCCGACAGAGATTGTGACTAGTATTGTGGTGACCAAATATAGTACCTGCCTGAAAGAAGACACCGATCTGACATTCCTTAAATCCTAGAATCCAAAGCTAATGACATTGTGCTCTGCTAACTTTCGTGCCTGGACAAATTTTATGTGACTTAATCAGACATTCGGAAAAAATTAGAACACCCAAGGAATCGTTTCCCTGAGACAGAGAGTTCAGTACGTCTTTTGGAACTGGGGGTTTCTTGGCCGATGACTGCATTTTTCAGGTCTGTGCGAAGTTCCTAGAATTATTATGTTCCCAGAGGCAGCGAGCAAAGTTGTGTGTATATGTGTGAGAAAGGCCATGGCTGAATGAATGAGAGTACACAGGTCAGAGTGTTATTTTACCGGGGTATTATTGTCACCCATTTGCTGTCTTAACTTTTTTTAAATCTGCAGAATTTGTTACAAAATGCTAGAGTTTCTTGTTTTCTTAGGCTAAATCAGATTTATCCAACTCTGTTCATACATTTACGAGAAATAAGAACCCTCTTAGACTCACCCTTACGTGTCTATAACTCTTTGGGCCATCATCTGTTCTCTTAACGGGGCTGTGGGCTAAACCTAGAGTAAGATTCTAACGGGCTATCATCTTTGTAGCATTTTTCTTGAATTCTATGACTATTTATATATATGTTTTGTTTTTTCTTGATGTATTTCTTGGTGTTGTGAGAAGATTTTTTTTTGATGATAATAATAAAAATCTCTCTTGAACTAAATCAGTGCGTTGGTCAGCTCGTTCAAATACATATAAATTCATTGTTATAGAGTCCCACGTCTGTGTGTTTAACTGTCGTCACGTGTATGTGCGTGCCCGTGAGTAGATAGAGATATATTAATATATATATATCTGTGTTTAGACTGTCTGACGCCTTCAAAAGCGGTCGTAGAAGATAGGTGAGAGAGAGAAGATTATCTCGATTCTCAAAGACAGCCTCTATATCACATTCTATCATCTCACGTGTGGAAATTCTATTGCTTTTCACCAGCTCTCACTGTATCTATCACTCATTCCAACCTATTCAGAAGGGACCTAACCCAAGTCTTAATACTCCTATCGAAAATCTACGACAAATGGGGGCTCGTCCGACGGATTTTTGAACTTAGAATAGGAAGACGACTACGACAAATGGTTGCTCGTTTCCGGTCTTTGAACTTAGAATAGAAAGACGAGTACGACAAATGTGGACTCGTCTATCTGGATTTTGAACTTAAGATTCTTTATTCTGAAATAGAGTAAGAGTGTGATGTCTTGTGAGTTGTTATATCTTTAAATAATTTATCCCCTAGACTAACGATCTGTTTACGAGCGTGCTGACCACACAAACTGATAAGTTTTTTTCCACAGCATTTGAGTAATATACATTTGAGTTACAGGTGGATTTTGTCGGAATATATGTTATTGTTGATTTGTAATACTAAACGCTGGTAAAGTTTTGTGAGTGTATAACATTCACAAGGGTTCTGAAGCAGGTAGGTGTTTGAGCAAAGCTAAGGAGTGCGTTTCGGACTATTCGTCCAGATGAATTGCCTCCCTCACCCGAACTGTCTTCAGGGGTGAACTTGATAGTGGATTAAAAATAAAGGGGATTTTTTTTTTCTCTCCGAAATTTTTGCTATAATCATTGTGTTTTCCACTGTAGCAACTTATTTTTTTCAGTGAGTAAATCTTAACTACCATTTAGTTGGCGTAGTCGAGTTTTGCATTAGGTGCTTTATTGCCGATTAATAGCAGCGATAGTTAGATTTTTATTTTTGGAGGAGGTATCCCAGGGTTAAATATATCATCTTTTGATTTTTGGTATTTTGTTTCTCGTAAGTGGTAGGAACCAGTGTATCCTTTTTCCTATTTTCTTTCTCCACTAGTCTCAGTCACTGACATAATATGGCCGAGAGGGCAAAGCTTAGACAACTCCTCAGGGACGAAGCGAGAGAGGAGGGACTGGAAGGAGAGGAAGCGAAAGCATTGGTCAGAGACGAACTTGAGAGATATGACGCAGAGAGAAAAGCAGCCGAAGCTTTACAGCAGAAGAAGATGGACGAGGAAATGGAAATTCGCAGGATGCAGCATGAGGAAAGAGAGAAGGAGAGACAGCATGAGGAAAGAGAGAAGGAGAGACAACATGAGTTGGCTCTTAAAGCTCTAGAACTTCAAAGTCGTGGTGCTGCCGCTACCCCCAGCAATGGAGAGTCTTCTCCTCATTCTTCCTTAACTGATCCTTCTAACAGTCAATCTCTTCACCTCACTGCTATGTCTTTTCCGCTAGAATCTTTCCCTTGTCCAAATGAGAAGATTGACACTTGGCTAGAAAAATTTGAGAAAATTGCAACTCTGTACGGTTTAGAGAGGTCGCGTTGGAATATAAAACTTTCCCAGGCCCTAAAAGGTTCTGCTTATGATGTTTATTCTAAGCTGGAAAGTAGCCAACAAGACGACTACGATGTGTTGAAGAAAGCGTTACTGGAGCGCTTTGAAATGAACGCTCGCAAGTTTTTGCAACTGTTTCGCAACAGCCGGAAAGAGAATTCTGAAACTTTTCACCAGTTCTCATCTCGTCTAAAGGGATATCTAACAAAGTGCCTTGAGCTTTCACAGCTCCCCTCTACCTATGAAGGTCTTGAGGAACTTGTTCTAACAGAACAAATAAAGAACACTTTGTCTGCGGATACCCGGAGATTTCTCGCTGAGCAGGGGGCAGAAAAACTTGAAGACATTTTGGAAAAGTCTGAGCGTTATCACAATGCGCTGGCTGAACTACCGGCCACAAAGCGGAAACCGACAGAGGAGCATTTTCGAAAACATAACCTAGAGCAATCTTCTCAGGCTTCTAACCAAAATAGCCACAGAGAAACTGGACCTCAAAACCCCCCTCCTGAAAAATCTAAGTTCTACAAGAACAAGTACCCCAACCACCCCAAACAGTCTGATCAACCCGACCGCCCTACATGGCAGCGCAGCCAGAAAGGACAAGGTGGCAAAGGGAAAACCCCTGAGCACGGGACATATGATCAGAGTGAGCACACCGAGCCTAAACGCATCGGATGCTTACTAACAGTCTCGCAAGGCGGAATTATTGACAGTGATTCCCAACCTGTTGGGGATACACCCTCAATGCGAGGTACTGTTACTTTGAACAGTTCTCAAACTTCTTGCTTATTTGACACAGGGCTTTCTTACGATTGCATTGTTGCCAGAAACCTGGTCAAACCCGGTCAATAGACAGCAGAGACCGTCCAACTTTGTGGAGTTCGTAAGAGTGATGCACCTACAGCGCTTCCCATCGCATTGGTGGAGATACACTCTGACTTTGTCAGAGGCGTGATCAAAGCGGCTGTTATGGATGATCCCATCTACCCAGTCATACTTGGCGGTAGATACGTGTGTATTGGGAAACCGGAAGAGCCGATTGTGGCAGCAGTAACTACAAGAGGGCAAACCAAAAAGGAACAGGAGCCTGCGCCTAATTTGTTACCTATGGAACTTAGAGAAGCGCAACAAATGGATCCTACTTTGGCACCCTGCTTTAGGAAACTGCCCATGGCGAAGGAACCAACACAGCACGGGGACATTTTTTCTAAGGATGGCGTACTGTATCGCAGAACGGGCAAGCCTGATCAAGGTTACAACCAGCTCCTAGTACCGAAACAGTACAGAAGCCAAATCCTAGAAATGGGGCACTCTCTTCCCTTCAGCGGACACATGGGACAGAACGCCACAAACCAACGTATAACCACTCATTATTGGTGGCCAGGAGTAAACACTGATATTATCAGATACGTCAAATCCTGTGCCCAGTGCCAACGTGTACCACCCAAGCAACGGACACCCCCAGTCCACATGGGTGAAATGCCAATAGTGGGAACACCATTCGAACGGGTTGTGATCGACATTTTAGGGCCTTTCGAAAGGACTAAAAGAAGGAACAGGTTTATCCTGACCTTAGTCGATACATGCACTTTATGGGCAGAAGCTATCCCGCTAACATGCGCAGATGCCAAGCATGTCGCAGAAGCCCTCGTGCAGATTTTCACTCGGTTGGGATTCCCTCAGCAAGTGTTGATGGATAACGGATCTCCATACCGAAACCTGTTGATGGATGAGATCGTTAAGATCTTGAAGACCCAAAACATCCACACTAAGCCATATACTCTGGCCGGAAATGGGCTCGTGGAACGTGCAAATGGAAACCTCACCATGATGCTAAGTAAACTGGCACAAGTGAAACCTGAAGATTGGGATCTTTGTATTCTGTTGCGTGATAAATTCTCGCAACATCGTTTTATTACAATATCTATTTTATAACGCAAGGGTAACAACTGCTTGAAATTTATAGTCACTTTTCTCGGTAAGCATTTGTCTTCTCGCGTTGGTATTGAATGCAGTTAAGTTTTGAGCTGTGGTCTTTTTGCGCTGGACTGCGCATGACTGGTCTTGTTTTTTGGTCGATCGGTTTCCGCCCACCACTAGTGGAGTGAGCGATTTGAATGGCGAAAGAGGTGCCTCGTTGAAGAGGGGATCTCCGCTATTTTTTGTTCTGTCAGGGATGTGTAGTCCTCTTAATGGATATTTCGTTTATTCGAGATAATACCTCTAGTGTTTCCCACATGTCGGGAGGCGTGATATTTCTGTGTATTTCCTGAAGGCAAGGTAAATTGACTTTTCATTAACTCTATCGATTTTGGGTCGTGAGCGATTTCGATTCATAGCCTGTCTTCGAAAGTCGTCGTCACGAGATGTTTTCCCAGCTCACATGTCGCTGTATTGTACTGCATCGGTTGATGCACGTCCCAAGGACCATTACTTGCTACTTTGTTAAATGAACTAGGTTTGGAAAACCTTTATTATCTAGAGGATATTTTTGAGGACATTATTTATACTTCGGCAGACGTGTCTGTCTTGCTGAAGTCAGACTAAGGAGAGTGAACTGATCTCATACATCTGGTTATCTCCTGGCTGTTATAGAAAAGGATGGAGTTTTTCACCTGACTACATTTACAGCACTATGAAATATAACATGCATCTGACTCATCATTGTAATGCTGTCTACCGTCTATTGCTGTATTGAATGTTGCTGTGATAATGACTGTTTGATGTGCCTACATATTCGCGTAACCATTTTGTCACTGTGGCGTCCACAATAAATAATGAAGAAAAACGTCAACGGCTGTTACAAGAATCATTGACTTTATACGTCGTGAGTTTACTGACGTCCTATGTGGATTGCCCTGTTATTTTTGTATGAACATTGTTTGACTGAACACATCTGCACACTACACAAAACCAGACATGCGGATACCATCCATCATCATATGGCATCACGCATCATTTGGTGGCCATAAGCTGGTTTGATTCTGGTACCAGCAAACACGGGGTCCCTGACCCACTTCATTTTCAACAAGAATTCATCAGCATCCTTCAAGAAATTAACATTCTTCAATACAGTCAACATCTTCAAAATTTTCAAAGTACTCGGCGTTGCCCGGTAAAAGTCAAAATTTCAACTTTTTGACGGAAACAAGAATTTGACAGTACCCGGCGTTGTTACATGTTGCCGGATAACTCGGACTGCTGTTATCTTTTACGCAAGTCAAGCAAGTTGCTGCTGTCAAGGTTCCAGTGCTGTCGTTTTTGTGAAGGTCAAGTGCCGGTTGAAACGGGTTGTTTTCTGAAGAAGGCCAAGTACCGATTTCCATCAACTTATTTTTGGATTAGAAGGTCAAGTGCCGAAACAACTCAACACACAGTATTTCAGAAGCTCTTGTACCATCGTGTTAGCAGTGGAAGCAGTTCAGATGTGCCATCATCGTTGGAGCTTCGCTCTTTAGGACGTTGATTGACATCCGTTTTGTCTGCTGTTCGACGATTGGAAGCCTATAAGTTAAGTGGCCTGTTTGTATGTAAACTGTGCCCTTATACTTCTGCTGAGTCTTCTGTGTATCATCTCATTCTATATGTTATATGTCTATATGTTATTTGTATATTTATATGTTTATATTTCAGCGGGTTCTCGGTTGGGTGGTGTCTCCGTTAGATTATGCCACGTCATAGAGGTCGTCTATTGTGAGCGTTTTCTGTAGGGTTTGCAAATTTCCGATACTGGAATTTGCTAAGCGACTTCTGTTGCTATTTATGTTAGCTGTGATGACATGTTTTAATATTGTTTTCGTTATTATTTCGCATTCTTTAGTTTTGTTTTGATTTGTTTGTATTTGTTAGCCTACTCTTGTCTATAATTTAGTTTCATACAACATTTTTGTTTATACACTGTGGTGTCATGTATTTTGTTTAATTATAGCGCAGATATCGTCACATTTTTTGTGATATTTCATTAATTTCTGCTTTATTTTTAGTTGATTTCTGCTACCGTTTTTGTATTGTTGCTGATCTTTGTTATTGTTTACATTGTTTGCATTGTTTACATTTTCAATGTTTACATTTTGCATGTGTTTACATAGTCATTGTTTACAGTTATAGTAATTAGTTAATGGGCTATGCTAATGCACTGTTACTACTACACTGATGATAAATGAATGATGAATAGTGTCGTGCACTATTGAATGAGAAGTGCACTTATGATCAAGAATTGATTGTTGATAGTTCATATACAAGTTCTTTGATTGGAGACTTGTTTCCCACAGAGACTGGGATAATATAAGGTGATGTGAATATACAAGTGCTTAATTAAGACTTGTTACACTTAGGTTTGAAATAAATTAGTTAATTATTTCAGGTTTTGGACTCATATGTTAGACAACATGTCTACATTTGAGCACTTTATTGAGCAGGGTAAATTGCTTGGGAAGACTGGTGATAAGTTAGAAGAATTTGCAACTGCTCGATATGATAAAGCAATGGAAGCTGAACAAAAGAAACTGCATATGGAAGCTGAACAAAAGAAACTGCAGATGCAGGTGGATGAAAAAAGATTCCAAATGGAAATGGAAAAACAAAAAAGGGAATCAGAAGCTGAGGAAAGAAAACTCCAGCTAGAAGCTGAAAGATTTCAAAAAGAGGCTGAGAATAAAAGACTTGAAAAAGAGGCTGAAAATAAAAGACTTGAAAAAGAAGCTGAAAATGAAAGACTTCAAAAAGAGGCTCAGGCTGAGGAAAGAAGATTACAGAGAGAGTCTGATGAGAGGAAAGAGAAAGCAAAAATGGAACATGAAGAAAAGGTCTTAGCTTTAGAGTTGGAAAAATTGAAATTGACGAGCATGAGTAATGGTAATGATTCAAACAAGGGTTCATCTTCTGGTAAGGCTAATAATGATACTTTTAAGATTAAGTTACCAACATTTAGTCCTTCCAGTGATGACATAATGTTCTATCTGGACAGATTTGAACAAGCATGTACAGCTCATAACATAGACAAAGCAAAATATGTTTATCAGTTATAAGGGATACTGACAGGTAAAGCTCTAAGTATATTAAATATGGTGGATGAACCTGACAAGAACAATTATGAGGTTGTCAGGGCCGCTTTGTTAAAGAAATATCAGCTTAACGAAGACGGCTATCGTCTACAATTTAAAAACATGTTACCTGAAAATGGAGTTGAATTCTCCGAGTTTATTGCAAGAATACGCATTACTTTCTAACGATGGGTTGAACTATCTAAGACGGAAAAAACTTATGAAGGACTTATGGACTTAATACTTAGAGACAAAGTCATGTCGTCTGTCAATGAGTCTTTCCTTGCTTTCCTTCATGAACGTAAACCTAAAACAATAAAAGAAATGGAAGATTTCTGTTGCCAATACGTAACTGCGCACCCACACATAACCATGGGTAACTCTAAGGTGAAAGAAGGTTTACCAGTTGCTTCGGCAGCTCCGTATGGCCAAAACTTTGCTCGTAGATTCCAACAAAATTTTGATAGAAAGAGTAGCGGTAATTTCTGTCAAAATCATGGAAATCAATTTCATGGTGATTCTACTTCGAAGAATTGGAGACAGCCTGATAGTACTCGTTACTATCACCCTAATAATTATAAGCATTTCAAAAGAGGATATGGTAATAGAGGTTATTCCTGCCGAAGACCTCAGAACCAAACAAATAGATGTTCGCATCAATGTGAACATGATAGTAATCGTGGAAACTGGAATTCGAACCAGGATAACAATTACAATAGAGACAATAATAACTGCAGAGATAATAATAACTCTGATAACTTCAGAGGTAATAATAGTCGGGGTAGATCTCAACACAAAAAAAGAGATATCAGCAGGCTAATGCTGTACAACAGGAAACTGAGGGAGCCTGTAATCATGTTGTTGATAGTAAAAACTTTGACGCTGTCACTGGTTCTGCTTTTGACTTTGAGAGAGCAAACAAATGCCCCCAATGCAGTACTTTATTCGAACCGGGTACCATAACTACTTTGAGTTGTGGTCACCCACTTCCCGCTCTTCCTGCTGCTGTTGCGCATGACGGGAGGGGTTCCTTAATTCTACATAAGGGTCTTGTTAATGATACTCCGGTCTCACTACTTTTCGATTCCGGATGCACCACTATTGGTGTTAGACAATCGCTTGTAGATCCATCTTGTGCTACAGGAAGGGTTATTAAATGTGTCACATTTGGCGGCACTCTAGAAAAATATCCTACTGCTGTAATTCGCATTGCCACTCCTTTCTTTACTGGAGATGTGCATGCTTGTCTCTTACCTAATCCTATTGCGGACCTTATTATTGGTCGTATTCACGGAGTTAGGGAGTGTACCCCACAGCAGATTGCTGCTTGGGAAGATAATAACATGCAAGCTACAAATGCAGTAGTTACAAGAGCACAAGCTCTACAAACACCCGAAACTTCACTGAATAGTGATAATGAAGTTGATAGCCAAGATAGTCACTTAGTAATCACTCGTGACTCTTTCATAAAATTGCAAGAAGAAGATCCTTCTTTAAAAAAATTCTTCGTTCTTGCGAAGAAAGGTGATCCGAATCAGGATACAAATAGAAAATCTTGGATTGCAATGAGAAACGGCGTACTTGTACGTATGGTACAAGATTCGACTACGTCGGCACATTCGCAAATTCTTGTTCCCAAGAGCATGAGAGTGCAAATATTACAACATGCTCATGACTCGCAATGTGCTGGACATATGGGTTTTGCCCGTACGAAGTCGAGAGTCCTTGCGGCTTTCTTTTGGCCTTTTGTCAATAAAGACATTCGTATTTACTGCCGATCATGCAAGGTATGTCAGGAGGTCAAATCTAGAGGACCACGACATGCTGCGCCTATCCAGGCTGCTGACATTCCTATTCGGCCGTTCCAGAAAATGGCCATAGATATTATTGGCCCTTTTAAGGTCAAGTCGGCCAGAGGACATCAGTTTATCCTTACATGTGTCGATATGTGCACACGTTGGCCAGAGGCTATTCCTCTTAAGAGCATATCTACTACAGATATCGCAGATGCTCTTTGGTTGATATTTTCTCGCTTGGGGTTCCCCAGAGAAATATTGTCAGACCATGGCACTCAACTCATATCTGACACTATGTCACAGGTAATGTCTACCTTACATATTGAACGATCTCTCAGTAGTATCTACCATCCTATGTCTAATGGGTTAGTTGAGCGTCTGAATAGAACGCTCAAGACTTTGCTTGGTAAGATAACTGAAGATCATCCTCAGGATTGGGACAGGGTTTTACCCGCGGCTCTCTTTGCCTATAGAGAAGTCCCTAATGAACACACAGGATTTTCTCCCTTCGAACTTGTCTTTGGCGCGCGTCCACGCGGCCCTATGTCTTTATTACACGATCTCATCACTGCCGATGATATTAGCGATGAAACTCAATCCTCATATGAGTATGTCATTGCTCTTAGACAAAAGATCATTGAGGCATGTAAGCTAGCAACTGCTTCATCAGAAATTGCTAAAGAGAAGGCAAGACAGTTTGCTAACAAGAATAGATGTCTACGACAACTTTGTCCAGGTGACAAAGCATTCGTCCTACTCCCCAGTAGGGAAAATAGACTTCTTATTGCATGGAAAGGTCCGTATGCAATAGTCTCTCGGATTTCCGATGTTGACTATGTGGTCGATATTGATGGAAAGCATAAAACTTTCCACATAAACATGCTTTCGGAATTTCACGAACGTCCGGACTATTTGCTGCCTATTTTCCAGGCAACGGATGATGCTCCTGCACCTCATGGTCATTATTCATCCCTGTCTGTCATACAGGATGAGGAATCTACCTTCTCTGATGTTAATCTTCCCCTTCCAGTGGTTCCATTACATTCCACGGAATCTTGGAAAAACGTTTCTGTTTCTCCTAATCTTTCTGGTGACGAACATCGACAAGTCTCGTCGATGTTACAAACATTTCAGGATGTTCTCACTGACATAGAACATGACATAATTCTTACCGACAATAATCCAATTAGGGTTAGGCCGTATCCTATTCCTATACACTTTCAGTCGCAGGTGGAAAAGGAATTGGATGAAATGATTCAATTAAATATAATTGAACCATCGACTTCACCATATTCTTCTTCCATGGTTATTGTCCGGAAGAAGGATAAGAACATACGAATTTGTGTTGATTATCGCAAATTGAATCAGGTCACAAAGTTCGATGCTGAACCGATGCCTTTGTTAGAAGATCTACTGATTAGACTTTCTAATTCTAGATTCTTCACTAAACTTGACTTGTCTAAAGGTTATTGGCAAGTGCCTTTAGCAGAGCATGCCAAACCTCTTACTGCTTTTTCTACACCTAGGGGTCTATTTCAATGGAATGTTATGCCTTTTGGTCTCATGAACGCCCCTGCCACTTTCGTTCGCATGATGCGTCGAATTCTGTCACATCGTTCGGATGTCATCGCATACTTAGATGACATCTGTCTCTTCAGTGATACCTGGGAAGATCACTATTTAGGGTTATATGACTTACTGTCCACTCTACGTGAGAATAATTTGACAGCGAAACCTTCTAAAGCTTTTGTTGGTTTTGGTGAAATCTCTTTCCTGGGTCATCGTGTTGGTCATGGTCTCTTGAAGACAGAAGACCACAATACTTCCAAAATACTGAACATCTCTGTTCCTAAAACGAAGAAACAAGTTAGGAGTCTCTTAGGTTTAATTCAATTTTATGGGAGATTTATTCCAAATTTATCTTCGATCATGGCACCTCTCTCAACATTGTTGAAGAAAGGTTCGCCTAATCTGGTCCGTTGGTCTGAAGAATGCCAATCTTCACTAGACCAAATCAAGAATATATTTTCTTCTCCTCCCATCTTAAGATTACCTACTCTTGATAGGACTTTTGTTCTTCGGAGTGATGCTTCATCCACTGGGATTGGAGCAGCACTGATGCAAGAATATGCAAATACTCTGCATCCTGTTATGTACATTTCTAGAAAACTAAATGCGGCAGAGAGGAACTACTCGGTTTTAGACCGTGAGTTGTTAGCGATGGTTTGGTCAATTCTAAAGCTACAAAGATTCCTCCTGGGCGCACATTTCATTCTAGAGACTGATCAGAAAGCTCTTACAGCTATTCAGACTAAGAATTTGAAGAGTTCGAGATCCACTCGATATGCTATAGCTCTTCAACCTTTTCACTTCACGGTACGAGCTATCCGTGGTGCGGATAATGTGATGGCTGACATTTTGTCTAGATGCCCACATGACTCCAACTAATACTTCTGTCCTATATTTCCATATATTACAGAGTCATAACACACCTATATTTCTACAATAGATTAGCACATCTGTACTTACTTTATATGTACACACTATCGTGCTTTGTTGTCATCTTCTTCTGTTCGTTTTTTAAGATGATAGAGGAGGACTGAGTAGTTAATATAAGGGCCGTTAGTTTACTAAACAGCCACAATTATTAATAATGTATTGTACCTTATGAAGCATATTAGTTATTAATTAGCATTATATTGCTTGTACTTTCTCAGAATGTCATTGTTGAGCTGAGGACTTACCTTACTAGTATCAAGCATGACGAGTTCTAGATTGTGTACTTACCCTCGGAATACCAGAGCATATGTCCTGGATCGTCATGTAGTTTAACTTTACTATGTACTTATGTCATTACATGTCAAAGAATGTACTATTTAAATTTTCCTATCAGATTTGTACATCCATTTTTAAAGACAATATTAGAGTATGCTGTTTAATGATGATTATGGGTACTTGCATACGTATATTGTGTTTACATGCTAACGTGATGTGTGTTGGTGACACCTCCCCGATGTGAATATTTTTTGAGACATATTTATTTTTCTGTTGAGGTATATCCTCACCAGACACTCTATATTTAGCCTCATGTTAGGCAATTTAATTAATTATCAGCGCATAATTCGTGCGTTTTGAGCCGCTTATCGCATGCTCTTTGATATTTAAAAAAAAAAAAATATGTTCCACATTTTTTTTTATCGGGAGGAGGTGGTGATATGTTGCGTGATAAATTCTCGCAACATCGTTTTATTACAATATCTATTTTATAACGCAAGGGTAACAACTGCTTGAAATTTATAGTCACTTTTCTCGGTAAGCATTTGTCTTCTCGCGTTGGTATTGAATGCAGTTAAGTTTTGAGCTGTGGTCTTTTTGCGCTGGACTGCGCATGACTGGTCTTGTTTTTTGGTCGATCGGTTTCCGCCCACCACTAGTGGAGTGAGCGATTTGAATGGCGAAAGAGGTGCCTCGTTGAAGAGGGGATCTCCGCTATTTTTTGTTCTGTCAGGGATGTGTAGTCCTCTTAATGGATATTTCGTTTATTCGAGATAATACCTCTAGTGTTTCCCACATGTCGGGAGGCGTGATATTTCTGTGTATTCCCTGAAGGCAAGGTAAATTGACTTTTTCATTAACTCTATCGATTTTGGGTCGTGAGCGATTTCGATTCATAGCCTGTCTTCGAAAGTCGTCGTCACGAGATGTTTTCCCAGCTCACATGTCGCTGTATTGTACTGCATCGGTTGATGCACGTCCCAAGGACCATTACTTGCTACTTTGTTAAATGAACTAGGTTTGGAAAACCTTTATTATCTAGAGGATATTTTTGAGGACATTATTTATACTTCGGCAGACGTGTCTGTCTTGCTGAAGTCAGACTAAGGAGAGTGAACTGATCTCATACATCTGGTTATCTCCTGGCTGTTATAGAAAAGGATGGAGTTTTTCACCTGACTACATTTACAGCACTATGAAATATAACATGCATCTGACTCATCATTGTAATGCTGTCTACCGTCTATTGCTGTATTGAATGTTGCTGTGATAATGACTGTTTGATGTGCCTACATATTCGCGTAACCATTTTGTCACTGTGGCGTCCACAATAAATAATGAAGAAAAACGTCAACGGCTGTTACAAGAATCATTGACTTTATACGTCGTGAGTTTACTGACGTCCTATGTGGATTGCCCTGTTATTTTTGCATGAACATTGTTTGACTGAACACATCTGCACACTACACAAAACCAGACATGCGGATACCATCCATCATCATATGGCGTCACGCATCATATTCCTGGAGCTTTATTTGGCTACAGAGAATCTCCTCATACTTCCACAGGATTTCCGCCAGCTACACTCTTATTCGGCAGACCCATTAAGGGCCCGCTTGAAGCCTTACTTCAGTCTCTGACAGACGAGAAGGCGGATGAGACAGTCGTCTCAGCAAGTAAATATGTGTCGGTTTTAAAGGAAAGGTTGAAACTAGGGTGGGACCTAGCAACGACTAACTTTAAGCGAGCACGCACCAAGCACGCTAACCGATACAGGAAAGTCGCGAAAGAGAGAGAACTGGAAGCAGGAGAGAAAGTTATGGTGTTACTCCCTACCGGAAACAAAAAACTGAAGATCGGATGGCAAGGGCCGTTTACCGTCCTGAAAAAGATTTCTAAGGCTAAATACCAGATCTCTATTCAAGGAAAGGAGAAGGTTTTCCATTTAAATCTCTTAAAGAGATACTTGGAAAAACCGGTGCCGACCTCCGACCATCTCCTGACGATCGCCAAAACTGACGAAGATGACGATAGTGGCAGGGAAACTCCACTGCACACACAGGAAATCTTTCAAAAATGTCAGAAGCGGCGACGCTCTTTCAAGCGCGCATGGGAGACATTCCAGAGGAAGGAAACTTTGGGGAGTAGACTTGAGTAGGAATTGGAGAGAGATGGAGGGGGAAGATGAGAGGGAAGAAGACAGACACCCCGAAGCTACGGTTATAGGAAATTTAATTCCATAACGTAGACATGGAGTGCTTCCATATCTTAAGGGGGGACGTCCTGTCACGTAGGTCTTTATATCATTAAATTGCCTACATCTTCTTCCTATTCTCTCACCCGAATCCTTTTATTTTATTATCTTTCTGTACTTGTTTTTCCTGTATTTTTCGCATCACTCGTTTTGCGAATAATATTTTCTTCAGTATCCTCAAACTTTACCTTGTGTTTTTCTCATACTGGGATACGTAATTCTATTACGTAGATGTCAGAGGACGAAACTGTGAATGTGCTTCATACTTAGAAATAGGGCCGACTTATCGTCTGCAAATTTCACCGGTTAAAGGCGTTTTCCCAGGCTGAATTTCTCGGCGAAGTGTAAAATCGCTACCTGACACGGCACTCACTGTTGGTCATTCTAAACGTAGGTGCTAAAACTGCCAACCCGCTTTCGCCCAGAGCAGACGGTTGTCTGAGATTTGAAACTGACATGCGTACATCTTGGTCAGTAGGTGGCAGTTACGACATGTTAGGTGTTAAACGTATCGTTTAAGCCGGAAAGGGGAGAGCATTTCGTTCTACGAAATAATAGTTCATCCTTTGTCTGGTTTAAAATATTAAACCTAGTTTGAAACTTTATTTTCATTCTTTCTCAATAAATCGCAGTAGACAGGTGGTTCGCGAAGAGTAGAGCTGTATAAGCGAAGTTTCTTAGTTTGTTGCGACAATTTGTCGAACTTCTAGACTTCCATAAATATAAGCGTATAATTCTTAATTGTGCGATATCCTGTAGTGCTGTGTTTGAGGTAAATATATTATAGATCGCTAGTATTTTGTGAAGTGATAAAGTGTTTAATCGCCTATTTCATTCTAAACTAGTTCTGTGTCCAGAGTGCTTAATTTATAGTTTGTATTATTTTTCTAGTGACGCATACAGTGGAAATACATAATAAATTATATCTTTAGCTTACTAAAACTAGTAGCTATAAGGAATTTAATTTAACGGCTAATACTCAGTCGAGAATATTTTATATCAAACTTATAAAATGCTAGATGCGACATCAGTGAATAGTGACGGAATACGCACCATATTCCTAATTCCTGATGATCGATTTTATATAACTTATTTCACCGGAAGTTTAAATAATAAGTCAAGCTGTAGGCTTGCTGTTTTAAATGTAAGTTATATTGAGTACATATATGTAAATTATTTGATATGTGTTCTTTCCATTTTTATATAGTGAAGAGGTGGTACCCAACTTGCCAGCGTTTAATAAGAGACATATTTGTGAGAAGCATAGACATTTCCTATCTTTAACCACGTGGGTTTTTTGTTTCAAGTAACACGGGTCTGACAGTGCATAAGCCATCAGAGAGTGACAGTAATAGCAATCCCACTAACAGTTTCTAAAGACTAGAAATATATATTGGGCTTTTGAGCCAGTTCATATTGCTTCACAAATTTAAATGTACATGCTGCCTGGCGGCGAGAGAATCTTACAAGAATAACATTTATCATTCCGACAGAGATTGTGACTAGTATTGTGGTGACCAAATATAGTACCTGCCTGAAAGAAGACACCGATCTGACATTCCTTAAATCCTAGAATCCAAAGCTAATGACATTGTGCTCTGCTAACTTTCGTGCCTGGACAAATTTTATGTGACTTAATCAGACATTCGGAAAAAATTAGAACACCCAAGGAATCGTTTCCCTGAGACAGAGAGTTCAGTACGTCTTTTGGAACTGCGGGTTTCTTGGCCGATGACTGCATTTTTCGGGTCTGTGCGAAGGTCCTAGAATTATTACGTTCCCAGAGGCAGCAAGCAAAGTTGTGAGTATATATGTGTGAGAAAGGCCATGGCTGAATGAATGAGAGTACACAGGTCAGAGTGTTATTTTACCGGGGTATTATTGTCATAAATATGTCTCCGACTATATAAGGAAAAGACGATGGTCATATATCGGTCATGTCCTACGAATGCAAAACAACAGAATACCACTACAGGCGCTCACTTGGGTTCCTGAGGGTAAGCGGAAAAAAGGAAGACCAAAAGAAACACTCAGAAGAACAATAATAAGAGAAGGAAGAACGTTGGGCCTAAATAATGTGCAAGAGCTAAGAGGAGTGGCGTCACAACGAACAACCTGGAGAGCACTGGTTTCTGCCTTATGCGCCGTGTTTGGCGCTTAAAGAATTTATAATATATTATTATTATTATTGTCACCCATTTGCTGTCTTAACTTTTTTTAAATCTGCAGAATTTGTTACAAAATGCTAGAGTTTCTTGTTTTCTTAGGCTAAATCAGATTTATCCAACTCTGTTCATACATTTACGAGAAATAAGAACCCTCTTAGACTCACCCTTACGTGTCTATAACTCTTTGGGCCATCATCTGTTCTCTTAACGGGGCTGTGGGCTAAACCTAGAGTAAGATTCTAACGGGCTATCATCTTTGTAGCATTTTTCTTGAATTCTATGACTATTTATATATATGTTTTTTTTTTTCTTGATGTATTTCTTGGTGTTGTGAGAAGATTTTTTTTTGATGATAATAATAAAAATCTCTCTTGAACTAAATCAGTGCGTTGGTCAGCTCATTCAAATACATATAAATTCATTGTTATAGAGTCCCACGTCTGTGTGTTTAACTGTCGTCACGTGTATGTGCGTGCCCGTGAGTAGATAGAGATATATTAATATATATATATCTGTGTTTAGACTGTCTGACGCCTTTAAAAGCGGTCGTAGAAGATAGGTGAGAGAGAGAAGATTATCTCGATTCTCAAAGACAGCCTCTATATCACATTCTATCATCTCACGTGTGGAAATTCTATTGCTTTTCACCAGCTCTCACTGTATCTATCACTCATTTCAACCTATTCAGAAGGGACCTAACCCAAGTCTTAATACTCCTATCGAAAATCTACGACAAACGACCACGCTTGCTTGCCACCACACTTCGACGCCATTTTGTTTTAAAAAGCGGTTCTTGTGCGTTAATTCACCGCTAAAATCAAATTGTGGAAATTTATTACCAAAACTGAGAACCGTACTTTTTCTTGACTGAAAAAGGTTGATTTCACATTGTGATTTGTTCCTCATGCATTCATAGTTGACACGCTTACGACAGACCCGCCCTCAACCCCCCCCCGTATTTTAAGTTTATAAACTTATAAAACGGTATTGAATCAGTTCTACAAGTTAACGGTACACAGGAAACAAGGGAATTCGCTGCCGTTGACTTCTCTAACTCAAGATCAGAGTCAGGTACCCATTTACAGCTGGTTAGACTGATGCGTGACACTCTGATCTTGAGTTAGAGAAGGCAACGGCAGCGAGGAAGGGAACAGGTATCAAGCATCAGTCTAACCAGCTGTAAATGGGTACCTGACTCTGATAGGGACTTGAAAGCTGCTGATGATGATGATGATTATGATGACTAGCAATTCCTATACTTAAGGGTCTTTTATATTAGGACATGCGCCCTAATATAACCGACTAGGTTGAACGGGACGCGCCTCACCAAAACGAGACAAAACTGTAAAAAAAAAAAAGTTCGAGTAAGTTGTATTTTTTCCGGATTACAAAAAAAAAAAAAAAAAACAAAGGAAGGACGGGGTGGGTAAGAGATTTGTGACGTTGCGTAAGACCGTTCGACAATATCCTGCTTGACATTGCAGAATTTTGGCCTCCTCTGTAAATTATGCAGCTACAAACGAACATGTGTATGTCCTGATATGTGCCAAGCTTCAGCGATCTTTGGTGATCTGTTCCCCTCACGGTCCTTTTCAGGGCCCACAAAACTGCACCTACCACAGTCCTTTTCAGGGCCCACAAAACTGCACCTACCATGGTCCTTTTCAGGGCCCACAAAACTGCACCTACCACGGTCCTTTTCAGGGCCCACAAAACTGCACCTACCACAGTCCTTTTCAGGGCCCACAAAACTGCACCTACCACGGTCCTTTTCAGGGCCCACAAAACCAACAAAACTGTACCCTGGCAAGAAAGCCTTTATTTGTTTTCACCGCTGGGTGTGGAGGGCTGGGTGGAGAGTTGGTCCCCTCCCTCACTATGCACTGATCCTTGTCAAATATTTACCTAATCAGAGCCGGATTAACGTAGTAGCAAAAGTAGCATATGTACAAGCCCCTTTCTTTTAGGGCCCCGCGCCAATAAATATGTACATCATTTTTTGGTCATCTTCTAATACGAGCGTTAAACCAATGATCTTGTGATGTATACCATCTTTAGCGCCTTTTCATTTGATGTTACGAAATTGTGAGAGAAAGAGCATAACAGGGTGACTTAGTGTGACTCTTTATTACTTTTATCTTAACAGTTTGCGGACAGAAGCAGTCATTTTCTTTGGATTTGTTGAAAGCCTGTACACCTTCTTTTCTGCTTCTACCTACCGGTGGGTCTCCTTTCTACTGCATTATGTGCTGGCGGTAGTCATAATAAGTCCCATTTGCCCTTTGTGAAAAGACTGTCAGATACCAGGTGGTCCGCTTGGGCAGATGCGACAAAAACGTTTTCAAATGACCAGTGCTTCTCTGCAATCTTCTGACCAAGATTTGAATACAGCTTGTGCACTCTATGAATCCCTGCGGGGGTATATTCAAGCTATACGGTCTACGAGACATGAGAAGGCGCTGAAGATGGATAGGATACACACTGAGCAAACTTGCTTATAGCTTTACCAGGCAGTCCTTCGGGACGCGCCTCGCCAAGACGAGGCAAACATTTTACATTAAAAATAATAAATAAACAATGACCCACTGGTTTCTGCCTTATGCGCCATGTTTGGTGCTTAAAGAATTTATTATTATTATTATTAATGACCCATGCTACAACCCCGGCCTGCGAAAATGCATAATAGACTAACCCGCAACCCCTAACTGCCAAATGTACAAACCCCGCCCGCAGGCGAAAAAAAAAATACTAATGTAAGATAAAAATGTAAGAAATAGTACGGTGCTCGAATTGGGTAATAAATTGCCAAAATATTAATTTGACGGTGAATTAACGCACAAGTACCAAAAAAGCTAAGTACTTATAACTTGCTTAAATATTGCTGTTGTTTTGCTTTGTTGCAATTTAATCGCTGTCTTAATCTTTCCAATTATATCTTGCCCTTCAATATATTTCCGATAAAGTGTCATAATATTTTGTTTAGGCCCTACATAACTACAAAAAAAAAAAAGTTTGTTTGCGTTGAGTAGGCCTACTTTATTCTAGCGCTCAAGATTCGCTGCTTTATTTTTTAATAAAGTGGCAATCTGTTATCACTGGTCTAGGCTACCAACTCTTAAATAATAATTTTGTACATTTTTGGTGGTACGTTTTTTCTACCTAGATTTGATATCTTGCCCTTCAATATATTTACGATAAATTGTCATAATATTCTGTGTAGGCCCTACATAACTACAAAAAAAAGTTTGTTTGCGTTAAGTAGGCCTACTTTATACCAGCGCTCGAGATTCGCTGCTTTATTTTTTAATAAAGTGGCAATCTGTTATCACTGGTCTAGGCTACCAACTCTAAAATAATAATTTTGTACATTTTTGGTGGTACATTTTTTCTTCCTAGATTTGATATTCTGTTCATAATTTTGTTTTTTTTTTTTTTTTTTTTTTTTTTTTTTGCTGTTAGCTGTTTGCTTTGTTCGTTGTATTTTTAAATCATTCTCTACTGTATGTTGTCTGATGTGTGTGCTAAGTTTTTTATATGTAAAGAACAGCATGAGACTATTAGCATGTTTTATATCACAATAATTCAAATGCTAATAGATTTGTATATGTCATTTCTCATTTTAAAACTGTATTGCGTATAATTTATTAATATATTTTTTGCGTAAGGATTTTTGGGTGTTTGTAAGGATTTTTTGGGTCCGGCGTACAGATTTTTGTCTCAGGAGGTTGACAGGTATGCCTTTCTCATCGTTATGGTGTTTAATGTTTCTGGTGTTATCCAGTCTTGCTTCTTCCTTTCCTGGAATCCCAAGCATGATTTCCTGCTTTCCTTATATATTGTTGAAATGGTGTTGAATTTCTGGTCTATATCACCAGTCAACGTCTTTTGGCAAATTGATATCGCTTCTTTATATCAGCCACAAAAGCTTTTCTGGTAAGGGGGTCCTTCAATTTGTTGATGTCAAACCTTTTCTGTGTAGTTACAGTTGGTCCAGCCATTCTGAGTTTCACTTTCAGTTTTGCTACAACTAAATGATCACTTCCCACATCTGCACCTCTTCTTGCCTTCACATCTTGTAATGCATGTCTCCATCTACCATTAATCATGATGTGGTCTATCTGGTTTCTGTCCTGACCATTTGGTGATTCCCATGTTAATTTGTGAATTTCTTTGTGTGGGAAAAGTGTTCCTCCAATGACCAGGTTGTTAATGCTTCAGAAACTTATTAATTTATCCCCATTTTTGTTTGCTGTTCCGCTGCCGCATTTCCCCATTACTCTTTCATTATATGTATTGTGTGTTCCAACTTTTGCATTGAGGTCTCCCATTACTACGATAAGATCATATCTAGGTGTGTCTTCCATTTCTTTCTGCAGTTGTTCATAGAATTCATCCTTGACCTCTTCATCGCTGTCATTCGTTGGTGCATAGCATTGTATTATTGTAGTATTGGTGAATCTCCCTCTCAATCTTATTCTAATCAGTCGGTTGTTGATGAGTTTCCATTCCAGTAATGTCCTTCCTATTCCTTTCTGTAGAATAAATGGTTACACCTTCATTGTGCTGTCCATCCTCTCTTCCAGAGTAAAGTACTGTTTCTCCTGTTGCTGTTTTAACTTTTCCTGCCCCTGTCCATCTGCTCTCGCTTATCCCTAGAATGTGTAATCTATAGTTTCTCATTTCTGCTGTGACCTGTTTTAGTTTACCCGTCTCGTTCAATGTCCTGACATTCCAAAATCGTATTCTTGTTTTGCGATCAGGACGTCCGTTTTCGTGTCAGTGGCTTCCTTTCGGCTTTCACCACTGACAGTCATACGAGCCTCAGACTCTGGATGTCCATCCCGCAGCAAAGTTTGTTCATTTGTTGTCGTTCAGTAACTTCATTTCTTTTTACATAGACAGGGGTGTTAGCCCTATGCTAAAACCCCCAACCTGGAGGACCAGGGTGTCTGCTTTAGTCTGACCCCTGCCCGTGCAAACCTGTCCAGCTTGGTAGAACCTTCCAGGAGTAAAACTCCCGCTGGCATAGCTCTGGGGGTAATCAGGGTACGCAAGCCGCCATACCTCGACAAGGTATTTGACACCAGTGATGGCAGAGTGTTAGTGTTGCTAGCATAATATTGTGTTGCAATATAATGCTGGGTTTTTTTTTTTTTTAATTAAACACAGGCTCTGAATTTGTTACTTCATTGGGTTTTTTGTGCCCATAATTTCAAACTGCCACCAGGTCTGTCACAATTATCTGCACTATCATGTGACTTGTATTTCAGACTCATGCTGATAATGTGATTAGTCTTTATTATCACCTGCACAATCACCATTCATACTCTTCGATATTTGCTGATGGAGACTGAGCACCTATGGGTTTTCCCAGAGTGCAGTGAGGTCGATTCTGATTAACAATAACAATCATCAATAATTTCTGCTTCAAAGGAAGTAGACATATGAGGTCTGCCACAGGTGGTGGGCTTGGCAATTTCAATATCTTGAAAAACACTTTAAAAAACCTACAAATAAGCAAATACAAACATGTCCACATTTGATCGATGGGCCACATTTGAATTAAAGGAGATTATTTCTGTAGGAAATGAAGCTATTTGGTTGTTAAAATTACAGAAGAGTTCTATAAATAAAAAACCTAAAAGCCACGTATTTGGCAGCCAGTCCCAATGGAACAATCTTACAATCAGAATTAACATCTTTCGGTAAATAATGAGTCATAGAAATCAGCAAATGCCAAAACAAGTCAGTACTTATTCTGGAATTCCTCGGTTTTAACACACAAATGACAACAGACACATAAAGGAAACAAGAACACATAAAGGAAACAAGAACACATAAAGGAAACAAGAACACATAAAGGAAACAAGAACACATGAAAAAGAACCTGAACAGAAGATGTAAGACAAGCTGGGCTTGGTATGAATTGACTGAAGGAGCCTATACACCACTGTTAGCTGAAAGTCAAAGAAGACTTCTGCATAGAGCTAGCAACTTTACCATGTAAAACAAATTCTACAGACAACACCATCACCACAGCACACAAAATGCTTCAGCGCAAGCATCCTACAATCAACTGCAGTAGCTGCACCATATTTCAAGAAGTAAAAAAGAACAAGAAAAAACAGCTCACCTGAGGCAGCATTTGTGCATCTGTTAAATGATTAGTGGAAACCTCAACATCATCAGCTGGTGGTATATTCTGGCTATCTGTTGGACTACTACTGCTGGTTTCATCTGCACTGGTACTAATTTGTGACTCTTCAGTATAAACTCTTATTGTTCTGGAAAGAGAAAATAAGTGGGTATGGATGTTAATTAATAGTTTACAAATGTTAAATGCATTAATGAAAATAAGCTAAGATGTATTTAAACTGCTATGTTAGTGTGATACTAGTTGATAACAGAAAGTATTACTTTTTTTTTTTGTTATTAAATAGGAGTTTTGCCTCGTTTTGGCAAGGCACGCCTCATTCAACTTAAGGTCTGTTGGTTAAATTAGGGCGCAAGTCTTTATATAAAAGACCTTGTGGTCTGTTGTTAAAAGTATGACTCCAATCAGTGTCAACTTAAATGTTCACAGGACACTGGCTCAAATGAATGAACCCAACACTTCTTAACTAAAGTTCACAGTTTCCAGTGCATGGAACACAAGTCATACCCTGCTAATAGGGCGGGTTAGGGGCCCGACCCCTGCCATAAAGGGAAAATCACCGAAAAGTGAAACTTAGCCTTTTTTAGTTTGCAAATGGGTGCCTAAAGCCTAAATAACATGCTTATACTATCATATATTAAGTGCTCTATATAGCAAATACCTAGCATTAACAACATTAGTTTGGCAAGCTAGGCCTAGCTTAAGGGCAATCTCAGCCACTGACATACCTTGCTGGCTTAGTTTAATCATATGTAACTTTTCTTTTCAAGTAAGAGGCTTACTGCTTCTTTTGTTATCACTAAACTTAATTTTTATTATAAATAAATACAAAAATATGACACTACATATACAATAACTAAAAAAGTTTGTAAAGTTTTGAAAATTGGCAGTTATACACAAAGAGATGCAGAGTGAACAAATTCTGAACGACACAGGTGCTGAAAGACCGAGAATAAAATAACGCAAGCGCACTCACTTCTCTGTCTCAGCTGTTGAGTGCAAGGATGTCATGCCGAAAATCGCAAAATGAGCGAGGGAAGCACCAAAAATTATGAATATGATTGAAAAGCGCTGTATAAGCGAGGCGCAGAAAAGCAGGGTATGACTGCATATAGGTTCACGATCAAAACAAATACTATTACCGGAGGGGCAGTAATAAGATATAAACATAAAGTGAAAGTAGACAAAAGGTTCACTTAAGATATGACAACAGCCATCTAAAATAACAATAACAACAATCAAAGACAATATTTCCATAACTCCAAGGAATTAATTAGCTCAGATAGGCCAGGAAATGACTGACTGTTTGGCGAGTTTGTTACAAGTCAAGTTCAACTGTATTTTTCCTAATAAGTGATCATGCCAAGGATGATGATGCCATTGTGTACACTGATGGGTCTGTACTCTGTGGTGGGAAATAAGGATGCGGCTTCTCTGCAGGAATAAAGGGCAGGTCATCGCTGAGCAGAGCGGAGTTTACGTAACAACCTCTAGCATGAGAATGAAGGTAGAGACAGCTACTGCCACCCTGAGGTGGCTGTCTGAAACTCCATCAAACAGGGCATTTGTTGTGTCAAGAGTCTCAGTCCATACTTCGGATGGATGGTTACAGCATGAATGGAAAACATACATAGAAGCCTCAAGCCTTCAGGAACTGGCGTGGATCTACTGATATGGTCATGCAGGAGTATGTGGCAATGAGAGCTGACAGACTAGCTTCAAGAGCACTAAACATGGATAAGGGAGAGATACTGGGGACAAATGATGATCACCTGTTAGATAACAACACAGCAATTGATGGATCAACAAGGACTGTTGGAATTGGGCATCAAATGTAAGACTAGCAGGGATGGACAGATAAGAGGATGTATCTGTCGTGAATACAACCAAAGAGCAACAGGAACAATTAGCATTCATACCCGTCAACATTTGATGAAGGAGAGTGAGTACCAATGGGTTTGCCCAGAGTACACTGATTTAGATTGTAATCAACGATTATTCATTTATTTAGTTGATTAAATTCCAAAAGCAATTACAATAATTAAAACAAATCACAAAAAAAGATATTATTACTGACACTGGTTCATTCATTAGCATTCAGCTTCGTCTGGAGAATAAGGCTTTTCAAAACTCATGCCAAATCTTCCTATCCTGCACCATCCGTTCAAAGTTTTTCAATGTCTTCAGTTGCTTTTAAAGTCTGTCCCCAATTCTCTTCTCCACGTCTATTTCAATCACCCTCTATTTCTGTTACCATGTGGATTCCAGAGCAAGAACCATCTTATAATGCTATTAGTTGGTTTCCTCATTGTCTGTCCTATCTAAAACCAATGTCTGTCCTATCTAAAATCAATGTCTGTCCTATCTAAAACCAATGTCTGTCCTATCTAAAACCAATGTCTGTCCTATCTAACACCAATGTCTGTCCTATCTAACAACAATGTCTGTCCTATCTAACACCAATGTCTTGTCCTCGGCTCCTGCTCCACTAATATACTTCTCTGGTACTTTCCATCAGCTCCACCATGTTCATATTATCAAACCATGTTAGTCATTCAGTTCTGCACAAGCACCCACTTCGTGGTTGTTGTTTTCATTCTTGAATGGGATGGTATATGTTTATTATTCATATAGATACCCATCTGACATCACAAGGGCTTAAAATGGCAGCAAAGAACAGAACCTTGTGACCTGTCAGGCGTGCCATAAAAGTCAACTAAAGAGGGGCCTTGCCCTGACTAACTAATCATTCCATAGAAATGTTGACTGTCATAAAATCTGCTAGTCTTGGCACTGTTTGAATTAATCTCAACAATGTTAATATTTTGGCACATCTACTTTACTCTAATAAGTTAGTACAACATCAACTGGAACTAAACAAAAAAAATCAATAGCAACCTCACATGTGGTCATTATTCGACAATATCATCAATATTTAGTGTCAACATTGACTTCAACACCAGAAAAATGAAACAGAAATTATCTTGTACTGTTGTTTATGTTCCTGTGTTTACTACTGACCATTGTAATTTGTATTTATCACCATCATCATAATCCTTCAGCCCCCTATGGAGCAGAAGCCAATATATTCTGGCCAAGTCTTCCCATCAGGCCATCTATTCAAGGTCTATACATGACTCCCTTATCCTTTTCATTTCCATCTCCAATTCCCTTCTCCGTTCAATCTTCTGTTGTCTCCCTTTAGGTCCCTTATTCTGCTTTTTTTTTTAAATTTCATGATGAAAAAATATCCTGTTCAACCTCTGATGGGTTATAATTAGGATATATAATAATAATAGCCCCTTAGTCTTAACTAACCATGGGTATGCGCCACTGAGGTGACAGCTTTCAGCTGCTTGTTTTCCTGGTGCTACTTTCGACATTTTCTCCTCTCTTCTGCTTGTTGTGTGAGCTTCTTTTTTGCTTAATCTGAGGTGGCACCGTAAACAGCATCACTACTTGGTGCGATCGGCAGCTTCATCCTCCCACGTTGCTGTACTTATGTCCAGTGCCATCATCTCTCTCTTGCACATATCTCTGAATATCAGCTGCGGTCGCCCAACTGTTCTTTTGCCATCTGCCAGTTGTTCATAGAAGATATCTTTCGGGATGCGGCCATCTTCCATGCGGCGAACCTGGCCAAGCCAGCGTAGTCTGCGTTGTCTAAGCAGTGTATACATACTTTGAAGGCCAGCACATGACAACACCTCGACATTTGTCACTTTATCTTTCCACGAAATGCCGAGGATGTGGCGTAGACACCGTAGATGAAAGGTATTGAACCTTCTTTCTTGCTTAGCATAGGTTGTCCATGTCTCGCTGTCAAATAGAAGTGTGCTGGTGATGCAGGCATTATATACCGTAGCTTTGGTCTTCGATGTGAGTTTGGAGTTTTCCCAAACATGCGATGTGAGACGAGCAAAGGTAGCTGCAGCTTTGCCAATGCGACTGACAATTTCTGTGTCCAGTGAGAGTTTGTCATTGATGGTAAACCCCAGGTATGTGAAGTGGTGCACCACTGCCAAGTCATAGTTATCAATAGTGATAACTGGTGCTGCACCCACATCCTGACTACGGACATTTTGTTTTCTTTAGACTTATAGTGAGGCCAAAGTCCTTGCATGCTTAGGTGAAGCGATTCATCAAGCTCTGAAGCTCCTGTTGGCTTTGACTGACGATTACAGCGGCATCAGCGAACAACAAGTCTCTTATAGTGACCTTTCTGATTTTTGTTTTTGCCTTCAGCCTTGCGAGATTACACAGATGGCCATCTGACCTAGTGTGAAGTCATATTCCTTCAGTTGCATCTCTGAAAGCATGTTTCAAGAGTAAGGCAAAGAAGATCCCGAAGACGATTTGAGCCAGAATGCAGCTTTGTTTAACGCCACTTCGTATGTCAAAAGGCGGTGATGTGCTTCCAGCAAACTGGACTGTTCCCTTCATGTCATCATGGAATGACTTGATCATTTCTAGCAATTTAGCAGGGCAGCCTATTTTCAGGAGGATTTTGAAGAGTCCATTCCTACTGCCAGGTCAAATGCCTTTGTGGGGTCTATAAAGGCGACATATAAAGGCCTTTTCTGCTCTCTTGATTTTTCGGAGAGAAAAGATCATGTCTGTTGTTGATCTACCAGCTCGGAATCCACACTGTGACTCTGGATAAATGCGCTCAGCTAACTTGTGTAGTCGCATTAAGATGACTCTGGCAAAAACCTTACCAACAATACTATGAAGAGAGATGCCTCTGTAGTTATTGCAATCACTTCTGTCTCCTTTATTTTTATACAGTGTTACAATCTTGGCATCTCGCAGTTTGTTGAATTTTGCTTCTCGTAGCCTTCAGGATCTGTAGGGTTCTAGCACTCGGTGAACGTTTGTATTTAATCGCAGCCCTGCGCTTAGCTTCAATGACAGGTGACATCACATTTGACTTCGTTGTTTTCTTACCGAAGGTGGCAAGTGCAGTACTCTGAATGGTGTTCCGCAGGTGCTCCCAGTTCTCTGTAACAGTATCACCATGCTGAGGGCTACTGAGCACTTTCTTGAAGGTCGCGGTAAATTGAGCGATCAGGACAGGGTCTGACATCTTGCTGGTATCAATGCGTGGTTTCCCTTCATGTCTGACACGGTGTAGTTTTCTTGGTTGTGCTCTGATTTTGCAGCAAACCAAGGAGTGATCTGTATCACAGTATGCACTATGGTACGAGCGCGTGGAGAGCACAGACATGAGAAGTGGCCTTCTGACGAGAATTAGATTTAGTTGATGCCAGTGCTTGCATCGTGGGTAGCTCCACAACACCTTATGCTGGGGATTTTGTCTGAAAGTTGGTGTTGGTCATGCAGAGGTCATGATGGACACACAACTCCAAGAGCCGTTGTCCATTTTCATTCATCTTGCCAATACTAAACCTGCCCAGACATGAAGGCCATGAAACATTATCGGCACTGTCAAGAATGATAATTTAGGTGTCGTATGAACTATACATTTATCTTCTTCTTCTTCGTTCACCCTCAGATGTCAACTTGAATAAGTTCAAAGAAAGCAGTGATCAGCCTAAGGCTGTTGATATCTCCGTAGATTTTCTCCAGGAATGGTACTGGTGATGGCTATATGCGTTTTCTCTGTTCCTCATATGTTGGGCACCTTTGAAGCAAATGTTCGGCAGTCATTTTATCGGTGCCACAGTCACACTCATCAGTAGTTCCTATCTTTAATTTGTTGAATAGATGGTATCTCAATCTGTTATGACCTGTGCGAAGTCTGAAGATTACCACTCATTCACTTCTGCTGAGCTGGTAATAAGGATCATTTTTTGTGTGGCCTGGATGCTCTTCTTCCCACTTGTGCCTGTATCTGCGCTTCATAAACTCTTGGACTCCTCATAGGTTATATTTGTGTCAAGTTGAGGAAGCTTTCCCCCTTCCTTTGCCAATCTGTCAGCCTCTTCAATTCCGGGGATGTTGCAGTGAGAAGGGATCCACTGTATCACGACTCTTTTGTATTGCTGATATAGTCTGTGAAGTGTTACTCTTAGGTTCAGCATTACTTTTACTTTTCAGCATTGTAATTACTGACAGCGCATCTCAGAAGATAGCTACCGGTCTTTCTGAGCTTTCTTCTGTCATTAGAATTTCTGATGCAGTTTTTAAGGCCTCTGCCTCTGCTCTGAAGTTACTCTATACATTTATGACATCTGTGCTCCACATGGGGCTTTATTATTATGATGTTTGCATCAGATGGAGATGGATGAATGAGATTGCAGAGACTGATTTATTTATTACAGCTCGATCTTAAGCATTGGCATAGTAATGATATTTGTGGTTGTTTGTGTGAAAATGGTGCGCAACTTGTATGACGAAGCTTAAGTCATGGAAGAAACCAGTGCTATGTGTATATTTGGTAGTTTATAGAATTGGACCTGGAATGCGGGGGTCTGAGGAATGTTATGCCACGATTGTTGACCTGACCTGGAATTTTGGGTTTGAGCCATGTTATACCACAAAAATTGTATGCCAGGAACATTCATTGTTATGTTAATATTAAATCGTTACAAATTTTCAAGGTGACTGTCTTCTTGATTCCCTTTCATGAAAGCCAGCAGTTGTATATGTTACCTCTAGAGAACGAGACAAAGGACAGAGTGTAGTAGACACAGTCCACACATGTGTCCTTGATAGGCACCCACTCTAGCGTTAAAGTCACTAAGGAGAACAAGCTGTTCTTGCCTAGGTATGCTTTTGATTGCTACTAGATTCTCGTAGAACAACTTTAGTTTCTGAGGCAGAGTACAGAGTAGGAGCATACACACTGACAAGGGTGATGAGACCTGCGCTAGTTTGCAGGTGGAGCTTTAACAGGCGTTCTGATCCATTCTCACCTGGTTCAACCATTTTAGTTAGCGGTTTTTTGACCGCAAAACCTACTCCATGTTCTCTAGTTTTATTAAGGTCTTTCCCTTGCCCTTAAAAAGTGTAGTCCTTCTCGCTCCAGAGCCTAACAGGCACGTTTCCTGAAGTGCAGCTATATCCACCTGAAGTCGTTTAAGATCGTCATTGATTACGGCTGTCTTCGTGACATTGTTTATGTACTGTAGGTTTTCGAATAGTCCGGACATTCCAGCATCCCAATCTGAGAGTTTGTTTATTTCTATTACTTCTTGTTTTGTAATAATTCCTTGGTGCAAAATTTTCTGTCCACAGTTTGGGTTTGACCTTAATCCCCATGCACCCAATGGGGAAAGAAGATAGTGGCGGGACAACACCTAATTGACTGGGGGCTGCCCGGCTTGAGGCGGGCGGTAGCTGTCCGGTGAAATCCTAGAACCTCTCCCACTGTTGGAAGTAGCCCCTGGCGCCATGCCCTAAGCCAATTGAGCAAAATGCTTATAACCGGTAACTGCTACTTTCCGTGTTTTGCCGACACCAAGATCTGCTTACTCGGAGCAAGCAAGAGGACATGCACACCATCATAGCTGGCAGACGCTGGAGCTGGGTTGGCCATGTCCTCAGAAGAGACCCCGATGCCATCACAAGAACAGGTATGCTTTGGACCCCTGAAAGAAAACGAAAGAGAGGCCGACCAAAAACAACCTGGCGGAGGACTGTGGAGGCTGAGATGCAAAGAATGAACCAGTTGGGGCACTGTACGAAGGATGGCCGCCGACCGAGCAAAGTGGAATCAATTTGTTGTTGCCCTACAAGACACCACTAAGCGTGATGGCCACTGACTGCTTTGACAGTCGGCGGATAAGGATCAAAGAATAGGGTGAAGCTGGAGTGTCCTCTCCAGGGCACGAGCTTGGGCACAGTTATATGGAGATCAAGCTGTTGCCCATGCAGCATGTTCCCCTCTCCACGCAGCCTGTAGATCCAAAGGAATGGCAGTAGCTGATACAGTTTGGTACCAGCCACATCGCAGGAGTTGCCAGAATAATGTCGAATCAATATTAGACTGCCTTAGGGACTCCAACTCTGGATTTATCCTCGGGGTTTACTCCCAAAGCCTTTTCCATAAATGGATATTCCCGCAAGGCAACGGTAGCGGTGGTTTGAATTCAGAGTTGGTAAAACTCAGACCTTCTCTTAGATAAGCTACCAACCAAGGATCATGAGCCCTATCTGCCCGAAGCTGCTGGTTTTAAGGCGTCAGTGGCTCGCCTTTGCCCCTTCTCCTGTCAGTGAAAACATTTCCGCTGGGCTCAAATTGAGCCGCACATGAAGGCCGGGAGCTGGGCTTGGTTGTCAGAGGCTAATTGAGGTGCGTGCCATAGAAGTATTTATCTGCAGTGAAAGCCTATCCTGACTACAACTCCCAGCTATAACAACCTTCGGAACCAAGATAATAAATACAACATACTATAAAAAAGAATTATTAAGATTGATAACAGTATGGTAGTTCAAAATGAGTGACTTGTTTACATCAAAGCTTAGGGTATATATTGTTTTCAATTCCAAATATTTTTTTTTTTAACATATAATGAAAGAGTAATGGGGAAATGCTGCAGCGGAACAGCAAATGAAAATGGGGATAAATTAATAAGTTTCTGTAGCATTTACAACCTGGTCATTGGAGGAACACTTTTCCCACACAAAGAAATTCACAAATTAACATGGGAATCACCAAATGGTTGGGACAGAAACCAGATAGACCACATCATGATTAATGGTAGATGGAAACATGCATTACAAGATGTGAAGGTAAGAAGAGGTGCGGATGTGGGAAGTGATCACCATTTATTAGTAGCAAAACTGAAAGTGAAACTCTGAACGGCTGGACCAACTGTAACTACACAGAAAAAGTTTGACATCAGCAAATTGAAGGACCCCCTTACCAGAAAAGCTTTTGCGGCCGATATAAAGAAGCGATATCAATTTGCCAAAAGTCAGGAAAAGACGTTGACTGATGATACAGACCAGAAATTCAACACCATTTCAACAATATATAAGGAAAGCAGCAAATCATGCTTGGGATTCCAGGAAAGGAAGAAGCAAGACTGGATAACACCAGAAACATTAAACAATATAACGATGAGAAAGGAAATGAAAAGAAAACAGACGCGAAGTCCCCCAGGTTAAAGCAACTATATAGCGAACAGTACAGTCAGCTGGACAAGGAAGTTAAACGCCAAACCCGAGCCAACAAAAGGAATTTCCTAGACGATCTTGCAAGACAGGAGAAGAGGCAGCACTGAGAAATGAACAAAGCACAGATACAAAATAACTAAAATCATCAGTGGAAAATGAGGTGCAAACAATATTACATTAGTAAGAGATAAGCAAGGAAATCTCATCATGACAGCAGAGGGACAGGAAACAAGATGGGCAGAGCATTTCAGAGAAACTCTGAACAAGGAACAACCAGAGACACAATTGAATGTTCCTGAGGCTGAAAACGATTTAGATGTTAATACAGACATTCCACGAAAAGAAGAAATCATCACAGCAATCAAAGTGTTAAAGAATGGAAAAGCTCCTGGCCATGATAACTTAAATGCAGAGCTATTTAAGACAGACCCTGAGCTAGCAGCAGAACTATTAGAACCACTATTTGCACAAGTCTGGAAAACTGGGACAATACCAACGGAGTGGAACAAAGGAATAATTGTCAAATTGCCCAAGATCTTAAAGACTGCAATAATTGGAGAGGAATAACTCTTCTCTCAGTTCCCAGCAAAATACTAGGCAGGATAATTACACAGAGAATCTCAAAAGCAGTAGACCACAAACTGAGGAAAGAACAAGCAGGATTTAGAAAGAACAGAAGATGTGTAGATCATATATTCACTCTCAGCAACATTATAGATCAGTGCTCAGAATGGCAAAGACAGCTGTACATTAATTTTGTTGATTTTGAAAAGGCTTTTGACAGTATACATAGGGAAAGTTTATGGAAAATACTGAGGGCTTATGGAATTCCAAGCTGCATAGTGTCAATCATAAAAAGCCTCTATGCCAACTTTACGTGTAGCGTTGGGCAGAGCAACCTAACCTTTGAGGTGAAGACAGGAGTACGACAGGGATGCCCTTTATCAACCACTCTATTTTTAACAGTCATAGGCTGGGTGATGCGCCAGACAACAGAGGGCAGTCTAAGAGGAATAAGATGGACTACATTTTCTACATTGGAAGATCTGGAATATGCAGATGACATTGCACTACTAGCACATTCACATCAACACATCCAGGAAAAAACAGATAGACTTAATAAGTATAGCCAGCAGGTGGGCTTGAACATAATCTAAAGAAGTCAGAGGTCATGACGCTCAATGTGAGCAACCCTGAGCCCATATCAGTAAGGAATCAGCAACTGGAACAGACAGACACCTTCACATATCTAGGATGCATAGTAACAACCAGACAGCAGAGCAAGCAAAGACATCAACAACAGAATGAACAAAGCAAGAACAGCCTTTTTTAGTCTAAACAACATCTGGAAGTCCTCTCAGTACAGCACAAGCACAGAATTAAGATTATATCAGAGCTGTGTGCTTTCTGTGCTTCTCTATGGTGCGGAATGCTGGAGAGTTACAGAGAAGGAAATGTCGAAATTGTCCTCTTTTCACACAACATGCCTAAGAAAAATCCACTGAATCTTTTGGCCGAATACCATCACCAACCAAGATCTGCTTACTCGGAGCAAGCAAGAGGACATGCATACCATCATAGCTGGCAGACGTTGGAGCTGGGTTGGCCATGTCCTCAGAAGAGACCCCGATGCCATCACAAGAACAGCTATGCTATGGACCCCTGAAGGAAAACGAAAGAGAGGCAGACCAAAAACAACTTGGCGGAGGACTGTGGAGGCTGAGATGCAAAGAATGAACCAGAGTTGGGGCACAGTACGAAGGATGGCCACTGACCAAGCAAAGTGGAATCAATTTGTTGTTGCCCTACAAGACACCACTAGGCGTGATGGCCACTGACTGCTTTGACGGTCGGCAGCTAAGGATCAAAGAAGAAGAATTCCAAATAATATGAACTGCCGATATGTGAAAGTGGCCATCACATCTGTCAAATCATTGTAAATAGGGCACTTAAAAACTACCTATTTTGCTTGAATGTTAAAAAAAAAAAAAAAGAGATAAAACAAAACCAAACAAAAAACGCCAAACAAAAATAATATTTGAGGGCTATAAAGGCCTGGTGTTCCCAGTTTGATATTTAATTGACTTTCACTTGCCATAAAACATATGTATTGTAAGAACATTATCAGACCCTCACCTTCTCAATTACTAAACATTAACTTTTGTTCTTGTTAAATACTGTTTGACTATATTATGCATTTCCCTAGGTCTGTCTATTCTTAACACCTCCTCTATATGTATAGGTAAATTTGATGCCTGCAAATAATCTAATATTGGGATTCTCATTTGTGCATAGGCTACCTCTTACATTTTAACAAGAAATGTTGTAGCCTATATTAATGTCTTGAAGACATCCTGCACAGTAAGGTTCTTCTATTCTGAAATAGCCTTTTCCCAGCTGTGGTCTAAGAAGTTTCTTATTGCTGGGAATTTTCTATTCCCTAGATATCTGACATTTTTTGTTGGAGCCTTGAACATCTTAGATGCATGTCTTCCTTTCAGATTTTTATCCCACTCTGCTTTCCATTCATCTGTTATTATTTATTTAATTAGGCCTAGGGCCTAAGCTTCTGATTTACTCATCCCTACATTTATTACATTTTTATCAGATCTACCTTTCTTATATATGTAATGTTTGCCTATGGCAAGGATTCAGTTAACATATTTAATTCGTTTCGAACAATCGATAGTGCAGCGGAAGGCGAGCTGACCTGTACAGCGATGTAATGTTCAATACACAAAATCAACACTACGGCAGTTGACAAAAGTAGTTGCATGCCAAGCGAGTCAGAGCTTCAATATAATCAGAAAATAAAACTTCACGCCGGTAACTTACCCGCGCGAGAAAAGTATCAGGTTGAGGACAACTAAACATGATGATATCCTCGACATTGCTCATCTCATTCTACCCAGGTACCTACAATGCATGCAAAACATGAAACTGACGACGGTGTTCTTAGGACAACTAAATACAAAAATCGTTTATGGTTCTGTTTCCGCTCTGTCTTGAATGACGTGTTCTACACGTCTGCGCATGTCCAAGGGGGAATCCTAGACTTGCAGACGAACCAAGGTAGGGGTTTCCCCCCTTGAAATATGCGGCCATTGAAACGTTATCAACAAATCAAAAGAAATGGCTTTGTGTATTTGCGCGTGTGCGTATATTTCAAAAGCGTAAAACATATTTGCCTACCGTTTTATCGCAATTTTTTTTTAAATTCTTAAAATACTAAAATAGTAAATGAAGAAGAAAAGATCATGCATAATTTTAGAAGCAGGTAGGCGAGTTGCAGCAAACGGTTTATTGAAATAACAGATAGCCATGTTAGTAACTTTGATTGACAGGTCACTAGCCAGTAATCTTATACAAATGTTGGCACCAATATGGGTATAAAAATAACAGACACTAACTTGACTGGCAACCTCGTCTCGTAAAAGTAGTTGCTACAGAAAGGGCCGGATTACCCACTGCAAACACTTTTTTTTTTATATTGATGAAGAAAAATATTCCGTTCAACCTCTGATGGGTTATAATTAGGATACATATTGTTTTCAATTCCAAATAATACGAACAACTGCCGATATGAGAAAGTGGCATCACATTTGTCAAATCATTGTAAATAGTGACAATCACAATTGTGCTTATACGTTAAATAAATTAATTTTTTTTTTAAATAAATAAATAAAAAACACAAACAAAATCAAAAAGAAACTCTGAACAAGAATAATATTAAAGTGGATGGGTGTAAAAGCCTGGTGGTATCCAATTATATAACTGACTTTAACAGATATTTAATTGACTTTCATCTGTTAAAAGTCAAATGCATTGTAAGAACAGCATCAGACCTTCACATTCCCAGACACTAATATTAACATTTGTTCGTGTTAAATATTGTTTGACTATATTATGCAGTTCCCTAGGTCTGTCTATTTTTAACACCTCTTCTATATTTATAGGTAAGTTTGATGCTTGCAAATAATCTAATATTGGTATTCTCATTTGTTCATACCTCTTACATTTTAACAAGAAATGTTCTATATTATTGCAAACACTTGTAGGAATCTCATATCAGTCATAACTGACTGTGGGGATGATGCGTCCTTGGGGTGATAGCCCATAGCTGCTTTTTTTTCCTCTGGTGTTTTTTTTTTTCTCTTCTGCTTGTTGTAAGAGCTTCTTTTCTACCTAAGCTGGTGCCATGGGGAGCATCGACAGTTGGTGAGATCGGCAGCTTCACCCTCACATTACAGCACCAGGGACACACAAAGAAAGGTAACATTCAAATAAATTGTTGAAGATTAAACTGAATGAGTTGTATATAAGCACTTCGATCTGCACGTTCGAATATTTTGATTTTTAGTTATGGCAACACTGGTATTTCCCCATCTTTTAAGTTGTTCGTTGTCCAATCCGGGGATGTCTGTAATTGCAAAGCAACAGTGCTGAGAGCGGTACGGTAATGTACAATATGGGATTTTTTTTTTTTAAAATAATAATGTAAAATGTGTTAATGTTTGTTTCATTCTTGGACCTAATCTTGGACCTAATCTTGGACCTAATCTTGGGCCTAGTCGTTAGAAGAAAGCTATCCACCCCTTTTTTTTTTGAAGGGGGGGGGGGGGTTGTATGAGAAGTGGAAATCTAAAGTATATTGTGACAACAGAAACGATTAAATGAGAAAGAGATAAAGAACAGCAGAGAGAGAGAGAGAGAGAGAGAGAGAGGGAGGGAGGGAGGGGGGGGGTAAAGCAGGAGAAGAAAGAAGATACTAAACTGGATTCAATACTTATGTATCAGCTCCCCAGGGATCATAGGGTCTCAACAACTACTCACTACGCCTTCCTGTATTATGCCATCTGATCAAGTCCTTTCCAGTTCTTCCTTATCCCATTCATGTCTATATCTTATCCCATTCATGTCTATATCTTATCCCATTCATGTCTATATCTTATCCCATTCATGTCTATATGTAAATCCCATTCATATCTATATGTAAATGCCTGCTTGTAGATAGTCCCATATTTCTCTTACCACGGGGATTCCAAACACAAGGACGATAACAGCAGTGTAGCATCACGTGGTTTACTCAGTGTGCGACCCATCACACGAGAACTACTCCTTCATCCTGTCTCACAGGTGTTTGTCCGACTCTTTCCGTTAGTTCTACATTAGTGATCTTGTCATGCCACCTCACTTCGTCTTATTCTTTACTAGCATCCATTAATGAATCTCTATCTACCTGGTTGTGGTTTTTGTTGTTTTCCTATGTTTCAGAGACTTACAATGAGACCGACTTGCCATTTGATACTTTATATTCATAAAAATGGTTTTCATATGTACTTATTTTGCGTTGTGTGAACAAATTTGTTGAAAACTAAAAAAAAATAACATCCAACATTAACACTTATTATCATCATCATTTTCCGTTGCGTTGTCATGGAGCATGAAACCACCATTGTAGCTGATCTTCGTGAGGGAAGCTTGCACCATGCAGTCACATGATCACGTAGGCGGGAAGCTTGCACCATGCAGTCACATGATCACGTAGGCGGGAAGCTTGCATCATGCAGTCACATGATCATGTAGGCGGAAAGCTTGCACCATGCAGTCACATGATCATGTAGGCGGGAAGCTTGCACCATGCAGTCACATGATCATGAAGAGGGGAAGCTTGCACCAAGCAGTCACATGATCATGTAGAGGGAAAGCTTGCACCATGCAGTCACATGATCATGTAGAGGGGAGGCTTGCACCATGCAGTCACATGATCACGTAGGCGGGAAGCTTGCACCATGCAGTCACATGATCATGTAGAGGGAAAGCTTGCACCATGCAGTCACATGATCATGCAGCGGAGATTTATGTGGTCATTCGTTTTACATGATGAGGTTGCAGTCCCGTGTCAACATCCTGTTAGTCACCTTATACGACATGCATGATAGTGCATTAGTACTATTTATTTCATTGTCACTTCATATACCCCCAGGAACCTCACGTCACAACACACATGCCACTAACACCGTACAATGATTAGATACTATAGAGATATAACATGTAAGGGGATGAAATCATGAAATAAAATAATAATAGCAAGCGAAATATCGTTATCTCCCTGAACGATAACCATGTGTGTTTCATGGATAGCATACTCCTGGTGTAAAGCACATTGCTACATGAACCATCGCTTCAAGATTACGTCAATATTTCGGTGCAGGCTTCCTATAAAATGACCAGCTAGAACAGTGGCTCCGTGCTCCATAAGGAGCAAACAGGGAAATGATCATGAATTCCCGTTTAAATATGATAGGAAATCTCTTGTCTTCTTTTGTTATCACTGCACAAAGGGATGACCTTTGTTTCTTCTATGCCAGTTCTGGGTCAGCTCTGTCTTCAGTACAACCAATCAATATATTTTAGCTCCCCAACATGCATAGGTCATCAACGAACACATGCCAAGTTCTCCTGTCACGTGCAATCAGCTCAATTCGTCCTGTCACGTGCAATCAGCTCAAGTCGTCCTGTCACGTGACATCAGCTCAAGTTCTCCTGTCACGTGCAATCATCTCAATTCGTCCTGTCACGTGCAATCAGCTCAAGTCGTCCTGTCACGTGACATCAGCTCAAGTCCTCCTACCACGTGACATCAGCTCAAGTCCTCCTGCCACGTGACATCAGCTCAAGTCATCCTGTCACGTGCCATCAGCTCAATTCCTCCTGTGACGTGTCATCAACTCAAGTTCTCCTGCCACGTGACATCAGCTTAAGTCGCCCTGGCACGTGCAATCAGCTCAAGTTATCCTGTCACGTGCCATCAGCTCAAGTCGTCCTGTCACGTGACATCAGCTCAAGTCCTCCTGTCACGTCCCATCAGCTCAAGTCGTCCTGTCACGTGCTATAAGCTCAAGTTCTCCTGTCACGTGACATCAGCTCAAGTCCTCCTGTCACGTGCAATCAGCTCAAGCCCTCCTGTCACGTGACATCAGCTCGAGTCGTCCTGCTACTTGACATCAGCTCAAGTCCTCCTTCACGTGCCATCAGCTCAAGTCCTCCTGTCACGTGCCATCAGCTCAAGTCGTCCTGTCACGTGACATCAGCGCAAGTCCTCCTACCACGTGACATCAGCTCAAGTCCTCCTGCCACGTGACATCAGCTCAAGTCCTCCTGTCATGTGCCATCAGCTCAATTCCTCCTGTGACGTGTCATTAACTCAAGTTCTCCTGCCACGTGACATCAGCTTAAGTCGCCCTGTCACATGCAATCAGCTCAAATCCTCCTGTCACGTGACATCAGCTCAAGTCCTCCTGTCACGTGACATCAACTCAAGTCCTCCTGTCGCGTGACATCAGCTCAAGTCGTCCTGTCACGTGCCATCAGCTCAAGTTTGTTCAACGTCTTCCTCATCATGTTCACGTCTGTCTCCAGTTCTCTTCTCCGTGTGTGTTTTTTGGTCTATCTCTGCCTCTCTATTTTTTTGAGAATGCCACAACAAGGACTGTCTGGTAATGCTATCAACAGGTTTCCTCAGAGTATGTTGTGATAAACTACTGGCGCGTGGACACGTCCCGATCCCCATCGAGACTTGCCCGGGGAGCCCACCCCGGCTCAAAAAAGCAGAGAAGGCCACTCTCCAAACCTCCGATGTCTTGCGGGCAGTGTTAGGATGTGCAAGAACATGGACAGGAAGACTCCACAACTTCCCCACTGAAGACACGCCCACGGCGACCGTTGCCTCAACTGGCTGTGTGTGGTGTACCCGGAAACGGGGCCTCCCAGTACTGAGACACAGTTAAGTCCCTGATGTCATTTATCGGTGCAGAGTTGAGAGAGATGGCTGAGCATCACAATCCCCCCTGTGTTGCAGCATGATCAGAACCCAGAATTGCACACTGAGCTTGGGGGGAATCACTTGGGCACCAGACTTAATACTGGCTCTTGACTGGATGGCCGCATGCAGGAGATTTCTACAATGGGGGGTTGGCAGGTGGTGGGTATCTGGAAGTGGCTCTGTGCAGGACGTGAGGATTCCTTGGGTGAGCCCAGAACCAGAGCACAGCATTGTGCAAGCTCTGCATAGTTGGAGAGCCCCCTGGATGACGGGGAATGCACAGTGTGCTACCCCACCTGTCCCCAACTGCTAACTTAGAACCAGAAGTGGGGTCATCTGTATGCGTGCCAGGCCAGGATAAAATGCCTGGGAAAGAGACTGGAGCTCAGAACTCCCTAACTCAAAGTTGCAGGATGGCAGGAAAGACAGGGCTATTTTGAAGATAATGCAACCATATTTTCACCATACGAGCTCGGACGCCGCCTCGGTAAACAAGGTCCGCGCAGAGCAGTGACACCCCCAGGCTGCTTGCGAATAGTCTACTACTGGGAACATAAACAGATTAGGGATGAGCCCACTCTCCCGTTGAACAGGTGCTAAAGTCATAGATACTGGGCCAGAAGGCGCACCGGAAACCACAGTATCACGCAACTCGCTTTTTTTTTTCTATGGAGAGTACACCGTCAAATAAATCTCGTACTGGTGCTCGCCCTGTGGAGCTCCACCAGGCAGGTGCAGTGCCGGGCTCTGAGCCTCGACAGAGCCCACCCTCAGCTACTGGAGGACCCTCTAGACCGTCTTGTGGAGTCAGCAGACGGCGGAGGAGAACTACTGACCAAAACAAAACAGAAAAAGAGAAACCCAGAGTGCCACTTGTAATGATGCACTGGAATGCAGAGGGAGTGAACAGCAAGCAGGCTGGATACAGCAAAAAGACAGAGCTGGAAAACATCTTGTATGAGAAGCAAGTCAGTGTTTGCTGTATCCAAGAGACTCACTTGAAAGCAGATCAAACCTTTAAAATAAGGGGATATCAATGCTTCAGATCCGACAGAAAAGATAGACGAAAAGGAGGAGTACTTACTCTTGTAAGGAATAACATTCCTGCACACGAAAGGAAAACCTTCATGGATGGAGCAGAATATCAGCTGTTGCAGATAAAGGTAGACAAGATGGAAATAGAACTCCTGAACTATTACTGTCCGAACAACAAACCCCTGAGTCTCAGCTCTATACAGGTACCAGCCACCAACTTTATAGCAGTTGGAGACTTTAATAGCACTCCCAGAGCTGGGGCTATAACCATCTGGATCACAGAGGTGAAGAGGTTGAAACTTGGCAAGATGATCACTCCCTAATCCTAGTCAATAATGCCACAGATACTCCTACCTTCTACTCCAGAGGATGGCACACAACTTCAACACCAGATCTTGCCTTCTCCACACCAGATATAGCTGGATCTATTAGTAGAGAAGTAGGAGACCAACTAGGGGGAAGCGACCATCGCCCAATCTTTCTTACTGTCCAGAGTGCAACTCTCAGTACAGGCCCAGCCATTACAAGATGGAACTACAAAAAAAAGCCAACTGGGGTTTATTCAGGCATCAGGTGAACACGCTGCTGTCTACCCTCAAGGTACAGAACAGAGACATTAATGAAGTGGTAAAAGACTTCAACAGATGCATACTACAAGCTGCAAAAGAAACCATTCCCAAAGGATGCCGGCGTAACTACATACCATACTGGTCCAGCACACTCCAAGAACGTCAGGAAGCCATGGACAGGGCTAGAAAGGACGCAGAGTCTCAGCCTTCACTTGAAACTCACAACAAATGGAAAAAGGCTGTAGCAGAGTTTCAGAGAACAAAGCTAGAAGAAAAACGGAAAAGCTGGAGAACTAAAACGGCATCGCTGAACCTTGAGAAAGACGGCAGGAAACTTTGGAGATTAGTCAAGTCTCTAAATGAAGAGCGTTCCTCACCTAGGCAGACTATCACATTGGATGAAGGTGGGAAACTTTTCAGAGGAAAACAAGCTGCAGACTTGTTTGCTAGAAGATACAGTTCAGAAAGCAACTTACCCATTAACATAGATCATCAGAGAGAGATAAGAAAAGAAATACTGGCAACCATGGGACAGACAGATACTCCTGCCCCAATGAGGGAACCCATCACACTAGGAGAACTACAGAAGGCTATTTCCAAGCTTAAGTTTCAAAAGTCACCCGGCCCAGACAAAATCAGCAACGAAATGCTAGTAAATCTGAGCTCCGCAGCAAAGACAAAACTGCTTGAGATATTCAACCACAGCTGGTTGAAAGGAACGGTACCCCAAGTATGGAGAGAAGCCATCACAATACCCATACTAAAGAAAGGGAAATGTAAGACCGAGGCTGCAAGTTACCGGCCAATCAGTCTCACAAGCTGTGTTGGGAAGACTATGGAGCGAATAGTCAACCACAGATTGAAATGGTATTTAGAGTCTGAGCAGATCCTGGTGCCGGAACAAGCTGGATTTAGAGAATGCTACAGTATAGAAGACCAAGTTACTTACTTGTCTCAAGCAATAGAAGATGCCTTCCAGGAGAAGAAAAAGGTCCTAACGATCTGGGTCGACTTCAAGCAGGCCTTTGACAAGGTGTGGAAAGATGGCCTCATTGCAAAACTTAGGAGAAGTGGAATCCAAGGCAACATGATGAAATGGATCCAGTCATACTTGCATAACAGGAGAACTAGAGTCACTCTTGACGGTCTGCAGAGCAGAAAAGTGTTGCTCCATCAGGGGGTACCTCAAGGAGGAGTAATTTCCCCAACACTCTTCCTTGTTTACATCAATGACCTGGTGAAAGATCTCCCTGCAGGAGTTAAAGCTGCCTTATATGCAGATGACCTAGTACTCTGGTGCGCTGATGAAAAATGTCACCACAGCAAATTATAGAATGCAGCGGGCAGCAGACATGCTAGTGTCATGGGCAGAGAAATGGCTTATCACAATAAACACAGACAAAACCTCCACAACACTGTTCTCCCTCGCCCCCAAGGACAAATCAGCTAACATACACCTAGGGACAACCGTGATCAAGGAAGAAAGCTACCCCACCTATCTTGGGGTGACATTTGACCAAAGGCTTACATGGAATAAGCATATTGAAAACGCAGAAGGAAAGGCCCGAAGACGACTAGGCATACTCAGAAAATTAGCAGGTACCAACTGGGGAGCAAATGAACGAAATCTAAAGAAGATTTATAATGGAGTAATAAGACCACACTTAGAGTTTAGCTCAGCAGCATGGTCATCAGCTGCTAACTCACATCTGCAGTCTTTGGACAAGGTGCAAAATCAAGCTCTCAGGCTCATTACAGGAGCCATGAAAACTACACCAATAACAGAGATGCAGAAGGTTGCTGGATTACAGACATTGTCCCATAGAAGAGACACAAAAACCATGATCCAGATGGAAAAGTACAACAGTATGCCAATGCACCCAATGAAGGCAAGACTAGATGATCTGGCATTGGGACGTCTAAAGCGTAGCAGCTTTGTGCATCGGGGGAAAAGACTTATAAGACAGCATCAAGAAGACCTATCCATGAAGACAACACCACTGAAGCCCACCCTATACCCTGTACCATGGGAGCAGGCCAGCAGTGCCCTCCAAATTAATACATCAGTCAGTGGTCTCATAAGTGGATGTGAGTATAATGATCTGCAAAAACGAACTGCTACATTGAGTATGATCCAAGAAAGCTATCCCGATCAATCATGGATACATGCCTATACAGATGGATCAGCAACTAATGCTGTTAGGAATGGAGGTGCCGGTATCTTTATCTCATATCCTGACAACCACTATGAGACTAGGCACATTCCCACTGGTAAATTCTGTTCCAACTATACAGCTGAGGTTCAAGCTCTAGAGCAAGCTGCAAATATGATTTATAACACCAACTCTGACTGCCACCAGGTAGTCATCCTCACAGATGCACTGTCTGTCCTGCAAGCTCTCAAGGGTGGTAAACTCCCGCATCTGAGAAAGGAACTAAACAAGGTAGCTGCCAAAAAGAGAACCATACTTCAGTGGGTACCATCTCATTGTGGTGTACCCGGAAATGAAAAGGCAGATAAACTTGCAAAAAAGGGAGGAGAATGTGAACAAGAAGATAATGAAGTCACGTACTTTGAGAAAAAGAGAGCTATCCAGACTATCAGAAGAGAACAGAACCAACCCAAAGACGACTATCACACTCTCGACCGGCAGGGACAGATAACTATTTTTCGACTCAGGACAGGGCATAACAAACTGAATAAACACATGCACAAGCTACGATTGTCTGCTTCACCACTGTGCACATGTGGATTAAACGAACAAACTGCTGAGCATGTTCTACAGGACTGTCCTCTGTATGACCAGTTAAGAAAGATATACTGGCCCAATGACTCAACACTAAACTCAAAGCTATATGGAGTTAAAGAGGAACTTCAAACAACAGTCGAATTCATCATGAGAACTCGTCTGACGGTGTAATCATCAAAGATGCGATCGCAAGAAGAAGAAGAAGAAGTTGTGATAAACGAGCGCAAAGGCCTTTTTGCTCCATCTTTTCCTACATTTTTCATATTGTATTTTCTCCGACATTTGCTCTTTCATCCCATATTTGCGACCCACATTTGCTATTTCATCGTTGTGATTACTCGCGACCGGTATCTAGAGAACCACATTTGTTCTTTCATCGGGGGAAATAAAAGTCCTTTGATTGAGTCCCCATGCCTGACATTATCGTTTGAAGCCCACATTGCATCGTGATAAATCTGGTAAAAACACATCTGGTCATCCTAATCAAACATCTGGGCAGGCTGTAATTTCTGTGACACCACATTGGACGCCCAGATTGGCCAAGGGAAAACGTCTCATGCTGTAATGGTGTTATCTTTGGTCGGCCGCGGTTCAGACAAGCGTTGGTTTACCACATTGGACGCCCACCTTGGCCAGGTGAACAATAAACAATCAGAGGTCAAACTACACCCACGTTTGGACTGACAGGGGACAAGAGCGATCCTGAGAATGAGTGACCAGAGGGGCCATTAAGGATTGGTTGGTATGGGCGGAGCGGTACAAGAAACCCATATTGGACGGGCAGAAATATAATCTACTGCGTAGCTTGCAAGAGGAAGGAGTCCAGTTTTTTACCTTGTGAGGAAGTGTTCTTAAAGGATTTTGCGTAGGGAAAAGAAGGTTAGTAGATCTTATACTTATTAATACATTTTCTTATTTTTGTTTATTTTAACCTCACAGCTAAAATGTGCGAAGGATAGAGTTTCAAATAATTCTTGGCATAACTGATTCATAAAATCAGAAGATTTTCCTAGAAGATGATAGGATGATAGGAGGTAATTAATAGTTCATATTTCACCTTTATCATCATCACAGTCTCCCATGCGCACACACTCTCATGCACAAGATATTTAACATCATTAGAATTGAACTCAGAGAGAGAGAGAGATGAATAATGAGCAGTAGTTTAAATGCAAGTCAACCAGTGATGTTAAATGTGAAAAACTTACGAAGACTTTTGTGTGTCTTCAGTTCATCAGAAGTCTGAGTCTACACGCAACGTGTCTGACGTCTAACCAGAAATAAGTTATCAAAAACGGACATTTGGCTAGCAGAATTCGCCATAGGACATCTTTCATTCCTCAATTAAAAAGGAATATTGTCTCACCCACAAGTCATAAGGTGGACGCAGCATTTTTCGTCACCATATACTGCTTGCTCACAAGTTCAATACAGAGTTATCACAAGTTCAATACAGAGTCATCATAAATTCAAGTCACTCGAAAGATCATTATTATCTGAAGTCAAGCAAAAGAGCTCAAAAGAGGAATCGCATATTTATAGCAAGGGCAACACCCTCTTAAGCGCATTCTATGAAGCAGACTATATATATATATATATATATATATTATGAATCACGACTACATATGCAAGGTTATGAGTCTACATATCACTACTGATTCGTGAAGATATCCAGTCTGGCCAGTACCCTCGGGAGATTAGACAACAGACCTTTTGTTCATATGATAGCTATTAACTGTTAATCAACACTACAGAGATATACTCAAACAGTGAAGGAATATACATAGATATCTCGTCAGCTTTCTCCGTACGACAACAGTATTCATCAGAACGTCCTCAGCTTAGAGATACCCCACTCGACATAACGTATAACAACTTGGGAGAATTTATGCATACATGTGAATCCTCATATCAAGGAGAAGCATTTAGAGACACATGGACTGTGTAGAGTACTCACCATTTTGGTAACACGTATCATATCACATCATCATCATTTCACTTTACACCAGTTCATTCTTAATTAACTATTACTTAGTTAACTGCAATTTTATTATCTCATCTGTGTGTTTTGTGTGAATCGTCTTTCACCATCATCACGTTCTAACCATTACTAACCCTATATGTGTGGATATTTCATTAATAAACCCAACGATCGTTTGATCATTATCTAGTTTGTTAATGTATCACGCGTGCTGTCGGTGTTACATATTCACCTATAGGAACCTTTCTCTACTCAGATGAGGTTGGGGGCTTTTTTTTACGGGATCTAAGGGCAGAAGCTAAGGTCGTGGGGAAACAGAACTCTTTCCATAATTAATTAGAAAACACTGTCTAGTGGAAAGCATTCGCATTCCTGTCTTCTTGTCCCTATCTCGAATAGGTCTTTATTCTTTCTTAACGAGCCAATTTCTAGATAATCTGTTATATAATTTTTCAGAATATGCTGAGTGAGTGATTTTTTTAAAGAACTATTTGAACTTGATTACTAATTTAAACCTAGCTGGTTTTAAAGAGATAATTACTCGTGCGAGTCTAAACAATTTGTTTGGAGGTCACTGCCAATGTTTCCCTTCGCGAACCCGTACTGCAAATCATGACAGATACTGCAAAAATTAGAACTAGTTTAATGGAGGCAGGGCGTAAATACGGGTTAAGTGGAAAAGATCTGATGAAATTTGTGAGTGAGGAGACTGATAAACTCCATGCAAGAGAGATGGGAGTGCAGAAACTTGCAATGAAGAAGGAGAAAGCCGCAGCAGAAGCAGCGGAGCGGAAAGAAGCAGCAGAAGCAGCGGAGCGGAAAGAAGCAGCAGAAGCAGCGGAGCGTAAAGAGAAAGCCACAGCAGAGCATGCACTTAACATGAAGCAACTGGAAATCCAGGGACAGACCAATCAGATAGAGCTGACAAAAAGTGCAGCGGCTTCCAACTTTCATGGAGGATACTCACCTCGCTCAGATGGTGTGCCTACTTCGCAACCTGCACCACCCAATGCCATGAACTTTCCGCTGGAACCTTTTTCAGAAATGAACGATACCATGGACGCCTTTTTAGACCGCTTCGAACGCTTTGCAACAGGGTTTGGATTTGAAGAACGGAAGTGGAACCTGAAACTTTCCCAGGGCCTAAGAGGAGCCGCCTACGAAGTTTTTAATAAACTTCCGGCCGGAGAGCAAGATGACTATCAGGCATTGAAAAAAGCTCTCTTGGTGAGGTACGAGCTTCATTCAGAGGCTTACCGGAAAAAAAATTCGAGGTTCTAGGAAGGAGGCCGGAGAGACTTTCTCACAGTTCGCAGCCCGTATTGAAGACTACCTAGTGAAGTGGTGTACACTGGGAAACTTTACCGAGAACTATGATGGGTTGAAAGAGCTGATTGTGATAGAGCAACTAAAAGAGTCTATGTCGGTGGAAATGCGTAGATTTCTCACTGAAAACGGCGCTGACCGGATAGAAAATATTCTTACACTGGCAGAGCGATTCCAAAATGCTCTCATGGAGTTTCAAGGAGCCAGAAAGAAGTTTTCTGATCAGGCGCCAAAGCAACCTGCTCGCTCCCAACCAGACCAACAAAGCAAAGGACCACACATCTCGCATAAAGAGCACGCAAAACAAGATAACTACAAAGAGCAAAACAAGAAAAATGCTGCGCCACACCAGAGACAGGGAGATAAATGGTGCAAGTACTGTCGCTTGAACAATCACAACACTAATGAGTGCAAGCGCAGACCTCCTCCCCAACATGCTGCCTGTCTGCAGACAAAATCGTCACCCCGGAAGGAGCAGAGGACCGGAAATGTTTCTCATCCTCCTGTCATCGAATCAGTCCTCGTAAACGGACAATCTGTGGAGTGCCTTTATGACACAGGACTTGCTTTCGATGCGGTGGTCAGGGCATCTCTTGTCACCCCTGACCAGATAACAGAAGAGAGTGTCGACATCCAAGGTCCGACGAAGGATGTTGCACCCATGACACTGCCAATTGCACTTATCAGAGTGGAATCTCGTTATGTGACAGGAGAGATTCGTGCAGCTATAATGGAAGAACCAATCTACTCTTTAATCTTGGGATGTAGATATGTGTTCTAGTGTGCAGAGGTGTTCAGTCAAACAATGTTCATACAAAAATAACAGGGCAATCCACATAGGACGTCAGTAAACTCACGACGTATAAAGTCAATGATTCTTGTAACAGCCGTTGACGTTTTTTCTTCATTATTTATTGTGGACGCCACAGTGACAAAATGGTTACGCGAATATGTAGGCACATCAAACAGTCATTATCACAGCAACATTCAATACAGCAATAGACGGTAGACAGCATTACAATGATGAGTCAGATGCATGTTATATTTCATAGTGCTGTAAATGTAGTCAGGTGAAAAACTCCATCCTTTTCTATAACAGCCAGGAGATAACCAGATGTATGAGATCAGTTCACTCTCCTTAGTCTGACTTCAGCAAGACAGACACGTCTGCCGAAGTATAAATAATGTCCTCAAAAATATCCTCTAGATAATAAAGGTTTTCCAAACCTAGTTCATTTAACAAAGTAGCAAGTAATGGTCCTTGGAACATGCATCAACCGATGCAGTACAATACAGCGACATGTGAGCTGGGAAACATCTCGTGACGACGACTTTCGAAGACAGGCTATGAATCGAAATCGCTCACTACCCAAAATCGATAGAGTTAATGAAAAGTCAATTTACCTTGCTTTCAGGAAATACACAGAAATATCACGCCTCCCGACATGTGGGAAACACTAGAGGTATTATCTCGAATAAACGAAATATCCATTAAGAGGACTACACATCCCTGACAGAACAAAAAATAGCGGAGATCCCCTCTTCAACGAGGCATCTCTTTCGCCATTCAAATCGCTCACTCCACTAGTGGTGGGCGGAAACCGATCGACCAAAAAACAAGACCAGTCATGCGCAGTCCAGCGCAAAAAGACCACAGCTCAAAACTTAACTGCATTCAATACCAACGCGAGAAGACAAATGCTTACCGAGAAAAGTGACTATAAATTTCAAGTAGTTGTTGCCCTTGCGTTATAAAATAGATATTGTAATAAAACGATGTTGCGAGAATTTATCACGCAACATATCACCACCTCCTCCCGATTAAAAAAAAATGTGGAACATATTTTTTTTTTTTTTAATATCAAAGAGCATGCGATAAGCGGCTCAAAACGCACGAATTATGCGCTGATAATTAATTAAATTGCATAACATGAGGCTAAATATAGAGTGTCTGGTGAGGATATACCTCAACAGAAAAATAAATATGTCTCAAAAAATATTCACATCGGGGAGGTGTCACCAACACACATCACGTTAGCATGTAAACACAATATACGTATGCAAGTTACCATAATCATCATTAAACAGCATACTCTAATATTGTCTTTAAAAATGGATGTACAAATCTGATAGGAAAATTTAAATAGTACATTCTTTGACATGTAATGACATAAGTACATAGTAAAGTTAAACTACATGACGATCCAGGACATATGCTCTGGTATTCCGAGGGTAAGTACACAATCTAGAACTCGTCATGCTTGATACTAGTAAGGTAAGTCCTCAGCTCAACAATGACATTCTGAGAAAGTACAAGCAATATAATGCTAATTAATAACTAATATGCTTCATAAGGTACAATACATTATTAATAATTGTGGCTGTTTAGTAAACTAACGGCCCTTATATTAACTACTCAGTCCTCCTCTATCATCTTAAAAAACGAACAGAAGAAGATGACAACAAAGCACGATAGTGTGTACATATAAAGTAAGTACAGATGTGCTAATCTATTGTAGAAATATAGGTGTGTTATGACTCTGTAATATATGGAAATATAGGACAGAAGTATTAGTTGGAGTCATGTGGGCATCTAGACAAAATGTCAGCCATCACATTATCCGCACCACGGATAGCTCGTACCGTGAAGTGAAAAGGTTGAAGAGCTATAGCATATCGAGTGGATCTCGAACTCTTCAAATTCTTAGTCTGAATAGCTGTAAGAGCTTTCTGATCAGTCTCTAGAATGAAATGTGCGCCCAGGAGGAATCTTTGTAGCTTTAGAATTGACCAAACCATCGCTAACAACTCACGGTCTAAAACCGAGTAGTTCATCTCTGCCGCATTTAGTTTTCTAGAAATGTACATAACAGGATGCAGAGTATTTGCATATTCTTGCATCAGTGCTGCTCCAATCCCAGTGGATGAAGCATCACTCCGAAGAACAAAAGTCCTATCAAGAGTAGGTAATCTTAAGATGGGAGGAGAAGAAAATATATTCTTGATTTGGTCTAGTGAAGATTGGCATTCTTCAGACCAACGGACCAGATTAGGCGAGCCTTTCTTCAACAATGTTGAGAGAGGTGCCATGATCGAAGATAAATTTGGAATAAATCTCCCATAAAATTGAATTAAACCTAAGAGACTCCTAACTTGTTTCTTCGTTTTAGGAACAGAGATGTTCAGTATTTTGGAAGTATTGTGGTCTTCTGTCTTCAAGAGACCATGACCAACACGATGACCCAGGAAAGAGATTTCACCAAAACCAACAAAAGCTTTAGAAGGTTTTGCTGTCAAATTATTCTCACGTAGAGTGGACAGTAAGTCATATAACCCTAAATAGTGATCTTCCCAGGTATCACTGAAGAGACAGATGTCATCTAAGTATGCGATGACATCCGAACGATGTGACAGAATTCGACGCATCATGCGAACGAAAGTGGCAGGGGCGTTCATGAGACCAAAAGGCATAACATTCCATTGAAATAGACCCCTAGGTGTAGAAAAAGCAGTAAGAGGTTTGGCATGCTCTGCTAAAGGCACTTGCCAATAACCTTTAGACAAGTCAAGTTTAGTGAAGAATCTAGAATTAGAAAGTCTAATCAGTAGATCTTCTAACAAAGGCATCGGTTCAGCATCGAACTTTGTGACCTGATTCAATTTGCGATAATCAACACAAATTCGTATGTTCTTATCCTTCTTCCGGACAATAACCATGGAAGAAGAATATGGTGAAGTCGATGGTTCAATTATATTTAATTGAATCATTTCATCCAATTCCTTTTCCACTTGCGACTGAAAGTGTATAGGAATAGGATACGGCCTAACCCTAATTGGATTATTGTCGGTAAGAATTATGTCATGTTCTATGACATCTGTGTGTCCAGGAATGTCAGTGAGAACATCCTGAAATGTTTGTAACATCGACGAGACTTGTCGATGTTCGACACCAGAAAGATTAGGAGAAACAGAAACGTTTTTCCAAGATTCTGTAGAATGTAATGGAACCACTGGAAGGGGAAGGTTAACATCAGAGAAGGTAGATTCCTCATCCTGTATGACAGACAGGGATGAATAATGACCGTGAGGTGCAGGAGCATCATCCGTTGCCTGGAAAATAGGCAGCAAATAGTCCGGACGTTCGTGAAATTCCGAAAGCATGTTTATGTGGAAAGTTTTATGCTTTCCATCAATATCGACCACATAGTTGTTGCGTGATAAATTCTCGCAACATCGTTTTATTACAATATCTATTTTATAACGCAAGGGCAACAACTGCTTGAAATTTATAGTCACTTTTCTCGGTAAGCATTTGTCTTCCCGCGTTGGTATTGAATGCAGTTAAGTTTTGAGCTGTGGTCTTTTTGCGCTGGACTGCGCATGACTGGTCTTGTTTTTTGGTCGATCGGTTTCCGCCCACCACTAGTGGAGTGAGCGATTTGAATGGCGAAAGAGATGCCTCGTTGAAGAGGGGATCTCCGCTATTTTTTGTTCTGTCAGGGATGTGTAGTCCTCTTAATGGATATTTCGTTTATTCGAGATAATACCTCTAGTGTTTCCCACATGTCGGGAGGCGTGATATTTCTGTGTATTTCCTGAAGGCAAGGTAAATTGACTTTTCATTAACTCTATCGATTTTGGGTCGTGAGCGATTTCGATTCATAGCCTGTCTTCGAAAGTCGTCGTCACGAGATGTTTTCCCAGCTCACATGTCGCTGTATTGTACTGCATCGGTTGATGCATGTCCCAAGGACCATTACTTGCTACTTTGTTAAATGAACTAGGTTTGGAAAAACCTTTATTATCTAGAGGATATTTTTGAGGACATTATTTATACTTCGGCAGACGTGTCTGTCTTGCTGAAGTCAGACTAAGGAGAGTGAACTGATCTCATACATCTGGTTATCTCCTGGCTGTTATAGAAAAGGATGGAGTTTTTCACCTGACTACATTTACAGCACTATGAAATATAACATGCATCTGACTCATCATTGTAATGCTGTCTACCGTCTATTGCTGTATTGAATGTTGCTGTGATAATGACTGTTTGATGTGCCTACATATTCGCGTAACCATTTTGTCACTGTGGCGTCCACAATAAATAATGAAGAAAAACGTCAACGGCTGTTTCAAGACTCATTGACTTTATACGTCGTGAGTTTACTGACGTCCTATGTGGATTGCCCTGTTATTGTTGCATGAACATTGTTTTGACTGAACACATCTACACACTACACAAAACCAGACATGCGGATGCCATCCATCATCATATGGCATCACGCATCATTTGGTGGCCATAAGCTGGTTTGATTCTGGTACTAGCAAACACGGGGTCCCTTACCCACTTCATTTTCAACAAGAATTCATCAGCATCCTTCAAGAAATTAACATTCTTCAATACAGTCAACATCTTCAAGATTTTCAAAGTACTCGGCGTTGCCCGGTAAAAGTCAAATTTCAATTTTTTGACGGAAACAAGAATTTGACAGTACCCGGCGTTGTTACATGTTGCCGGATAACTCGGACTGCTGTTATCTTTTACGCAAGTCAAGCAAGTTGCTGCTGTCAAGGTTCCAGTGCTGTCGTTTTTTGAGAAGGTCAAGTGCCGGTTGAAACGGGTTGTTTTCTGAAGAAGGCCAAGTACCGATTTCCATCAACTTACTTTTGGATTAGAAGGTCAAGTGCCGAAACAACTCAACACACAGTATGTCAGAAGCTCTTGTACCATCGTGTTAGCAGTGGAAGCAGTTCAGATGTGCCATCATCGTTGGAGCTTCGCTCTTTAGGACGTTGATTGACATCCGTTTTTCTGCTGTTCTACGATTGGAAGCCTATAAGTTAAGTGGCCTGTTTGTATGTAAACTGTGCCCTTATACTTCTGCTGAGTCTTCTGTGTATCATCTCATTCTATATGTTATATGTTTATATGTTATTTGTATATTTATATGTTTATATTTCAGCGGGTTCTCGGTTGGGTGGTGTCTCCGTTAGATTATGCCACGTCATAGAGGTCGTCTATTGTGAGCGTTTTCTGTAGGGTTTGCAAATTTCCGATACTGGAATTTGCTAAGCGACTTCTGTTGCTATTTATGTTAGCTGTGATGACATGTTTTAATATTGTTTTCGTTATTATTTCGCATTCTTTAGTTTTGTTTTGATTTGTTTGTGTTTGTTAGCCTACTCTTGTCTATAATTTAGTTTCATACAACATTTTTGTTTATACACTGTGGTGTCATGTATTTTGTTTAATTCTATCGCAGATATCGTCACATTTTTTGTGATATTTCATTAATTTCTGCTTTATTTTTAGTTGATTTCTGCGAAAGTTTTTGTATTGTTGCTGATCTTTGTTATTGTTTACATTGTTATTGTTTACATTGTTTGTATTGTTTACATTTTCAATGTTTACATTCTGCATGTGTTTACATAGTCATTGTTTACAGTTATAGTAATTAGTTAATGGGCTATGCTAATGCACTGTTACCACTATACTGATGATAAATGAATGATGAATAGTGTCGTGCACTATTGAATGAGAAGTGCACTTATGATCAAGAATTGAGTGCTGATATTTCATATACAAGTTCTTTGATTGGAGACTTGTTTCCCACAGAGACTGGGATAATATAATGTGATGTGAATATACAAGTGCTTAATTAAGACTTGTTACACTTAGGTTTGAAATAAATTAGTTAATTATTTCAGGTTTTGGACTCATATGTTAGACAACATGTCTACATTTGAGCACTTTATTGAGCAGGGTAAATTGCTTGGGAAGACTGGTGATAAGTTAGAGGAATTTGCAACTGCTCGATATGATAAAGCAATGGAAGCTGAACAAAAGAAACTGCAGATGCAGGTGGATGAAAAAAGATTCCAAATGGAAATGGAAAAACAAAAAAGGGAATCAGAAGCTGAGGAGAGAAAACTCCAGCTACAGCTAGAAGCTGAAAGACTTCAAAAAGAGGCTGAGAATAAAAGACTTGAAAAAGAGGCTGAGAATAAAAGACTTGAAAAAGAGGCTGAGAATAAAAGACTTGAAAAAGAGGCTGAAAATAAAAGACTTGAAAAAGAAGCTGAAAATGAAAGACTTCAAAAAGAGGCTCAGGCTGAGGAAAGAAGATTACAGAGAGAGTCTGATGAGAGGAAAGAGAAAGCAAAAATGGAACATGAAGAAAAGGTCTTAGCTTTAGAGTTGGAAAAATTGAAATTGACGAGCATGAGTAACGGTAATGATTCAAACAAGGGTTCATCTTCTGATAAGGCTAATAATGATACTTTTAAGATTAAGTTACCAACATTTAGTCCTTCCAGCGATGACATAATGTTCTATCTGGACAGATTTGAACAAGCATGTACAGCTCATAACATAGACAAAGCAAAATATGTTTATCAGTTATCAGGGATACTGACAGGTAAAGCTCTAAGTATATTAAATATGGTGGATGAACCTGACAAGAACAATTATGAGGTTGTCAGGGCCGCTTTGTTAAAGAAATATCAGCTTAACGAAGACGGCTATCGTCTACAATTTAAAAACATGTTACCTGAAAATGGAGTTGATTTCTCCGAGTTTATTGCAAGAATACGCATTACTTTCTCACGATGGGTTGAACTATCTAAGACGAAAAAAAACTTATGAAGGACTTATGGACTTAATACTTAGAGACAAAGTCATGTCGTCTGTCAATGAGTCTTTCCTTGCTTTCCTTCATGAACGTAAACCTAAAACAATAAAAGAAATGGAAGATTTCTGTTGCCAATACGTAACTGCGCACCCACACATAACCATGGGTAACTCTAAGGTGAAAGAAGGTTTACCAGTTGCTTCGGCAGCTCCGTATGGTCAAAACTTTGCTCGTAGATCCCAACAAAATTTTGATAGAAAGAGTAGCGGTAATTTCTGTCAAAATCATGGAAATCAATTTCATGGTGATTCTTCTTCGAAGAATTGGAGACAACCTGATAGTACTCGTTACTATCACCCTAATAATTATAAGCATTTCAAAAGAGGATATGGTAATAGAGGTTATTCCTGCCGAAGACCTCAAAACCAAACAAATAGATGTTCGCATCAATGTGAACATGATAGTAATCGTGGAAACTGGAATTCGAACCAGTATAACAATTACAATAGAGACAATAATAACTGCAGAGATAATAATAACTCTGATAACTTCAGAGGTAATAATAGTCGGGGTAGATCTCAACACAAAAAAAGAGATATCAGCAGGCTAATGCTGTACAACAGGAAACTGAGGCAGCCTGTAATCATGTTGTTGATAGTAAAAACTTTGACGCTGTCACTAGTTCTGCTTTTGACTTTGAGAGAGCAAACAAATGTCCCCAATGCAGTACTTTATTCGAACCGGGTACCATAACTACTTTGAGTTGTGGTCACCCACTTCCCGCTCTTCCTGCTGCTGTTGCGCATGACGGGAGGGGTTCTTTAATTCTACATAAGGGTCTTGTTAATGATACTCCGGTCTCACTACTTTTCGATTCCGGATGCACCACTATTGGTGTTAGACAATCGCTTGTAGATCCATCTTGTGCTACAGGAAGGGTTATTAAATGTGTCACATTTGGCGGCACTCTAGAAAAATATCCTACTGCTGTAATTCGCATTGCCACTCCTTTCTTTACTGGAGATGTGCATGCTTGTCTCTTACCTAATCCTATTGCGGACCTTATTATTGGTCGTATTCACGGAGTTAGGGAGTGTACCCCACAGCAGATTGCTGCTTGGGAAGATAATAACATGCAAGCTACAAATGCAGTAGTTACAAGAGCACAAGCTCTACAAACACCCGAAACTTCACTGAATAGTGATAATGAAGTTGATAGCCAAGATAGTCACTTAGTAATTACTCGTGACTCTTTCATAAAATTGCAAGAAGAAGATCCTTCTTTAAAAAAATTCTTCGTTCTTGCGAAGAAAGGTGATCCGAATCAGGATACAAATAGAAAATCTTGGATTGCAATGAGAAACGGCGTACTTGTACGTATGGTACAAGATTCGACTACGTCGGCACATTCGCAAATTCTTGTTCCCAAGAGCATGAGAGTGCAAATATTACAACATGCTCATGACTCGCAATGTGCTGGACATATGGGTTTTTCCCGTACAAAGTCGAGAGTCCTTGCGGCTTTCTTTTGGCCTTTTGTCAATAAGGACATTCGTATTTACTGCCGATCATGCAAGGTATGTCAGGAGGTCAAATCTAGAGGACCACGACATGCTGCGCCTATCCAGGCTGCTGACATTCCTATTCGGCCGTTTCAGAAAATGGCCATAGATATTATTGGCCCTTTTAAGGTCAAGTCGGCCAGAGGACATCAGTTTATCCTTACATGTGTCGATATGTGCACACGTTGGCCAGAGGCTATTCCTCTTAAGAGCATATCTACTACAGATATCGCAGATGCTCTTTGGTCGATATTTTCTCGCTTGGGGTTCCCCAGAGAAATATTGTCAGACCATGGCACTCAACTCATATCTGACACTATGTCACAGGTAATGTCTACCTTACATATTGAACGATCTCTCAGTAGTATCTACCATCCTATGTCTAATGGGTTAGTTGAGCGTCTGAATAGAACGCTCAAGACTTTGCTTGGTAAGATAACTGAAGATCATCCTCAAGATTGGGACAGGGTTTTACCCGCGGCTCTCTTTGCCTATAGAGAAGTCCCTAATGAACACACAGGATTTTCTCCCTTCGAACTTGTCTTTGGCGCGCGTCCACGCGGCCCTATGTCTTTATTACACGATCTCATCACTGCCGATGATATTAGCGATGAAACTCAATCCTCATATGAGTATGTCATTGCTCTTAGACAAAAGATCATTGAGGCATGTAAGCTAGCAACTGCTTCATCAGAAATTGCTAAAGAGAAGGCAAGACAGTTTGCTAACAAGAATAGATGTCTACGACAACTTTGTCCAGGTGACAAAGCATTCGTCCTACTCCCCAGTAGGGAAAATAGACTTCTTATTGCATGGAAAGGTCCGTATGCAATAGTCTCTCGGATTTCCGATGTTGACTATGTGGTCGATATTGATGGAAAGCATAAAACTTTCCACATAAACATGCTTTCGGAATTTCACGAACGTCCGGACTATTTGCTGCCTATTTTCCAGGCAACGGATGATGCTCCTGCACCTCACGGTCATTATTCATCCCTGTCTGTCATACAGGATGAGGAATCTACCTTCTCTGATGTTAATCTTCCCCTTCCAGTGGTTCCATTACATTCTACGGAATCTTGGAAAAACGTTTCTGTTTCTCCTAATCTTTCTGGTGACGAACATCGACAAGTCTCGTCGATGTTACAAACATTTCAGGATGTTCTCACTGACATTCCTGGACACACAGATGTCATAGAACATGACATAATTCTTACCGACAATAATCCAATTAGGGTTAGGCCTTATCCTATTCCTATACACTTTCAGTCGCAAGTGGAAAAGGAATTGGATGAAATGATTCAATTAAATATAATTGAACCATCGACTTCACCATATTCTTCTTCCATGGTTATTGTCCGGAAGAGGGATAAGAACATACGAATTTGTGTTGATTATCGCAAATTGAATCAGGTCACAAAGTTCGATGCTGAACCGATGCCTTTGTTAGAAGATCTACTGATTAGACTTTCTAATTCTAGATTCTTCACTAAACTTGACTTGTCTAAAGGTTATTGGCAAGTGCCTTTAGCAGAGCATGCCAAACCTCTTACTGCTTTTTCTACACCTAGGGGTCTATTTCAATGGAATGTTATGCCTTTTGGTCTCATGAACGCCCCTGCCACTTTCGTTCGCATGATGGGTCGAATTCTGTCACATCGTTCGGATGTCATCGCATACTTAGATGACATCTGTCTCTTCAGTGATACCTGGGAAGATCACTATTTAGGGTTATATGACTTACTGTCCACTCTACGTGAGAATAATTTGACAGCAAAACCTTCTAAAGCTTTTGTTGGTTTTGGTGAAATCTCTTTCCTGGGTCATCGTGTTGGTCATGGTCTCTTGAAGACAGAAGACCACAATACTTCCAAAATACTGAACATCTCTGTTCCTAAAAACGAAGAAACAAGTTAGGAGTCTCTTAGGTTTAATTCAATTTTATGGGAGATTTATTCCAAATTTATCTTCGATCATGGCACCTCTATCAACATTGTTGAAGAAAGGTTCGCCTAATCTGGTCCGTTGGTCTGAAGAATGCCAATCTTCACTAGACCAAATCAAGAATATATTTTCTTCTCCTCCCATCTTAAGATTACCTACTCTTGATAGGACTTTTGTTCTTCGGAGTGATGCTTCATCCACTGGGATTGGAGCAGCACTGATGCAAGAATATGCAAATACTCTGCATCCTGTTATGTACATTTCTAGAAAACTAAATGCGGCAGAGAGGAACTACTCGGTTTTAGACCGTGAGTTGTTAGCGATGGTTTGGTCAATTCTAAAGCTACAAAGATTCCTCCTGGGCGCACATTTCATTCTAGAGACTGATCAGAAAGCTCTTACAGCTATTCAGACTAAGAATTTGAAGAGTTCGAGATCCACTCGATATGCTATAGCTCTTCAACCTTTTCACTTCACGGTACGAGCTATCCGTGGTGCGGATAATGTGATGGCTGACATTTTGTCTAGATGCCCACATGACTCCAATTAATACTTCTGTCCTATATTCCTATATATTACAGAGTCATAACACACCTATATTTCTACAATAGATTAGCACATCTGTACTTACTTTATATGTACACACTATCGTGCTTTGTTGTCATCTTCTTCTGTTCGTTTTTTAAGATGATAGAGGAGGACTGAGTAGTTAATATAAGGGCCGTTAGTTTACTAAACAGCCACAATTATTAATAATGTATTGTACCTTATGAAGCATATTAGTTATTAATTAGCATTATATTGCTTGTACTTTCTCAGAATGTCATTGTTGAGCTGAGGACTTACCTTACGAGTTCTAGATTGTGTACTTACCTCGGAATACCAGAGCATATGTCCTGGATCGTCATGTAGTTTAACTTTACTATGTACTTATGTCATTACATGTCAAAGAATGTACTATTTAAATTTTCCTATCAGATTTGTACATCCATTTTTAAAGACAATATTAGAGTATGCTGTTTAATGATGATTATGGTAACTTGCATACGTATATTGTGTTTACATGCTAACGTGATGTGTGTTGGTGACACCTCCCCGATGTGAATATTTTTTGAGACATATTTATTTTTCTGTTGAGGTATATCCTCACCAGACACTCTATATTTAGCCTCATGTTAGGCAATTTAATTAATTATCAGCGCATAATTCGTGCGTTTTGAGCCGCTTATCGCATGCTCTTTGATATTTAAAAAAAAAAAATATGTTCCACATTTTTTTTTATCGGGAGGAGGTGGTGGTGATATGTTGCGTGATAAATTCTCGCAACATCGTTTTATTACAATATCTATTTTATAACGCAAGGGCAACAACTGCTTGAAATTTATAGTCACTTTTCTCGGTAAGCATTTGTCTTCCCGCGTTGGTATTGAATGCAGTTAAGTTTTGAGCTGTGGTCTTTTTGCGCTGGACTGCGCATGACTGGTCTTGTTTTTTGGTCGATCGGTTTCCGCCCACCACTAGTGGAGTGAGCGATTTGAATGGCGAAAGAGATGCCTCGTTGAAGAGGGGATCTCCGCTATTTTTTGTTCTGTCAGGGATGTGTAGTCCTCTTAATGGATATTTCGTTTATTCGAGATAATACCTCTAGTGTTTCCCACATGTCGGGAGGCGTGATATTTCTGTGTATTTCCTGAAGGCAAGGTAAATTGACTTTTCATTAACTCTATCGATTTTGGGTCGTGAGCGATTTCGATTCATAGCCTGTCTTCGAAAGTCGTCGTCACGAGATGTTTTCCCAGCTCACATGTCGCTGTATTGTACTGCATCGGTTGATGCATGTCCCAAGGACCATTACTTGCTACTTTGTTAAATGAACTAGGTTTGGAAAACCTTTATTATCTAGAGGATATTTTTGAGGACATTATTTATACTTCGGCAGACGTGTCTGTCTTGCTGAAGTCAGACTAAGGAGAGTGAACTGATCTCATACATCTGGTTATCTCCTGGCTGTTATAGAAAAGGATGGAGTTTTTCACCTGACTACATTTACAGCACTATGAAATATAACATGCATCTGACTCATCATTGTAATGCTGTCTACCGTCTATTGCTGTATTGAATGTTGCTGTGATAATGACTGTTTGATGTGCCTACATATTCGCGTAACCATTTTGTCACTGTGGCGTCCACAATAAATAATGAAGAAAAACGTCAACGGCTGTTTCAAGACTCATTGACTTTATACGTCGTGAGTTTACTGACGTCCTATGTGGATTGCCCTGTTATTGTTGCATGAACATTGTTTTGACTGAACACATCTACACACTACACAAAACCAGACATGCGGATGCCATCCATCATCATATGGCATCACGCATCATTTGGTGGCCATAAGCTGGTTTGATTCTGGTACTAGCAAACACGGGGTCCCTTACCCACTTCATTTTCAACAAGAATTCATCAGCATCCTTCAAGAAATTAACATTCTTCAATACAGTCAACATCTTCAAGATTTTCAAAGTACTCGGCGTTGCCCGGTAAAAGTCAAATTTCAATTTTTTGACGGAAACAAGAATTTGACAGTACCCGGCGTTGTTACATGTTGCCGGATAACTCGGACTGCTGTTATCATATGAGGATTGAGTTTCATCGCTAATATCATCGGCAGTGATGAGATCGTGTAATAAAGACATAGGGCCGCGTGGACGCGCGCCAAAGACAAGTTCGAAGGGAGAAAATCCTGTGTGTTCATTAGGGACTTCTCTATAGGCAAAGAGAGCCGCGGGTAAAACCCTGTCCCAATCTTGAGGATGATCTTCAGTTATCTTACCAAGCAAAGTCTTGAGCGTTCTATTCAGACGCTCAACTAACCCATTAGACACAGGATGGTAGATACTACTGAGAGATCGTTCAATATGTAAGGTAGACATTACCTGTGACATAGTGTCAGATATGAGTTGAGTGCCATGGTCTGACAATATTTCTCTGGGGAACCCCAAGCGAGAAAATATCAACCAAAGAGCATCTGCGATATCTGTAGTAGATATGCTTTTAAGAGGAATAGCCTCTGGCCAACGTGTGCACATATCGACACATGTAAGGATAAACTGATGTCCTCTGGCCGACTTGACCTTAAAAGGGCCAATAATATCTATGGCCATTTTCTGGAACGGCCGAATAGGAATGTCAGCAGCCTGGATAGGCGCAGCATGTCGTGGTCCTCTAGATTTGACCTCCTGACATACCTTGCATGATCGGCAGTAAATACGAATGTCCTTATTGACAAAAGGCCAAAAGAAAGCCGCAAGGACTCTCGACTTCGTACGGGAAAAACCCATATGTCCAGCACATTGCGAGTCATGAGCATGTTGTAATATTTGCACTCTCATGCTCTTGGGAACAAGAATTTGCGAATGTGCCGACGTAGTCGAATCTTGTACCATACGTACAAGTACGCCGTTTCTCATTGCAATCCAAGATTTTCTATTTGTATCCTGATTCGGATCACCTTTCTTCGCAAGAACGAAGAATTTTTTTTAAAGAAGGATCTTCTTCTTGCAATTTTATGAAAGAGTCACGAGTGATTACTAAGTGACTATCTTGGCTATCAACTTCATTATCACTATTCAGTGAAGTTTCGGGTGTTTGTAGAGCTTGTGCTCTTGTAACTACTGCATTTGTAGCTTGCATGTTATTATCTTCCCAAGCAGCAATCTGCTGTGGGGTACACTCCCTAACTCCGTGAATACGACCAATAATAAGGTCCGCAATAGGATTAGGTAAGAGACAAGCATGCACATCTCCAGTAAAGAAAGGAGTGGCAATGCGAATTACAGCAGTAGGATATTTTTCTAGAGTGCCGCCAAATGTGACACATTTAATAACCCTTCCTGTAGCACAAGATGGATCTACAAGCGATTGTCTAACACCAATAGTGGTGCATCCGGAATCGAAAAGTAGTGAGACCGGAGTATCATTAACAAGACCCTTATGTAGAATTAAAGAACCCCTCCCGTCATGCGCAACAGCAGCAGGAAGAGCGGGAAGTGGGTGACCACAACTCAAAGTAGTTATGGTACCCGGTTCGAATAAAGTACTGCATTGGGGGCATTTGTTTGCTCTCTCAAAGTCAAAAGCAGAACCAGTGACAGCGTCAAAGTTTTTACTATCAACAACATGATTACAGGCTCCCTCAGTTTCCTGTTGTACAGCATTAGTCTGCTGATATCTCTTTTTTTTGTGTTGAGATCTACCCCGACTATTATTACCTCTGAAGTTATCAGAGTTATTATTATCTCTGCAGTTATTATTGTCTCTATTGTAATTGTTATCCTGGTTCGAATTCCAGTTTCCACGATTACTATCATGTTCACATTGATGCGAACATCTATTTGTTTGGTTCTGAGGTCTTCGGCAGGAATAACCTCTATTACCATATCCTCTTTTGAAATGCTTATAATTATTAGGGTGATAGTAACGAGTACTATCAGGTTGTCTCCAATTCTTCGAAGAAGAATCACCATGAAATTGATTTCCATGATTTTGACAGAAATTACCGCTACTCTTTCTATCAAAATTTGTTGGAATCTACGAGCAAAGTTTTGGCCATACGGAGCTGCCGAAGCAACTGGTAAACCTTCTTTCACCTTAGAGTTACCCATGGTTATGTGTGGGTGCGCAGTTACGTATTGGCAACAGAAATCTTCCATTTCTTTTATTGTTTTAGGTTTACGTTCATGAAGGAAAGCAAGGAAAGACTCATTGACAGACGACATGACTTTGTCTCTAAGTATTAAGTCCATAAGTCCTTCGTAAGTTTTTTCCGTCTTAGATAGTTCAACCCATCGTGAGAAAGTAATGCGTATTCTTGCAATAAACTCGGAGAATTCAACTCCATTTTCAGGTAACATGTTTTTAAATTGTAGACGATAGCCGTCTTCGTTAAGCTGATATTTCTTTAACAAAGCGGCCCTGACAACCTCATAATTGTTCTTGTCAGGTTCATCCACCATATTTAATATACTTAGAGCTTTACCTGTCAGTATCCCTGATAACTGATAAACATATTTTGCTTTGTCTCTGTTATGAGCTGTACATGCTTGTTCAAATCTGTCCAGATAGAACATTATGTCATCACTGGAAGGACTAAATGTTGGTAACTTAATCTTAAAAGTATCATTATTAGCCTTACCAGAAGATGAACCCTTGTTTGAATCATTACCATTACTCATGCTCGTCAATTTCAATTTTTCCAACTCTAAAGCTAAGACCTTTTCTTCATGTTCCATTTTTGCTTTCCTCTCATCAGACTCTCTCTGTAATCTTCTTTCCTCAGCCTGAGCCTCTTTTTGAAGTCTTTCATTTTCAGCTTCTTTTTCAAGTCTTTTATTTTCAGCCTCTTTTTCAAGTCTTTTATTTTCAGCCTCTAGCTGTAGCTGGAGTTTTCTCTCCTCAGCTTCTAATTCCCTTTTTTGTTTTTCCATTTCCATTTGGAATCTTTTTTCATCCACCTGCATCTGCAGTTTCTTTTGTTCAGCTTCCATTGCTTTATCATATCGAGCAGTTGCAAATTCTTCTAACTTATCACCAGTCTTCCCAAGCAATTTACCCTGCTCAATAAAGTGCTCAAATGTAGACATGTTGTCTAACATATGAGTCCAAAACCTGAAATAATTAACTAATTTATTTCAAACCTAAGTGTAACAAGTCTTAATTAAGCACTTGTATATTCACATCACATTATATTATCCCAGTCTCTGTGGGAAACAAGTCTCCAATTAAAGAACTTGTATATGAAATATCAGCACTCAATTCTTGATCATAAGTGCACTTCTCATTCAATAGTGCACGACACTATTCATCATTCATTTATCATCAGTGTAGTAGTAACAGTGCATTAGCATAGCCCATTAACTAATTACTATAACTGTAAACAATGACTATGTAAACACATGCAGAATGTAAACATTGAAAATGTAAACAATGCAAACAATGTAAACAATAACAATGTAAACAATAACAAAGATCAGCAACAATACAAAAACGTTCGCAGAAATCAACTAAAAATAAAGCAGAAATTAATGAAATATCACAAAAAAAATGTGACGATATCTGCGCTATAATTAAACAAAATACATGACACCACAGTGTATAAACAAAAATGTTGTATGAAACTAAATTATAGACAAGAGTAGGCTAACAAATACAAACAAATCAAAACAAAACTAAAGAATGCGAAATAATAACGAAAACAATATTAAAACATGTCATCACAGCTAACATAAATAGCAACAGAAGTCGCTTAGCAAATTCCAGTATCGGAAATTTGCAAACCCTACAGAAAACGCTCACAATAGACGACCTCTATGACGTGGCATAATCTAACGGAGACACCACCCAACCGAGAACCCGCTGAAATATAAACATATAAATATACAAATAACATATAGACATATAACATATAGAATGAGATGATACACAGAAGACTCAGCAGAAGTATAAGGGCACAGTTTACATACAAACAGGCCACTTAACTTATAGGCTTCCAATCGTAGAACAGCAGAAAAAACGGATGTCAATCAACGTCCTAAAGAGCGAAGCTCCAACGATGATGGCACATCTGAACTGCTTCCACTGCTAACACGATGGTACAAGAGCTTCTGAAATACTGTGTGTTGAGTTGTTTCGGCACTTGACCTTCTAATCCAAAAATAAGTTGATGGAAATCGGTACTTGGCCTTCTTCAGAAAACAACCCGTTTCAACCGGCACTTGACCTTCACAAAAACGACAGCACTGGAACCTTGACAGCAGCAACTTGCTTGACTTGCGTAAAAGATAACAGCAGTCCGAGTTATCCGGCAACATGTAACAACGCCGGGTACTGTCAAATTCTTGTTTCCGTCAAAAAGTTGAAATTTTGACTTTTACCGGGCAACGCCGAGTACTTTGAAAATTTTGAAGATGTTGACTGTATTGAAGAATGTTAATTTCTTGAAGGATGCTGATGAATTCTTGTTGAAAATGAAGTGGGTAAGGGACCCCGTGTTTGCTGGTACCAGAATCAAACCAGCTTATGGCCACCAAATGATGCGTGATGCCATATGATGATGGATGGTATCCGCATGTCTGGTTTTGTGTAGTGTGCAGATGTGTTCAGTCAAACAATGTTCATACAAAAATAACAGGGCAATCCACATAGGACGTCAGTAAACTCACGACGTATAAAGTCAATGATTCTTGTAACAGCCGTTGACGTTTTTCTTCATTATTTATTGTGGACGCCACAGTGACAAAATGGTTACGCGAATATGTAGGCACATCAAACAGTCATTATCACAGCAACATTCAATACAGCAATAGACGGTAGACAGCATTACAATGATGAGTCAGATGCATGTTATATTTCATAGTGCTGTAAATGTAGTCAGGTGAAAAACTCCATCCTTTTCTATAACAGCCAGGAGATAACCAGATGTATGAGATCAGTTCACTCTCCTTAGTCTGACTTCAGCAAGACAGACACGTCTGCCGAAGTATAAATAATGTCCTCAAAAATATCCTCTAGATAATAAAGGTTTTCCAAACCTAGTTCATTTAACAAAGTAGCAAGTAATGGTCCTTGGGACATGCATCAACCGATGCAGTACAATACAGCGACATGTGAGCTGGGAAAACATCTCGTGACGACGACTTTCGAAGACAGGCTATGAATCGAAATCGCTCACGACCCAAAATCGATAGAGTTAATGAAAAGTCAATTTACCTTGCTTTCAGGAAATACACAGAAATATCACGCCTCCCGACATGTGGGAAACACTAGAGGTATTATCTCGAATAAACGAAATATCCATTAAGAGGACTACACATCCCTGACAGAACAAAAAATAGCGGAGATCCCCTCTTCAACGAGGCATCTCTTTCGCCATTCAAATCGCTCACTCCACTAGTGGTGGGCGGAAACCGATCGACCAAAAAACAAGACCAGTCATGCGCAGTCCAGCGCAAAAAGACCACAGCTCAAAACTTAACTGCATTCAATACCAACGCGAGAAGACAAATGCTTACCGAGAAAAGTGACTATAAATTTCAAGCAGTTGTTGCCCTTGCGTTATAAAATAGATATTGTAATAAAACGATGTTGCGAGAATTTATCACGCAACAATCGCCTGCCACTATTATTGGCCAGGGATCACCGGCGACATTGAACGTTTCGTCAAGTCTTGTCCTCAGTGCCAGAAAGTTGCACCAAAACACTGGACGGCACCCGCGACCCTTGGGGAGATGCCAATGTTGGGCACCCCATTTGAAAGAGTGGCCGTGGATATAATTGGACCTCTGCTGAGAACTAAGAAGAGGAACTCCCATATCCTTACCTTAGTGGACACCTGTTCCATGTGGGGCGAAGCCATAGCCATGCCAGCATGCGACTCAGTGCATGTAGCTGACGCTTTACTGAATATCTTTACTAGATTGGGCTTCCCGCATGAAATTCTCACAGACAACGGGTCACAACTTAGAGGCAAGTTGTCAGAGGAGGTGCTTAGAATATTCAAGACTAGGCATATCCATACTTCGCCCTATCACCCCCAAAGTAACGGGCAAGTAGAGCGGTTTAACGGGACGCTCACCTCTATTCTTCGGAAGTTGGCACAGGAGAAGCCAGAAACTTGGGATCAGTATCTTCCTGCCGCATTATTTGCTTATAGGGAAGTACCGCATGCGTCAACTGGAGTTCCTCCGGCCACATTACTCTTCGGAAGACCTATTAAATGTCCATTAGAAGCATTACTAAGAACATGGACAGATGCCAAGGCAGACGACACTGTCACATCAGCCTTCCAGTACGTCACAGACTTGAAACAACGCCTGAGGACTGGCTGGGAATTAGACACAGCGAAAGTACGGGAGGCTAGGCGGAAACATGCCAAATATTACAATCGCAATGCGAAGGACCGAGAACTAGCAGTAGGAGAGAAGGTGCTACTTCTTCTGCCAAGTAGCAGTAATAAATTGCAGATTTGCTGGAGGGGACCCTACAAAGTTGTGGAGAAGATTTCTCGCACCAACTATAAAATCGCCGTGAACGGAAAGCAGAAAATTTACCACTTAAATCTGCTTAAGAAGTTTTACGAGCGAGCCCCTGCCAAACCAACGCACCTCATGACTATGGCCATTGCTATGCAAATGGAAGAAGAGCCATTATCATCCGTAGAGTACCCGGTGATACAGGAGGAATCACATTTAGATGTGAAAATAAGCTCCACCTTAACGGAAGCCCAGCAAGAAAAAGTAAGGAGATTGATGGAAAACTACGCCGACTCTCTGACAGACAAACCGGGCCGGACAAACCTGATGGAGTTTGACATGGAAGTCACGGATCCTACGCCCGTATGTCGTGTCAATCCAGCTGCCTGGAACGTCGCAGGAGCACAGTGAGTGCACAGGATCAACCTCTTTAGTCCCCTCAGTCTTGGGTGGGCTAACGAAACGACCATCAGCGGGTGTTTTGTGTCAACCAAACCAAGAAGGACAGACCTTTTAAGAGATGAGTACACATTAGTACCATTTCTGTCAGCATTGTGAGCAAAAGCTAGTGTCAGTGACGAGAAAGTGAATTAGCGTAGCAAGAGACAATAATAAGATTATAGCTGATAAATTATACGTAATTAACAGCACAGCTGATACCTGTACTATAATTGAATAACAGCACAGCTGATATAATTTTTGTTCATATAATTGGAAAACTTGTTATAATATATTTACATATCTATATAAATATAAATATTTGTGAATCATATGTAAACTTACAAATTCATTACATTCCATTTTTCAACATTCGCCCTTCAGCACAAGAGTAGATAGTGTATATACTAAATAAATAATAAGGAAATTGTATTTGAACGACTTGTTAATTTTATCATTGTTAAGTAAAATCTGTTTCCCTGTTTTTTTTTTTTAATATCACAGTTAGTTACACAGCGGAGGTGGCACTTTATGTCTGTCTCCTCTCTACTATTGTTTCAAGATCAGATCATTCACAGCCGTAACTAATTTGTGATACCAGTAGTCCTCTCAGACACTGGAACTTCACCATTTTCTGCAGAAATTCTATTTCTGTAATTGTCAGTACTATACTGATCTTAGAGCCAAATAAAACCTCACGCCACAGAGATTAGCTGGGCACTTGTGTAGTTTAAAATTTAATTTAATAACGAAGCGCTTAACTAGTCATACCTAGGTGTGTTAGATTAGGATATTAATAATATTGTTAAAGCCTTTTATTTTTTCTTCCTATACATAATCCAGGCTGATCCTACCCTGCGATCCAGCATTTTCTTTGATCTGATGTTCCTACCAGCATATCTATAATTATTGTTATGACCAGCTTCATGTTGTGACCCCCTGCGCGGTCCACTCCTCTATTTATGTCGAGAAGGAAAAGCAAGAAACAAAAACAATAACACAGCCCTACACACACACACAAAATTTTTGGTGCCAAACATTTTACTCTTGATAAATGAGGCCTGCTCAATCCAAATATCACATTTACTTGTCTGTAGCAGCTCGAGTTTTTGAGATACAGACATTTTTGTATTTAACTACAACAGGGTGACCCAAAAAAAAAACGGGCCCGCGCGCGCACTTTTTGTGCCACTGCATGCATGTTAGTATGCTACTTATTTTATTACACTTCTAACAGAGAATGGCATCATCTTCAAGAAGAGCATTTTTTCTTTCACCTCATTTATTTTGTTATATTTGTGGAGAGTACACTTTCAAAGAAGAACATAGGAAGCATATTACTGTTTTTGTGAAAAAGGCATACTTTGCTTACTTTAAAGTAAAACTAGGTGACCAGGACAGGTCTTGGGCTCCTCATATTGTTTGCAAAACATGTGTTGAACACCTGCAACAGTGGACTTGTGGGAACAGAAAATGTTTAAAATTTGGAATTCCAATGGTTTGGAGAGAGCCCAAGAACCACTATGATGACTGTTATTTCTGTGTTGTGAATATTAAGGGAATTAATGGAAAAAAATCACAAAAAGTGGAAATATCCAGATTTAGATTCTGCTAGGCGACCTGTTCCACACAGAGATGACATACCAATTCCAACTTTCAGTCAGATTTCGGATTCCCTGCTAGAAGATGAGACAGCAGTGGCATGTGGAACGACAAGTGACAGTGATAGGGATTTCGAAGATAATTTTTCAGATGCTTAACGCTTCCACCAGCTTGAACTAAATGATCTAATCCGAGATCTATATCTCTCCAAGGAATCTTCAGAACTTTTGGCTTCAAGATTGAAAGAAAAAAAAATTACTGACTGCTGAAACAAAGGTTACGTTTTATCGCAGCAGAGAGCAAGGTTTTATTCCATTCTTTTGTAAAGAAAACAACCTTGTGTTTTGTACTAATGTAGGAGGTCTTGTTAACAAAATGGGTGTAAGTTATATACCAGATGAGTGGCGACTTTTCATTGACAGCTCTAAAAGAAGTTTGAAGGGTGTTCTCATACACAATGGTAACAAATATGGCTCAATTCCAATTGCTCATTCTACTACAAATAAGGAGGAGTATGCTACAATAACTGCCATCAATGGTACCTATACCTTGTAGCGGTATGGCAGCTTGTGTACCCTGACAATCCCCAGAGCTATGCCAGTGGGAGTTTTACTCCTGGTAGGTTCAACCATGCTGGACTGGTCTGCGTGGGTAGGGGTCAGACAAAAGCTGGTACCCTGGTCCTCCAGGTTGGGGGTTTTAGCACAGGGCCGACACCCCTGTCTGTGTAAAAAATCACACACGTTACGGAAACAGCAATAAATGGAAATACTTTGATGCGGGACGGACATCCGGAGTCTCAGGCTCGTATGACTGACAGTGGTGAAAGCCGAAAGGAAGCCACTGGCATGAAAACGGATGCCCAGACCGCAAAACACGAAACCAGAATTGGTTTTTGGAATGTCAGAACTATGAACGAGGCAGGAAAGCTGAGACAGATTACAGCAGAGATGAGGAACTACAAACTACATATCCTGGGAATAAGCGAGAGCAGATGGACAGGGATGGGGAGAATAAAAACAGCTACAGGGGAAACAGTACTTTATTCTGGTAGAGAGGACGGTCAGCACAACGAAGGTGTAGCCATTATCCTTAAGAAAGGAATGGAAAGGTCTCTACTGGAATGGAAACCCATTAACAACAGACTAATAAGAGCAAGACTGAGAGGGAGATTCACCAACACCACAATTATACAATGTTATGCACCAACAAATGACAGCGACGAAGAGATCAAGGACGAGTTCTATCAACAGGTACAAAAGGAAATGGAAACTGTACCCAGGTACGATCTTATTATAGTAATGGGAGACCTAAATGCGAAAGTTGGAACACACAATAATTATAACGAAAGAGTAATGGGGAAATGCGGCAGTGGAACAGTAAATGAGAATGGGGACAAATTAATAAGCTTCTGCAGTATTAACAACCTGGTCATCGGAGGAACACTTTTTCAACACAAAGAAGTGCACAAGTTAACATGGGAATCACCAAACGGACGATACAAAAACCAGATAGATCACATAATGATCAATGGCAGATGGAGACATGCACTACAAGACGTGAAAGTAAGAAGAGGCGCAGATGTGGGAAGTGATCATCACCTAGTAGTAGCAAGACTGAAGGTGAAACTCAGAGCTGCTGGACCAGTTGCAGTCAAACTGAAAAGATACAACATCACGAAACTTAAGGACCCCCTCACCAGAAAAGCGTTTGTGGTCGACGTAAAGAGACGATATCTGATTACCAAAAGCCAGGAAAGAACAGAGACCGACGATGTGGACCAGAAATTCAACACCATCTCAACAATATATAAAGAAAGCAGCAAGTCATGCTTGGGATTCCAGGAAAGAAAGAGCCAAGACTGGATAACACCAGAAACGCTAAACACCATAGCGAAGAGAAAGGAAATGAAAAGGAAGAAAACAGAAGCTAAGTCTCCCAGGTTAAAGGCAATATATAGTGAACAGTACAGTCAGCTGGACAAGGAAGTAAAACGTCAAACCCGTGCTAACAAAAGGACATTTCTGGATGACCTTGCAAGACAGGCAGAAGAGGCAGCACTGACAAATGAACAAAGCACAGTTTATAAAATAACTAAAGCTATCAGTGGAAAACGAGGTGCAAACAACATAACGTTAGTAAGAGACAAGCAAGGAAATCTCATCACCACAGCACAGGGGCAGGAAACAAGGTGGGCAGAGCACTTTAGAGAAACACTGAATAAGGAACCACCAGAGACTCAGCTGAATGTTCCTGAGGCTGAAAGTGACTTAGACGTAAATACAGACATTCCACGAAAAGAAGAAATTATCACAGCTATCAAAGGGCTAAAAAATGGAAAAGCGCCTGGTCACGACAATCTGAATGCTGAGCTATTCAAGACAGACCCTGAACTAGCAGCAGAACTATTAGAACCACTATTTGCACAAGTCTGGGAAACTGAGACAACACCAACAGAGTGGAGTAAAGGAACAATTGTCAAATTGCCCAAGAAGGGCGACCTTGCAGACTGCAACAACTGGAGAGGAATTACCCTCCTCTCAGTTCCCAGCAAAATACTAGGCAGGATAATCATCCAGAGAATTTCAAAAGCAGTTGACCATAAACTGAGGAAAGAACAAGCGGGCTTCAGAAAGAACAGAAGATGTGCAGATCATATATTTGCCCTCAGGAACATTATAGAACAGTGCTCAGAATGGCAGAGACAGCTGTACATTAACTTTGTTGATTTTGAAAAGGCTTTCGACAGCATACACAGGGACAGCCTATGGAAAATTCTGAGGGCTTATGGAATTCCCAGCCGCATTGTTTCCATTATAAAAAGCCTCTATTCTAACTTTACGTGCAGTGTTGGATCGAGTAATGTAACTTTCGAAGTGAAAACAGGTGTACGACAGGGATGCCCCTTATCAACAACATTATTTTTGACAGTCATAGATTGGGTGATGCGCCAGACAACAGAGGGCAGTCCAAGAGGAATTAGATGGACAACGTTTTCTACACTGGAAGATTTGGAATATGCAGATGACATTGCACTGCTCGCGCATTCACACCAACACATTCAAGACAAAACTGATAGACTGAATAAGTATGGCCAGCAGGTTGGCCTGAACATCAATCTGAAGAAGACAGAGGTCATGACACTAAATGTGGGCAATCCTGAGCCAATAACAGTAAGGAACCAGAAGTTAGAACAGACAGACACATTTACTTACCTAGGAAGCATAGTAACACCTGACGGCGGAACAAGCAAGGACATTAACAACAGAATGAATAAAGCGAGAACAGCCTTTGCTATTCTCAACAACATTTGGAAGTCTTCCCAGTACAGCACAAACACCAAATTAAGACTGTATGAGAGCTGCGTACTTTCTGTGCTTCTCTATGGTGCGGAATGTTGGAGAGTAACAGAGAAGGAAATGTCGAAACTGTCCTCCTTCCACACAATCTGCCTAAGGAAAATTCTCCGAATCTTTTTGGCCAAACACCATCAGCAACCAAGAACTACTTATTCGGAGTAACCAGGAGGACATGCACACCATCATAGCTGGCAGACGCTGGAGTTGGGTTGGCCATGTCCTCAGAAGGGACCCTGATACCATCGCAAGAACAGCTATGCTATGGACCCCCGAGGGAAAGCGAAAGAGAGGCCGACCAAAAACAACTTGGCGGAGAACTGTGGAAGCTGAGATGCAAAGAATGAACCACAGTTGGGGCACTGTACGAAGGATGGCCGCCGACCGAGCAAAGTGGAATCAATTTGTTGCTGCCCTACAAGACGCCACCAGGCGTGATGGCCGCTGACTGCTTTGACGGTTGGCGGTTATGGATCAAAGAAGAAGAAGAAGAAGAATGCTACAATAAGCACAGTTCTGGAAAAATTGAAGTATTTAGAACATAACTGGATGGTTTGTGTAGATCTTAAAATGATGAACTTCTTGCTTGGCCAGAAAATGGGATTCACCAAATGTCCATGCTTTATATGTTTGTGGGATAGCAGGGCAAAAGATATGCTCTGGACAAAGAAACAGTGGCCGTTGAGGGATGAATTTAAAGTTGGAGAAAAAAATATTGTCAATAAGCCTCTCATTGATCGAAAAAGAGTTCTACTGCCACCATTACATATAAAGCTTGGCTTGATGAAGCACTTAGTTAAGGCACTGAACAAAGATGGTACCTGTTTTAATTACTTATGCAGTAAGTTTCCAGAATTGAGCATAGACAAACTTAAAGCTGGAATTTTTGATGGACCTCAAATTAGAAAGTTAATAAACGATCCAAATTTTATTGATTCCATGAACAAAACAGAGTCCACAGCCTGGTTATCATTTGTATTAGTTGTGCAAAACTTTCTGGGTAACTTTAAAGAAGACAATTATTCTGAATTAGTTGGAAACATGCTGTCCAGTTTTTGTGAACTTGGATGCAACATGAGCATAAAATTGCACTACCTCCATAACCATTTACATTTATTTCCGGAAAATCTTGGCGACTTTAGTGAGGAGCAAGGTGAAAGATTTCACCAAGATATAAAAACAATGGAAGAGAGATACCAGGGACTTTGGGATACCCACATGATGGCAGATTACTGTTGGACCCTTAAGCGTGACTGCCCGGGCATATCACATTCCAGGAAGTCCTCGAAAAGATCCTTTTTGCGTGTTGACTAAACAAGTGCTAGTGATAAAGTTTTATTACATTTTTGGTAATATATGCACAGTAATTACATATAATATGAATGCAGACTAAAGTCAAAATGCCACTGATAGCACCTAACTCTAGGATTGTACATAACAATTGCCCTACTAATATGGTCATTCTTAGTTATCTCAAAAACTAGAGCTGATAGAAAAAATCTGATTACATTTTTGGAATCAGCAACCCAAAATTACACAAGAACAGCTATAAAATTTAAGGCACCAAAATGTGTGTATACCAGTGTAATAGATAAAGGGGCTGAGGGGATATACTTTAGAAACACTGATCTCTCAAAACATCTACTTTGACAAAACCACATCTGGTTTTTTTTCAAAATATTTTTTGTGTGTATTAAGATCAGCCGTTATGTAACTTTTATTTCTGCTCGACGATTAACTTCATGCACTTTCATAGACAGAGCAGCGGAACATTCAAACCAAATGACATTAGACAGAATGATAAATTCACGTCAATGACAAGATTGTATTTCTATCTTGTACAGAGAAGCGGAACAGTCAAACCAAATGACATTTAACAGAACAATAAATTCACCTCAATGACAAGATTGTATTTCCATCTTGTACAGAGCAGCGGAACAGTCAAACGAAATGACATTTAACAGAACAATAAATTCACGTCAATTACAAGATTGTGTTTCTATCTTGCACAGAACAGCGGAACATTCAAACCAAATGTCATTTGACAGAACGATAAAATAACGCCAATGACAAGATTGTGTTTCTATCTTATACAGAGCAGCGAAACATTCAAGCCAAATGACATTAGACAGAATGATAAATTCACGTCAATGACAAGGTTGTGTTTCTATCTTGTATAGATCAGTGACAAGATTGTGTTTCTATCTTGTATAGATCAATGACAAGATTATGTTTCTATCTTGTATAGATCAGTGACAAGATTGTGTTTCTATCTTGTATAGATCAATGACAAGATTATGTTTCTATCTTGTATAGATCATTGACAAGATTATGTTTCTATCTTGTATAGATCAATGACAAGATTATGTTTCTATCTTTTATAGATCAGTGACAAGATTGTGTTTCTATCTTGTATAGATCAATGACAAGATTATGTTTCTATCTTTTATAGATCAGTGACAAGATTGTGTTTCTATCTTGTATAGATCAATGACAAGATTATGTTTCTATCTTTTATAGATCAATGACAAGATTGCGTTTCTATCTTGTATAGATCAGAACAAAAAGAACTTATAATAAACTAGCTCTTAAGTTTTCATTGGGATCTAGCAAAATGTAAATTTAATCCTGGAGATAACGTGCTTTTAAGTGACGGCGCTAGTGGGGCTAGGCAGAAAATTTCATCGCTTAAAAATTAATATCTTATCCCCTCTATCACATAGAGATCTGCTGAATCATCCCTTGTTATCTACTGGTTTAGCGCGATCAACCGGTTGACGACGACCCACCCCCACCCCCCCCCCCCCATCCTGCCGTAGCGTGAGGTTTTTATTGTTAAAAGGATCGGTAGTATAGTACTGACAATACAGAAATAGAATTTCTGCAGGAAAATGATGAAGTCCCAGTGTATGAGAGAACCACTGGTATTACAACTTAGTTACGGCTGTGAATGATCTGACCTCGAAAAATTCGTAAAGTGGAGACAGTCATAAAATGCCACCCCGCTGGGTAACTAACTGTGATATTAAAACAAGGAAACAGATTTCACTTAACAATTATAAACTTGACAAGTCATTCAAATACAATTTCCTTATTTATTAAGTATATACACTATCTACTCTTGTGCTGAAGGGTGGATGCTGGAAGATGGAATGCAATAGATTTGTAAGTTTACAGATGATATATATACTCGTAGTTATATATATTAGAACAAGTCCTTCTTCCAATTATAGGAAAAAAAATTATATCAGCTGTGCTGTTAATCAATTATAGAAAAATTATATCAGCTGGGCTGTTAATCTTGTCTCTGACTAGGCTAAATCACTTTGTCTTCATGGACAGTTAATTGCTAACACTTTCCGACGGAAATGGTCCTAATGTGTACTCATCTCTTAAAACAGTTCGGTCCTTCTTAATTGATGCACACAACTCTTCTTCGCTGATGATCGTTCCTTTAGCCCACCCAAAACTGAAGGGGACTAAGGATGTAGCTCCGATACAACCACTATGCTCCTGCGAAGTTCCAGGCAGCAGGATTGACCTGAACATATGACCTCAGGTTTGATGACACGAATAAACCTGTAACAAGGATAAATAGGGGCTAATCTCTGTCATCAAGCCCACCTATCCCTAGTGTATATGAGATGAGCGTGTCTCGGGTATCTGCATGTAGGATGAATGACAACATGGCTCAGTATGATTTAGTAATAGCGAGACAAGACAGGTGTCTACTTGCAAAACATTCTTCCTAATAATTTAGTACATGAATACATCCAATAATTTGTACACCTAGGTATGATGCAACCGTTTCCTTCCCCCTATAATATACCAGGCCATCTCTGATAAGTGCTATACTGGCTGGTAAAATATATCCTAACAATACTGCTGTAGTCATATGAGTCCTAACAAGGACTGTTGGGTTACATTCAGGTTGGAGTTATATGAGTCCTAACAAGGATTGTTAGGTTATATTCAGCTGGCTTTCTTCTTCAGCAATCATACCAGGAAATACGATCATTATACCTGATTCCATAAAATATAATCATTATACATGATGCAGTCATAGTAAAACTAAAATCCTAAAGTGATATTAATTATATACAGGTGTAGGTTATTTTCAGGTGGTTTCCTTCTGTGGTGGTTTTTGATGTTATGCAATGTTGTTGTTCTTTATTACTATTGTACTGAATGAGGTCAGCTGTGAAGGTCCCTGATTATAACACATTTTGGGTTGAGTTATCAGGGTACCTTTCTGCTACCACCTTATGACCTCAATCAGACCTATTCTTGACTAGTATGTATGATAGCTACGTCTAATGTCTAGGGTTATGCAAGTGTGGTGTGATGGTAATTTGACACTAACACACACACATATAAACAACTAGGAAAGTCTATGATCAAATGAACTAACACATGGGTTAAATTTTGATGTGTAAATATTTTCTATACAATTGTATTGGTCCTGAACCTAGTATTCTTCTGGTCAGGACTTTCCAAATTAAAAGAACTCAAGGTATATACATAAAAGCAACTTTTCAACCCAAAGGGACAGTTTGTCCAAACATATACTGTTAAAATATACTATTAGTGTTACTAAATTTTTAATATTACTGGATTCTAACACTGGATGGCTGTTTGGGATTCTTTAATCATCCCCAGTTCTTTAATACACAACTGTCAAAGTTTTATTCTTTGGGGAATATTTTTATTATGTTACACAGGGGTGCACTAGTCTTTGATGATGATGAAAAGTCGGGTGCCAGATATTTTACTTATCTGGTACAACTTGAACTGTCCGTATTCTTGCTGTAAAACGATAACTTTGATACTGGCCCAAAAGTAACAGGGTGGACTCTGTAGACCCCTGTCACTACTGGAAAGGAAAAGACTTCTCAACTGCTTTTCACAGACATCTGGCACCGGGCTAGTGCCAGATAAAAACCCTGTAATAATGAAATAATGTCTCCTTGTTGATATCATACTTAAACTGTTATTTCTACAAATTATAATACATAAGAAATAAAGATCTGGGTCATATCTAATTGACCAACCCAGCTCATCCTTACAAAGTGTACCAGTGTTGTTCACATGTCTCTCCTCTCAAGGCGGCCCTGCATCTGCAATAATATTATTAATCTTTCTTTTCTTCCATACACTAGGATGGGTGAGTTGTGTCCATCTGGCCACCTAAGAAAACATTTTTATTTCACAAAACATGTGTATTTTACAAAACTGGCAATGTGTTATAGCATAAATCTACCTCTAGGCCCTGCATAAATCAGCTAAGGACCTATGTACTTACTGTCGAAATGGCAGTATCTCTCACTCACATTTTTAAACAAAATATGTATGAATAATTTCTGCCTTACCATAAATTCAATGAATAAACACAGGTACGTTGATTAGCAGACTTTAGATGTCCTGCTGGCTGGACTGTGATGCCTTTTTGTTTTACTTTATATATTTAATTTAATAAGGCAAGTCACACTTCCCAGAATTTCAAACGCCTGTTCGAGAGACTGTATTATACAAATGGCGTCGAGACTTCGAATTTTTTCAATATTTTAAAAGGCGTTGGCCAATGAGCAAACGACTACTTTTGAATTTGAAAATAAAAGCAAAAACAGACTTGATTTTTGGACATAACAAGTTTTCTCCTCACTCATTCTTAGATTTCCCCTGCTAAAATATATTTAGTGTTAAGCCATCCCATAATTTCTCTCCCCTGGCCTACCGCTCCTGCAACAGAATACATGCTTGCTTGTCTCATTTCCAACAACGCGTTCAAAATTGTAATCGTTAGTGAAAGCAAAATGAATGCAAAACCGCCAGTCTGTCCGTTTGTCTGCACGAACAAATATAGTCTTTTGTCAATAACTTTCTTATCTACTGGGGGATTGTGTATTTTTAAACATATTATTTATCAGGAGAAGATAAGCCATCAAACTAACTAGGTTTTATGATCCTAAACCCATTAATAAAGAAATCCATATTTTTTCCAGAGTTAGTTTCAATTTCCACTATCATATAAATTACGCTATCTTTTCTCCTCTCCCGCGTTGTCCAAAACTGAAACTACTAGTCTGTTACGTCATAAAATGGACTCTTTTGCAGCGAAAGCGCTGTCTGTGTGTTTATATAATTTCTCAGTGTGCCTATAGTCCGAAAAAGTATTGGGTTTTGCGTGGTATTTTTAAATTCTACAAAGCTTGCGACACGTTACCGAACACCTGCCACCGTATCGTCTCGCACTGTCGTCTTGGGTAGCTAGTCCAAGAATCTAACGCTTGACAATTTGTGGCATGTGTTCGCTGTCTCTCACTTTTATGCGTTCGTTTATGCCTCCCCTGTTTTATTCTTACTATCTTTCTTGGAAGAACTAAGCTTGTCGTTTTCAAAATTTTTACCGTTAACCCTTGACGGGCGAGTTATAAAATCCAATACCACTAGCGCGGCAATAAGGTTTCACACTGCGTTCTTATCTCAATGCGATGACTGGCGCGGGGAAAGAAGACGCGTTACAACTTTACTATTTCTATTTCTACTCATATTATTTAACTTTTATACTTATAATTAATAATTTTATCGCTGTATCAATGTACTTTATCACACCTTCTTCAACAGTCATACCATGAATTACAATCATTAGTACTATATATATGTTTATATTATATTATTTTATATATATATAGGTAGAGTTCCGAACCAACAGTGTTTTATGCATAATTTATTCTGTCTGCCGCCATCTTGCGTGATACCGTGACTTCGCGTAATTTATTCTGTCTCAGTGTATGTCGGCCATCTTACGTGAATCCTTGAGCGCGGATTGGCTGTGCATATTTGTATATCGATTTTCTTGTTGGCATACCTGAGCAGCGACCTAACATAGTGTATTTAACTAAGCAGCGGGTTTACAAACAACTTTACGCCCCCCCCCCCCCCCCCCCAACCATATCTGCACTGATCCTGGTCTACATCGACGACAGGGGAGACAACACGAAAGACGGCCCACAGCTCTTTATACTCTGATGACGTGGCATCTTGGGTGGCCGAAGAAAATCTGAACTTCGCAAACAGCAAAATGCAGGAAATCCATGCCTCCGTGGTAGCAGACAGGCAGCCAGACAGATACGCAGGCAGGCAGCCCGACAGACAGACAGAACGAACGAACGAACCATTATTCAATGTGCTGAGAACTTGGCACGCAGGACTATATATCATGCTGCCCTTCTTTTCTCTCATCTTTTATACTAAATCCATTTATTCTCACATCTTCTATACTAAATCCATTTATTCTCACAGCTTCTATACTGAATCCATTTATTCTCAAATCTTCTATACTAAATCCATGTATTCTCACATCTTCTATACTACTGAATCCATTTATTCTCACATCTTCTATACTGAATCCATTTATTCTCTCATGTATTTGGAATACTGATGCCAAGGAATACAACATTGTAACGGTACAATAACAGTACACACGTTTGCAGCACCCAATTACTATTAGGAGATAAAATATATTGTACAGACCGACAGAAGAACAGACAGCAGACCGTCCGCCCGACCAACTGACAGGCATGAACGAACGAACGAACTTTATTTTCAAGGGTTAAGAATTGGGCACGCAGGCCCGTCTTACATTCTGCCCTTCTTCTCTCTGTCATCTTACATACCGTATCCTTTCAATAGCACATGTATTTTTAGCATTATTTAAGCATACAACATTATCGAAGTAAAATAATAACATACATTTGTAACATCCAGACATAATCAAATTTAAGGGGGGAAAAAATTATTAATTAAAATAAATTAACAAAAATTAATACCTTAAAAAAAATTTAAAAAAAAAAAAAAAAAAAAAAAAAAAAACTAACAAAAACAATCTAAACCATTCATACAGTAAATAAGACATAATTTGAAACGTAATCAGATAATGGTGGCATATAATAAGAACTCGTGACATTTTGGAAATCTGCTGAATTAGCTGGGACTTCATGTGTTGTCAGCGCATGCGGAAAATGTTCCCACAGGTGAGCAACTTTCCACTATCACGTAGGTAGGTAGGTATGTAGGTAAGTCGACAGCCAGCCAGCCAGACAGCCAGACAGACAGGCAGGCAGGCAGGCAGGCAGATAGATAGATAGATAGATAGATATATAGATAGATAGATAGATAGATAGATAGACAGACAGACAGACAGACAGACAGACAGACAGACAGACAGACAGACAGATAGATAGATAGATAGATAGATAGATAGATAGATAGATAGATAGATAGATAGATAGATAGATAGATAGATAGATAGATAGATAGATAGATAGATAGATAGATAGATAGTCAACGCTGAGGAGGGAACACATTCTAATCTTTGAGGACGGCTGGCGAGCGTACAATTATTTTCATTAAAACCTTGTCAAGTGTCATGCCTGGGTTCAAACGAAATCCTTCCGGATTACATAAGTGACTGTTAGGTTTAGCATTCACGATACAATTTCCGGTTACGCGCAGACTGTGTGACCGCAGCAAGGCTGGCAAGTTTTCGCTTGGTGTACGTGTGTAAGTGTGTGTGTGTTGGCGCGTATGTGGTAGCAGATTTTCGTGTTCTTGTAAATGAATGCGTATATAAATATAGTGTAATTGTAAAACCAAATAAATGCGCTTAATTCAACTTGTGGAAAATACAACATGAAGATAAGCAGCTTAAAGACAGAAACTTTTAAGATGAGCAAGTCATAAGGGCCACTTCACATATATGTCAACAACATCAGGCTTCAACAGGTTCCAGAGTTTGAAGACCTAGGAAGCATTTTTACAGAAAACGGAAGACTTGACATAGTGATTGAAATAAGATGTCAACAAAACCAGGTGTCACAGCTACTCAAACATCCGAATATAACTTTGGAAACTAAGCAACAGCTGATAAATAGTTTAATATTCTTACCAACTCTTTGCTATCTGGCCAATCATAGTCCCAGACCAAAGCACAAGAGAGGAAACTCACATACCTTGAGATAAAGATTCTTAAGAAAGGTCATTGTCGTAATTTTATAAGATAGGTTTATAGATATTTATGGTCCGGTCTGAGCAGAGGTGATAGTGGAAAGTGTGTGAGAATAAAGGTGTAAGAAAATAGGTTTTTCACGAGGGGGTGATAGTGTAAGAGAAAGATCAGTCTCTGGAGTGAGTAGTTTCTCTACTCCAACCTATCTATACGACTATATTGTAATCAGACGAACTGTCGCTCCTTAAATAACAAATATAAGTTACACCTCACATACATACACAATTACGTGACGAATACGTACAGACGTAAAAAACTATGGATGATATATATATATACAGTATATGGGTAGGGGTTTGACCAACACACTAAATTAAGTTTTATTAAATTTATTATCACTTAAAAATCTTCACAACATCAAGCATATACATATCAATAAAAGCATGGTTTAAGACAAATGAAAAATACCCAATATTGCCTACCCCTCTTGTAGAGTAAGGATCCCAACAGAAGTTAATAACCCCAAAAGGTCAAAGGTTAACAATAAGGGTATGGAATAGTTAGTAAAGGAAAAGAACAAGTTCCTAGTTAAGCTATCCCGTAAATAATCAGGCTAGTGAGGAAATAAAAAAAAGATTAGTATACTGATGGTAACAAGGGAAAATATGTTTCTCTCTTTCTGTTCTTTCACTCAGTCATTCTGTGGCCACACGCATACTCGCTTACCCAGTATTTGTCGCAGGTATCCCCTTGGAAAAACACTAACAATAATATGACCCTACAATGTCAGGTTGATTGCCAATTCCGGCCCCAGACTATCCTTGGTGCTTACTGCTAATGTCAAGGTAGTCGCCAAAGTTGGTGCGTTAATTGTTTTCCTGGATAATTCAAGTATCACTGCCTTTAGTTGGTTGGAATAAGACGTATTCGTGATGGTCGCCGTCATAGAAAGAAAAATATATTGTTCCTGGGCTGTCTAGCCTCTTGTTGCTGAGACACTCTGTTACGTTATGCAAATGTTAATGACAATTATCGGCTGTTCTCTGAGTTGATGGCCGATTCTGAACAGTAAGTTCTCTTGAGTATAATCCCCATGGAAAACTACTGTCATAGGTCAGGTATATATATATATATATATATATATATATATATATATATATATATATATATATATATATATATATATATATATATATATATATATATATATATATATATATATATGTTCCGGTGCAGTTTAATATTATGTTTATTGTTTCTAGATTGGCCTCTCTTATAAGTGAAGAAAGTGGACCGCACAGGTCAAAAATCGAAGACCCAATAATACAATAATATCTCTGGATAGCTTATAAGACCGCTAGTTTGCTGTTTTTTTTATCAAGCCTAGATTTAGGAAGAAATACAAACATTTAACCATAATATCAGTATCCTATCCTAACACGCGTAAAGGTAAGATCTCTTATCCATTCCGTTATTAAATTAGATTAGAAACCACGAATGTCTAGCTTATCTTATCGCTTTTAACACGTGATATAAACACTAGTCATCTATAAAATTACACATAATGGATAGAAGTAAATTGTATTCCGTCAATTATCAATCGCCTAGCGTATTTATTAGTTAATTAAAACCATCTGGAATAAAAATAGCTATGCGTTATTTAGTACACCATTTTTTTTTAAGCACTTAGAAAATCCCAGTGAATTCTAATGATAAACTTAACACAAAAGATCACGAAAAATGCTAATATCTATTACCGCAAACAGAAATTAATTAATCTCCACGGAATTCTAATACTACACTTCCACCATGGCTCTTAGAATCGCGAGCTAGATTTTTCAAAATTTTCTGAGGCGACTAGATAACTGATTTTAGAAGATGGAGTATTTATACAAGAATAACGTTGTTTCGCTGGAAGATGACGAAAGTCACGCCTTGGGCAATCAGAAGAAATAAACGGGGTTTTCTTCCGAGATAAAGAATTTCCTCCGTTCGCTCTGTTCGCCGTTGAATCGACAACAAAGGGTTCTGATCTCGGCGATTGTCTCCCTGTTATGTACAATATCACAGGATTCGCTCGAGCTTGTAGAGAACTACAAAGCAGTTTTACCTTCCACGTGTTTTGGGCCCGTGCATTCTGTCAGTTGTCGTAATACTGACAGCTCTGCTCGCATGGGAGCTTCAGGCAAACGCACTTGGTTCGTCCCCTTGGAAGGAATGACAGTTACGAATCTAGGTAGTCTTTCGTCAGCGCGTGAAACAAGAAAAATAGGCGTGGCTAAAATATGAGTTAGACAGATAGCGAAAAGGCATGGATTTTGCGTAACAAACGTGCATACTAATGAGGAACAAAGGTGGAAAGCGAAGGCGAACGGATTCATGTAGTCTATTTACATAACATGTCACAGTCATTAATGTTACCAGGTGAGATAGAATGAATAATTACGACATTTAAAAAAAATGATAAGTCATGATAAGTCATGATAAATTTGACTGCAAAGATCTAATTAAGGGGAAATAGAATGGGGAGGAATGAAATAACCACAGGAGAATTTAATGACGTCATCGGGGCATGCAGTAGACAGAGGATGACATCATTATTTACCCTCTTCATGTGTTGACGGGTTACTTACTAGTTTTGTCTTCTTCTATTATTGAGTGTTCTTTACTGACATTTAAATCGACACAACTCTGTTTTATAGAATTTTTTAAAATGTTGTCAAACTCATAGACAAGACATGTTTATTAAGGTTATAATGTTTCTCACTTCTTTGTGCGTGGGCAAACACGGACTGTCGTTGCTCGGAAACAAATGTCTGTATCAGTGTTGCCACCCTAAATTTTGAAGAAGAAAAAAAACCTAGATGGTATCTTAAAAAACACCTACCTACACCTAGATGTTTAATTTTGGGCTACTTTAGGCTGTTATTTGGGCTACTGTGGGCTATGCTTGGGTTACTTCTGGGCGACTTGGGCTACTTTAGGCGGTTATTTGAGCTACTGTGGAATATGTTTGGGCTACTTTGGGCGAAAAACCGAAAGTTGACCTAGATAGCGTTCTTCAACTAATGAAGGAAAATGACACCTAGACGGGACTAAAAAAGAAAAACCTAGATCTAGATGAATCCACCTAGGAGTGGCAACGCTGGTCAGTGTGTAATTAAAACTGTTTCCTTGACAGTCAGGTGAGATTTATTTCAGACAGCCTTATCAGAAATTATATTGTCTTTGATCTAGAAGGTGTTGTGGTGGATTAGTCGTGTGCCCAACATCCTGGCGCTACAGACTGTGTTGGCCTGTTTGTAGAACTTCATTTACATTTCGTTTCAGACAGATAGCTTTAAAACAGCAAGACTGTTTATGTAAAATAGTTTTAAATTTTATTTAGTTGTGAAAAAGTCTTTTTTTGCGCTACGTGTGGCAGTAATAGTTCAGCTTATGTTACTGATATCTAGTTGAAGAGCGTATCATTTTGTCCTTATGAATGTACACTTGGGTGTGTACATATGAATATATTTCTGTCGTTTTATATTAACAAATAATCAAACCATCTGTGCATAGTCACATGCAGTTTATGGGGGTCTCTGGAGAGACACAGAAAGAACGACTACTACACCATCAGGTATGTCGTACCAGGCCACTAACATGAGGTTGGGCATGGGGGCTGGTAACCTCAATATGTCAAACAAATTACAACAGAGACCACAGCTGCACCACTATGTCAATGGCTGCGTGCTGGCTGACTACAACAGGTCCAGCTACAGTCATGGCTCTATGTTCAGTCTTGAGCGGAGAGGAGAATGGTGATAGTGAATTAGTGAATAAAATTTGTATCAACTTTTTCTTTTGTTTCTTTATCGGATCTCTTTTATTTTAGTTAGTTGTCACTTTCTTTCTCTTCCTTTTTTGGTTGTCATTAATTTATCCCTGGCGAATACACTATGACCGTAACGTCATTTGCCTTAGATGGCACATTTACTTTACCCATTTTAGATATGGATTACCTTCAGCCGGATGCGAAAAAATGTCAGACAATACATGTTCCAAGATACGATTATGTTGTCTGGTCAATGTCCTATCAAACAAATGGCAGTAGTTTTCGACGTCACTCGAATCACACATACGATAGTGTGACCTCACAAAATCCACGCCCACAGAAGACAACTAATAATCCTTTACGATCATGTTTGACTACGACAAAAATATCCCGGATCTCGTGTTCACATCCTCAGACACGTACCATCTTAACCAGACGTTTTAAAACAGAACAGTTGTCTGTGCCAGACGTTAACGCTTTAGGCTGCACTGACAAGAAGTTTCCAGCACACAGTATTCCACAGCAACAGCCAGACCAAGAACATTTAACTGTAATTAGTAGTTCATCATCAAGTGGCTGCTCGACAGACGATGACTCTATTAACGACAGCGACGACGACTTTTTCTCACATCTTACAAGAACAAAATCAGCTGAACACAGGATACGCGTAATGGAAGACAATAAGAATCAATCCAGTACGTCCCCATTGATGCACAAGAATGGCCATCCACCAAAATTAGGCAAGGAAAGAGAGAGCCAACGTCAAGTACATTCAATCAGCCACAGCTACAAAGGCGTTCCTTCCACGATAAACGACAATGCCACTAAGATAAATATAAAATGTGATCCACAAAAAGATAACGGCCAATTTAGACAAATCTTCACATATCCTTTGGCAGATATAGAACACATACGGCGAGAGATGGAGACAAGATTATCGAAGGAAGTCTGGTAAGCTCTTCCAATAACCAAATCGTATTATATGTATTATATATTTGACCCGCAGTTGGTCTTGAGAGTGCATGCTTTAAAAATAAAATTATTATGTTAATGAACGAACCAGAGCGACATCTACATCGTTATGAGGAACGACAAAAATGGATGGTGGTGATGGTGGTGATGGTGGTGGTGATGATGGTGGTGGTATATAAGAGGAAAGTTTGTAGAATAGGTTTATGTGGACATATCGGTGTTCCACATATAACAATATAGACGGACTTACTTGTCACAGCTTAAAAAATGAATTAAGAATAAATACACAATCAGGTTTGGCTCACGGACTCATAATTTGTGATTGGACATCTCCGTGCACGCAATGGCATGCAGGCGACTTGTCACGACCTTAAATTAATACACCATGAGGTTACGAAATTCTTGTGTACTCTAGTCCGGTGTGTGGTAAAATATAATATTTTACCGACAAGGTCCGTTGCGTTTTAATTCGTCTTCATCAGGTGGTGTTGGCTATTTCGTCTGCTCAAAATTCCCAAAGAAGAGAAAATTAAAATTAAGGAATTTGAACATAATTTTGACGAAGCCTTCGAACAACTCTGTGACACTAGGGCACTCTTCTGTGACACTAGGACACTCTTCTGTGACACTAGGACACCCTTCTGTGGCACTAGGACACTCTTCTGTGACACTAGGACACCCTTCTGTGACACTAGGACACTCTTCTGTGACACTAGGACACTCTTCTGAGACACTAGGACACTCTTCTGTGACACTAGGACACCCTTCTGTGACACTAGGACACCTTTCTGTGACACTAGGACACTCTTCTGTAACACTAGGACACCCTTCTGTGGCACTAGGACACCCTTCTGTGACACTAGGACACCTTTCTGTGACACTAGGACACTCTTCTGTGACACTAGGACACCCTTCTGTGACACTAGGACACTCTTCTGTGACACTAGGACACCCTTCTGGGAGCCTAGGACACCCTTCTGTGACACTAGGACACCCTTCTGTGACACTAGGACACCCTTCTGTGACACTAGGACACCCTTCTGTGACACTAGGACACCCTTCTGTGACACTAGGACACCTTTCTGTGACACTAGGACACCCTTCTGTGACACTAGGACACTCTTCTGTGACACTAGGACACCCTTCTGGGAGCCTAGGGATAATAATGATGGTTCGATTTTGGCTTTAAGGACTATCTTCATTGCACACGGACAGCTCTATAAGTGCTCCGATCTCCTTCCTTAGATCATACGGACAGCTCTATAAGTGCTCCGATCTCCTCCCTTAGATCACACGGACAGCTCTATAAGTGCTCCGATCTCCTCCCTTAGATCACACGGACAGCTCTATAAGTGCTCCGATCTCCTCCCTTAGATCACACGGACAGCTCTATAAGTGCTCCGATCTCCTCCCTTAGATCACACGGACAGCTCTATAAGTGCTCCGATCTCCTCCCTTAGATCACACGGACAGCTCTATAAGTGCTCCGATCTCCTCCCTTAGATCACACGGACAGCTCTATAAGTGCTCCGATCTCCTCCCTTAGATCACACGGACAGCTCTATAAGTGCTCCGATCTCCTCCCTTAGATCACACGGACAGCTCTATAAGTGCTCCGATCTCCTCCCTTAGATCACACGGACAGCTCTATAAGTGCTCCGATCTCCTCCCTTAGATCACACGGACAGCTCTATAAGTGCTCCGATCTCCTCCCTTAGATCACACGGACAGCTCTATAAGTGCTCCGATCTCCTCCCTTAGATCACACGGACAGCTCTATAAGTGCTCCGATCTCCTCCCTTAGATCACACGGACAGCTCTATAAGTGCTCCGATCTCCTCCCTTAGATCACACGGACAGCTCTATAAGTGCTCCGATCTCCTCCCTTAGATCACACCGGCGAGAATCCCAATGTGTTTATATATAGGAATCACATATTCTATAAATATTTTTGTGGTTATAATATAAGAATTAGGGCTGTACTGAATATCCTATTCGTATTCGATTCGGTGCTGAATAGTGCCTTCAATGAACTATTCGTATTCGGCCGAATAGTAAGCTGCCGTCAAATCCGAATACCGAATAGTGAATTTAGGTCAACCCGCGGCGTGATAATTTTACACCCAGAAAGTATGCTGACTTTCCGTTTCCATTGGTCATGCTACTAACAACACACCACGCCTTGCGATCAGTACTTTAGCGTGTAGCGGGTTGCATCAGCTGACCAGGCAGTGGGTAAGGCGCCAGCCGGTTAAAACCAGACGTGTAAATATCAATGTCTGCGTTAGTTCTCGCACTGTGACTGTTGTATTGGTTTAAATCATGCCTTGTTGTTTTTTTTTAATACTTTATAGTGGCTGTTCAAGTTTAAGAAATACGATTTATTATTCCTTAGCAACGATCATCGTTATGGAAAAGCGTAGTTCAATTTTGAAACACGTTTTCATATAACAGATGTTTTCGTTTGGCACAGAATGTTGAGAGACTGGTTGTTTTGAAAGCCAATGCATGTTTCATGTAGCAATTTAAAAATTAATTAATGGCTAGTTAGTAGCATTAAAAAGTTCAAAGATATTTGCCTGGTTTTTTTTGTAATATATTAATAACAATGTCAGTAGACCTATTGAACACAACTTTGTATGTCCAGCATTCACTCACTATTCGTATTCGGCCGAATAGTTCAAAGCCTCTATTTGCATTCGGCCGAATAGTAAAAATCACTATTCGGTACTGCCCTAATAAGAATAGATCAAACCTTTACTTAATTGCTAGCCTTGTTCCCAAAACCTAACGTAGGGAGAAGTCTGGTCACCGTAAAGCTGTTTAAATTTGAACATTCCCAGCACGAGAAAGTGAAGTCTAGAAACTGTCAACTAAAATAACCGGTATGCTTGACTGAATCGATACAGGTACAAAAAGGCGTCTAAAACACTTCAAGAGCTCCAAGATTTCAGACCTAGCATCAAAAGTGGCAGTATCGATCTTACAGAAATCGCCAGGAGATTGAGTCGACCTACAGCTTCCTTCATGGGTAGGCATAAATAAAAGATAACAGCAACAACTACTACCAATACTGCTAGCAATACTCCTGCTACTACAGTTGCTACTACTACTACAGTTGCTACTACTATTGAGTTGCTACTACTACTACAGTTGCTACTACTACTACTACAGTTGCTACTACTACTACAGTTGCTACTACTACTACAGTTGCTACTGCTACAGTTGCCACTACTACTACAGTTGCTACTACTACTACAGTTTCTACTACTACTACAGTTGTTACTACTTCTACAGTTGCTACTACTACTACAGTTGCTACTACTATTGAGTTGCTACTACTACTACTACAGTTGCTACTACTACTACAGTTGCTACTACTACTACAGTTGCTACTACTACTACAGTTGCTACTACTACAGTTGCCACTACTACTACAGTTGCTACTACTACTACAGTTTCTACTACTACTACAGTTGTTACTACTTCTACAGTTGCTACTACTACTACAGTTGCTACTACTACTACAGTTGCTACTACTATTCAGTTGCTACTACTACTACAGTTGCTACTACTACTACAGTTGCTACTACTACTACAGTTGCTACTACTACTACAGTTTCTACTACTACTACTACAGTTGTTACTACTTCTACAGTTGCTACTACTACTACAGTTGCTACTACTACTACAGTTGCTACTACTACTACAGTTGCTACTACTATTCAGTTGCTACTACTACTACAATTGTTACTACTACTACAGTTGCTACTACTACTACAGTTGCTACTACTACTACAGTTGCTACTACTACTACAATTGTTACTACTTCTACAGTTGCTACTACTACTACAGTTGCTACTACTACTACAGTTGCTACTACTACTACAGTTGCTACTACTACTACAGTTGCTACTACTACTACAATTGTTACTACTTCTACAGTTGCTACTACTACTACAGTTGCTACTACTACTACAGTTGCTACTACTACTACAGTTGCTACTACTACTACAGTTGCTACTACTACTACAGTTGCTACTACTACTACAGTTGCTACTACTACTACAGTTGCTACTACTACTACAGTTGCTACTACTTCTACAGTTGCTACTACTACTACAGTTGCTACTACTATTCAGTTGCTACTACTATTCAGTTGCTACTACTACTACAGTTGCTACTACTACTACAGTTGCTACTACTACTACAGTTGCTACTACTACTACAGTTGCTACTACTACTACAATTGTTACTACTTCTACAGTTGCTACTACTACAGTTGCTACTACTACTACAGTTGCTACTACTACTACAGTTGCTACTACTACTACAGTTGCTACTACTACTACAGTTGCTACTACTACTACAATTGTTACTACTTCTACAGTTGCTACTACTACTACAGTTGCTACTACTACTACAGTTGCTACTACTACTACAGTTGCTACTACTATTCAGTTGCTACTACTACTACAGTTGCTACTACTATTCAGTTGCTACTACTACTACAGTTGCTACTACTACTACAGTTGCTACTACTACTACAGTTGCTACTACTACAGTTGCTACTACTACTACAGTTGCTACTACTACTACAGTTGCTACTACTACAGTTGCTACTACTATTCAGTTGCTACTACTACTACAGTTGCTACTACTACAGTTGCTACTACTACTACAGTTGCTACTACTACTACAGTTGCTACTACTACTACAGTTGCTACTACTACTACAGTTGCTACTACTACTACTACAGTTGCTACTACTACAGTTGCTACTACTACTACAGTTGCTACTACTATTCAGTTGCTACTACTACTACAGTTGCTACTACTACAGTTGCTACTACTATTCAGTTGCTACTACTACTACAGTTGCTACTACTACTACAGTTGCTACTACTACTACAGTTGCTACTACTACAGTTGCTACTACTACTACAGTTGCTACTACTACTACAGTTGCTACTACTATTCAGTTGCTACTACTACTACAGTTGCTACTACTACTACAGTTGCTACTACTACTACAGTTGCTACTACTACAGTTGCTACTACTACAGTTGCTACTACTATTCAGTTGCTACAACTACTACAGTTGCTACTACTACAGTTGCTACTACTACAGTTGCTACTACTATTCAGTTGCTACTACTACTACAGTTGCTACTACTATTCAGTTGCTACTACTACTACAGTTGCTACTACTACAGTTGCTACTACTACTACAGTTGCTACTACTACTACAGTTGCTACTACTACTACAGTTGCTACTACTACTACAGTTGCTACTACTACTACTACAGTTGCTACTACTATTCAGTTGCTACTACTACTACAGTTGCTACTACTACTACAGTTGCTACTACTACTACAGTTGCTACTACTACTACAGTTGCTACTACTACTACAGTTGCTACTACTACTACAGTTGCTACTACTACTACAGTTGCTACTACTACTACAGTTGCTACTACTACTACAGTTGCTACTACTACTACAGTTGCTACTACTACAGTTGCTACTACTACTACAGTTGCTACTACTACTACAGTTGCTACTACTACTACAGTTGCTACTACTACTACAGTTGCTACTACTACAGTTGCTACTACTACAGTTGCTACTACTACTACAGTTGCTACTACTACTACAGTTGCTACTACTACTACAGTTGCTACTACTACTACAGTTGCTACTACTACTACAGTTGCTACTACTACTACTACTACAGTTGCTACTACTACTACAGTTGCTACTACTACAGTTGCTACTACTATTCAGTTGCTACTACTACTACAGTTGCTACTACTACTACAGTTGCTACTACTACTACAGTTGCTACTACTACTACAGTTGCTACTACTACTACAGTTGCTACTACTACTACAGTTGCTACTACTACTACTACAGTTGCTACTACTACTACAGTTGCTACTACTACTACAGTTGCTACTACTACTACAGTTGCTACTACTACTACAGTTGCTACTACTACTACAGTTGCTACTACTATTCAGTTGCTACTACTACTACAGTTGCTACTACTACTACAGTTGCTACTACTATTCAGTTGCTACTACTACTACAGTTGCTACTACTACTACAGTTGCTACTACTACTACAGTTGCTACTACTACTACAGTTGCTACTACTACTACAGTTGCTACTACTACAGTTGCTACTACTACTACAGTTGCTACTACTACTACAGTTGCTACTACTACTACAGTTGCTACTACTACTACAGTTGCTACTACTACTACAGTTGCTACTACTATTCAGTTGCTACTACTACTACAGTTGCTACTACTACAGTTGCTACTACTATTCAGTTGCTACTACTACTACAGTTGCTACTACTATTCAGTTGCTACTACTTCTACAGTTGCTACTACTACAGTTGCTACTACTACTACAGTTGCTACTACTACAGTTGCTACTACTACTACAGTTGCTACTACTACTACAGTTGCTACTACTTCTACAGTTGCTACTACTACTACAGTTGCTACTACTATTCAGTTGCTACTACTACTACAGTTGCTACTACTACTACAGTTGCTACTACTATTCAGTTGCTACTACTACTACAGTTGCTACTACTACTACAGTTGCTACTACTACTACAGTTGCTACTACTACTACAGTTGCTACTACTACTACAGTTGCTACTACTACTACAGTTGCTACTACTACTACAGTTGCTACTACTACTACAGTTGCTACTACTACTACAGTTGCTACTACTACTACAGTTGCTACTACTACTACTACAGTTGCTACTACTACTACAGTTGCTACTACTACTACAGTTGCTACTACTACTACAGTTGCTACTACTACTACAGTTGCTACTACTACTACAGTTGCTACTACTACTACAGTTGCTACTACTACTACAGTTGCTACTACTACTACAGTTGCTACTACTACTACAGTTGCTACTACTACTACAATTGTTACTACTTCTACAGTTGCTACTACTACTACAGTTGCTACTACTACTACAGTTGCTACTACTACTACAGTTGCTACTACTACTACAGTTGCTACTACTACTACAGTTGCTACTACTACTACAGTTGCTACTACTACTACAGTTGCTACTACTACTACAGTTGCTACTACTATTCAGTTGCTACTACTACTACAGTTGCTACTACTACAGTTGCTACTACTACAGTTGCTACTACTACTACAGTTGCTACTACTACAGTTGCTACTACTACTACAATTGTTACTACTTCTACAGTTGCTACTACTACTACAGTTGCTACTACTACTACAGTTGCTACTACTACAGTTGCTACTACTACTACAGTTGCTACTACTACTACAGTTGCTACTACTACTACAGTTGCTACTACTACTACAGTTGCTACTACTACTACAGTTGCTACTACTACAGTTGCTACTACTACTACAGTTGCTACTACTACTACAGTTGCTACTACTACTACAGTTGCTACTACTACTACAGTTGCTACTACTACTACTACAGTTGCTACTACTCTAGTTGCTACTACTACTACAGTTGCTACTACTACTACAGTTGCTACTACTACTCCGTTCCTAATTGTATTCAGTTTCTACACCTACTACACTTGCTACTCCTACTTTTCAGTTGCTACTACTACTACAGTTGCTACTACTACTACAGTTGCTACTACTACTACAGTTGCTACTACTACAGTTGCTACTACTACTACAGTTGCTACTACTACTACAGTTGTTACTACTTCTACAGTTGCTACTACTACTACAGTTGCTACTACTACTACAGTTGCTACTACTACAGTTGCTACTACTACTACAGTTGCTACTACTACTACAGTTGCTACTACTACTACAGTTGCTATTACTACTACAGTTGCTACTACTACAGTTGCTACTACTACTACAGTTGCTACTACTACTACAGTTGCTACTACTACTACAGTTGCTACTACTACTACAATTGTTACTACTTCTACAGTTGCTACTACTACTACAGTTGCTACTACTACTACAGTTGCTACTACTACTACAGTTGCTACTACTACTACAGTTGCTACTACTACTACAGTTGCTACTACTACTACAGTTGCTACTACTACTACAATTGTTACTACTTCTACAGTTGCTACTACTACAGTTGCTACTACTACTACAGTTGCTACTACTACTACAGTTGCTACTACTACTACAGTTGCTACTACTACTACAGTTGCTACTACTACTACAGTTGCTACTACTACTACTACAGTTGCTACTACTACTACAGTTGCTACTACTATTCAGTTGCTACTACTACTACAGTTGCTACTACTACAGTTGCTACTACTATTCAGTTGCTACTACTACAGTTGCTACTACTACTACAGTTGCTACTACTACTACAGTTGCTACTACTACTACAGTTGCTACTACTACTACAGTTGCTACTACTACTACAGTTGCTACTACTATTCAGTTGCTACTACTACTACAGTTGCTACTACTACTACAGTTGCTACTACTACTACAGTTGCTACTACTATTCAGTTGCTACTACTACTACTTCAGTTGCTACTACTACTACATTTGCTACTACTACTACAGTTGCTACTACTACTACAGTTGCTACTACTACTACAGTTGCTACTACTACTACAGTTGCTACTACTACTACAGTTGCTACTACTACTACAGTTGCTACTACTACTACAGTTGCTACTACTACTACAGTTGCTACTACTATTCAAATGCTACTACTACTACAGTTGCTACTACTACTACAGTTGCTACTACTACTACAGTTGCTACTACTACTACAGTTGCTACTACTACTACAGTTGCTACTACTACTACAGTTGCTACTACTACTACAGTTGCTACTACTACTACAGTTGCTACTACTACTACAGTTGCTACTACTACTACAGTTGCTACTACTACTACAGTTGCTACTACTACTACAGTTGCTACTACTACTACAGTTGCTACTACTACTACAGTTGCTACTACTGTTACTACTACTACTACTACTACTACTACAGTTGCTACTTACTACTACTACAGTTGCTACTACTATACTACAGTTGCTACTACTACAGTTGCAACTAAACTTTTACTACAGTTGCTACTACTATACTACAGTTGCTACTACTACTTACAGTTTGCTACTACTACTACAGTTGCTACTACTACTACAGTTGCTACTACTACTACAGTTGCTACTACTACTACTACAGTTGCTACTACTCTAGTACAGTTGCTACTACTACTACAGTTGCTACTACTACTACAATTGTTACTACTTCTACAGTTGCTACTACTACAGTTGCTACTACTACTACAGTTGCTACTACTACTACAGTTGCTACTACTACTACAGTTGCTACTACTACTACAGTTGCTACTACTACTACAGTTGCTACTACTACTACTACAATTGTTACTACTTCTACAGTTGCTACTACTACTACAGTTGCTACTACTACTACAGTTGCTACTACTACTACAATTGTTACTACTTCTACAGTTGCTACTACTACTACAGTTGCTACTACTACTACAGTTGCTACTACTACTACAGTTGCTACTACTACTACAGTTGCTACTACTACTACAGTTGCTACTACTACTACAGTTGCTACTACTACTACAGTTGCTACTACTACAGTTGCTACTACTACTACAGTTGCTACTACTACTACAGTTGCTACTACTACTACAGTTGCTACTACTTCTACAGTTGCTACTACTACTACTACAGTTGCTACTACTACTACAGTTGCTACTACTACTACAGTTGCTACTACTACTACAGTTGCTACTACTACTACAGTTGCTACTACTACTACAGTTGCTACTACTACTACAATTGTTACTACTTCTACAGTTGCTACTACTACAGTTGCTACTACTACTACAGTTGCTACTACTACTACAGTTGCTACTACTACTACAGTTGCTACTACTACTACAGTTGCTACTACTACTACAGTTGCTACTACTACTACAATTGTTACTACTTCTACAGTTGCTACTACTACTACAGTTGCTACTACTACTACAGTTGCTACTACTATTCAGTTGCTACTACTACTACAGTTGCTACTACTACTACAGTTGCTACTACTACTACAGTTGCTACTACTACTACAGTTGCTACTACTACTACAGTTGCTACTACTACTACAGTTGCTACTACTACTACAGTTGCTACTACTACTACAATTGTTACTACTTCTACAGTTGCTACTACTACTACAGTTGCTACTACTACTACAGTTGCTACTACTATTCAGTTTCTACTACTACTACAGTTGCTACTACTACTACAGTTGCTACTACTACTACAGTTGCTACTACTACTACAGTTGCTACTACTACAGTTGCTACTACTACTACAGTTGCTACTACTACTACAATTGTTACTACTTCTACAGTTGCTACTACTACTACAGTTGCTACTACTACTACAGTTGCTACTACTATTCAGTTGCTACTACTACTACAGTTGCTACTACTATTCAGTTGCTACTACTACTACAGTTGCTACTACTACTACTACAGTTGCTATTACTACTACAGTTGCTACTACTACAACAGCTATTACTGTATTAATACAATTATGTCATCAATTATCAATCCTTTACATCTGACTAGCAACTTTGTACTGGAGGTGGGAGCAACAACAGGAACAGTCAACAACAAAACACACACACACACACACACACACACACACATACATGTATTTCACAGCAAGAACTATTAAATGTAAAATAAAACTGAGCAAATGTGTGGTCAAACATGTCAATCTTATTATGTCAAACAAATTGACACAGAAACGATTACTGACAGAAAGCACATTAAATGTTTTGGCGAAGAACTTCTTCAGAGAGAGGCAAGCTTGCACTGGTCAGCCCATGCTCCACAGGCAGTACAAGTAAAATTATGAATAAATAAAACATTTGTTAAAATTAAATGACTTGATGTGTTGATAAACTATGGCACTAGCGGAGCATCATACACCTCATGACACGAAAAATGTTAAGACAAATGTTTACCCACAATCCATTTCGGCATTCAGAATCTATTTATTACCGATGTAAATAACACATAAGGAAGGGAAACCCGAGGTTGTAAACAGTAAATTAATATTAGACAAACATAAAGGTATGTTTTCAGGCACTCGTAAGAAATAAAGAACTGATAAATAGTCAGCAAAGCATCCTTTATTGGGGATGCCTAGCTGGCCGTGGGGTCAGTGTGATTCGCTTGATAGCTAGGCGGAGTTGTCGTACGGAAGGTACGGGGTTCGAACCCTGGGTAAGCCACTCACGTCTGTTGTTTTTCTGTTGTCCAAGTGTTCTACTTCTTTATTTCTTACGAGTGCCTGAAAACATACCTTTATGTTTGTCTAATATTAATTTATTATTACCGATGTATGTTTCGTCGGTCGGTCTCACTCAAAATAGTAACTCGCGCCAGAAAAAAAAGTGCGCAACGCACGGTGTGCAACTTGCGCGGCGTTGGTGTTATATAAAACAAATACCTTTTTTTTTTTTTTTTTTATTCTTTCACGAAATTAGTTGCGCTCGACAAAGAAAAAGTGCGTAAAAATTGGTGTGCATGAGCCCTCACCCGATGTACAAATCATGAAAACTTGACAGTTTTTGTTAAAACCACTTATTATCAGGGAACACTCTTTGAAAACAATCCACACACTTTCACACGAAATGTTGTCATCAAAGAACTTTTAAATTGAATCTAAAATAACATAATTATCGCCGTGTGAACGTTGGTCACAGCTGAGGAATGCAACCGTGTTGAAAAATTGTGTTGTTTCCATTATATATACTCTCCCGAAAATAGTTACAATCAACAAAGAAAAGCGTTCCAATGACGGTGATCATGAACAGTTTGATTACACTGTATAATGGAAAGAAACCAAAAACACTAAGAATGCACTTCTATCTGCTCATCCGGGAACGGAAACAGCACAATTTAATTAAAAACCTGTCAAGTTTGACGGGTTATTGCTAGTTATTAATAATAATTATTATTACTGAAGCCTGGTAGTGATAACCGGTTATGTAGTGTCTGTTTGGGGATCAATAAACCGGTTATGTAATGTCTGTTTAGGGATCAATGAACCGGTAATGTAATGTCTGTTTGAGGATCAATGAACCGGTTATGTAGTGTCTGTCTTGGGATCAATGAACCAATTATGTAGTGTCTGTTTAGGGATCATTGAACCGGTTATGTAGTATCTGTTTGGGGATCACAGAACCGGTTATTTAGTGTCTGTTTGGGGATCAATGAACCGGTTATGTATGTCTTGGGATCAATGAACTAGTTACGTAGTTTCTGTTTGGGGATCAATGAACCGGTTATGTAGTGTCTGTTTAGGGATCAGTGAACCGGTTATGTAGTGTCTACTTGAAGATCAGTGAACCGGTTATGTAGTGTATGTTTGGGGATCAGTGAACCGGCTATGCAGTGCTTGTTTGGGGATCAGTGAACCGGTTATGTAGTGTATGTTTGGGGATAAGTGAACCGGTTATGTAGTGTCTGTTTGGGGACCAATGAACCGGTTATGTGGTGTCTGTTTGAGGACCAATGAACAGGTTATGTAGTGTTTGTATGGGGACCAATGAACCGGTTATGTGGTGTCTGTTAGGGGATCAATATACCCGTGAGGTAGTGTCTGTTTGGGGATCGATGAACCGATTATGTAGTATCTGTTTGGGGATCAATGAACCAGTTATGTAGTGTCTGTTTGGGGATCAATGAACCAGTTACGTAGTTTCTGTTTGGGGATCAATAACCGGGTATGTAGTATCTGTTTGGGGATCAATAACCGGGTATGTAGTATCTGTTTGGGGATCAATAACCGGGTATGTAGCATCTGTTTTGGGAATCAGTGAACCCAACCTGGTTGGGTTAGAGGCCAATATGAATTACTGATATTTAAGCAAACTGACATGGGCACAGATCTGTCATTTAGGCTTTTAATTATTATTAATAATAATAATTAATATCATTATTTATGATTATTATTATTCAGCACATCGTAATATTAAATGTTTCCCAATATTTGTCCTCAGCCCGTCAGGCAGCCACTATTAAAGTGGGCAACAATGAGAAAACCAAGAAAGGTAGAAAAGTCAAGTCTCCAGAACCTGTAGTCGATCTCCCTATGACCTAGTATACACACTTTCTGTGGTAATGATAACAGATAGTGAATGTAGATATTATCTGTTATGGTTGTGATCAAATTATTTCATCAAGACAGAAAATTGCTTTCGTCAAATGATAAAATTATCATATATATACATATTAGCTACAGCGTGGTTCCATGCTCCATTGGCAGTGAGAAGGGAAAAAAAATAAAACATATAAATATACATGTGTGTGTGTGTGTTAAGTTATTTTCGCAGGGGAGTTAAATGTTTGAGATCCTCACACGTAAGTCTAGTATAGACGCACATTTGAGTGCATCTAAGTTAATTGTATGTTTAATTATTTGCGTACCACCGTGCACCATGCTTAATCGGGTAGGGCGCGGTTTGTCGCGGCGATTTGTTGCTATCCAGCAAGTATACTGGAGGCAGATCCCGATATTCTCCGTCTTGTATAGACGTGTATGTTTTGTGTGCTTGTTCTAAGTCTAGGGAAGACGCGCGGATGAAAATATTATAATCATCTGAAAGATAGGAGCCGCGCTAGCATAGTGGTTACCACGCCGCTCTAGCGACCGAGTGATCCAGGATCAAACCCGGGTGACGGCATTTGAGGATTTTTCGTCGACCGGGATTTGGACTGGATTAACTCGAGACCTGGCGAGGACATTTGAACGAGTGTCGTCGACCAGGGACTGGCGGCTCCTGAGCCGACCCAGCTATAATGGGTACCTCCGAAACCGGCGAGTATCTGCCTGAATGGCGAGGGACACCTGTCTCTGTACAAGAAAAAAAGGGATACTCAAGTAAAATCAATGTCAGGTTAGATATTAATAATGACCTGAGATTTCGCCTCGAGTATTAGCGGGCGTACGAAAAAAAAAAAAAATCTGAAAGATGAAGAAGTCATTCTTGAAGAGCTTTATCAAGAATCGTTTCATTATAAATATTTAGCCAGAAACGGCTCGTTTTTAAGTATCCCTCCTCAGATACTTGATCTCCTGCTAGTGTGTCCCTCTAACGTCAGGAGCGGATTGATGTTTAAATTAATATATATGTCTACGTAAAGAAGATGAACATGGTCAGTTCGATAGAACCATGTATTCTCACCAAGCCGTTAACCTTGACATCGTAACGGCCAGTGCTATCAATCAACGGCCATGTTGATGATTATTAATGATGTACGAGGGGCGTTCACAAAGTAATGCACCACATCGTTTTTCTCAGGATCTGTTTATTCAAAAAGCATGAAATTTATACACAATATACATGGATATGTCATATAAACATCGGTATTATTCAACATAATCCTCATCAACTTGTACGGCTTTATGCCAGCGCGAAACAATTGCATGTATTCCTAGCCCGTACCAGATTTTGTCTTGATCATGTAACCATTTCTTCGCTGCATGAATCACTCCTTCATCATCTTCAAACCTTGTCCCGCGGAGTGCATCTTTAAGTGGACCAAATAGATGAAAATCAGAGGGTGCCAAATCGGGACAATAGGGTGGATGGGGTAGTACAGTCCAACCCAATTTGGTGATTGCTTCCCGTGTTGCCAGACTTGTGTGAGGTCGCGCATTGTCGTGAAGGAGAAGCAGGTCTGCTGGATTCTTGTGCGACCGAACTCTGCGAAAACGTTGATTGAGTTTATTCAATGTCTTAATGTAAGCTTGCGAATTGATTGTCTCTCCTCTTGGCATAACGTCCACAAGAATTACACCTTCATTGTCCTAAAAGACAGTGATCATGACCTTTCCAGCTGAAGGAATTGTCTTGAATTTCTTTCTTCGTGGTGATTGCGGATGATGCCACTCCATTGACTGTCTTTTTGTCTCAGGTTCAAAATGATGAGCCCAGGTTTCGTCACCTGTAACGATCTTAGCCAAAAAGTTCTCTCCATCTGCATTGAAACGCTCCAACAATTCAGAAGAAATTGCTTTCCTTTGCAATCGGTGGTCATTTGTGAGGCTTCGAGGAACCCATCTTGCGCAAACCTTAGAAAATCCGAGAGTTTTTATAACTGCATTTGCACTACCAATGCTGACTGACAGCTGTAAGGCCAATTGTTGAGTAGTGATTCGCCTATCAGTAAGAATAATGCCCTCAGCGCATTTCAACATTTCTGCGTTGGTGGCTGTGGCAGGACGTCCACAGCGCGGCCGATCAAGCAGCTCCGTATCTCCACTTCCTGATTCTTTGATTCTCTGAACCCAGCGACTGACTATACTCCTGTCGACTGCAAAACTTCCATACACATCACATAGACGCTTGTGAATGTTCACAACAGTTTCCTTCTCTGCAACGAGAAATTCTATCACAATTCGCTGCTTATAACGCAAGTTGCTAACACGCTTCATTTCAACGGTTTAGGGCAGCCGCATTATTTAGCCGGTTGCAGTGCAATTTAATGCACACAATTGGCACATGCCATATTTGAAGTGTGCAAAATTTCATGCTTCTATCTTTATTATTAGCTGAGAAAACCGATGTGGTGCATTACTTTCTGAACGCCCCTCGTACTTTGTCTGCCATGAAACAATAATGATCGTCTACGTTTCGTCTTCAATAAACTGTATCGTCAACATGTACCCTACGAGTCCAGCGTCTACTTTCCCTTCGGTGTAGTCACACAGTCTTGACTCATCCTACATCGTTACCAGGCCCCTATTGTCATTAACCAGGTCATCACTGTAAGCCAAAGAAACGGCCCACATTATTTGCGTAATTGAAGTACGTCACCCACATTAGTAGGCCCGACAAACCAGACAACAGCAATGCCAACCTAAAGACAGAAAAAACCCCAGTAACAGTGTGATTACCGTCACTAATTGTTTTTACCGATTATTGTACCACTGATAATTTTTAAAATGGTAAACCAATTAAAATATGACACTAGAATATTGTGGCTGATGACTGTACCATTAACTACCTCTTGGTTATGAGGATTACCATGATAACTGAACTGGTATCTCCACAACAGCCACAACATCACAGCCAGGCGTCAAGTAGCACTGCTATAACCATAATATGTTTCCTTGTGTCTTTTCAGAAACGTCAGATATTTACCGCTTGATCAAACTTGATCCACAGTAATTGAGGATTCAGCCAAGAGTTTTCCCACTATACATAAGACTCTAATTTAGTTTGTCCACTACAAAAATTATTTTAACTGAGGTTGTCCACTACATACAAGACTCTGAGATTTACCGAGACATACAAGACCGACTGATGTTTTCCATTACATACAAATCTCCGTTTGAGATTTTTCAAGACATACACGATTCTGATTGGAGTTTTCCAAGACCAAATTCGATTTAGGTTTCCTAAGGCATACAAGACTCAGATAGAGGTTTTCCACTACATACAAGACTCTGTTTGGACTTTTCCACTACATACAAGTCTCTAAATAGTTTCACTACTTACAAGACTGATTGAAGTTTGTGATTACATACAATACTGTGATTGGTCTTTTTAACTGTATACAAGATTCTGATAAGACTGTTCCCACCACGTGCAAATTACCCTCCCAGGTTCTTTCCCAGTACATTCACAAATTGTTAAACCGAAACAGACATTCTAAAAGTAATGTTACTGAGATATTAGTGTGACGTAGAACGGAAATATTGATACAGTAATCTGACAGCCTTTGCTTTCCCATTTAGTGCCTACCATTGGCTAAGCCAAACCACGTTGTTTACCAACTGTTCGCAACCCGTCAGTCTACCAGGGGAGCGAATCACGTTTGTTTACCTGAGTTTATCACGCGAGCTGATTTGCCAATTATCGGCAATTAGACAGACGCGCGTAGAAATAACGGTTTGTTTGAAGAGATACAGGGGCGATAATATTTTCCCCACAACCTTTGACGTTCGTACGTTTCATGGGGAGGTAAATGATTGATCTGCGGAAAGGGGACGTAATCTAAGAGAGGCCGTGCACGGCCAGTCTTCTGATGTCGATCAGCATCGCTGAGTAGAATGAACGAAAACCTTTGATCCGGGAAACGTAGTTTCCTGATTTCTCTGCTATACAGAAGGTGTGAATTGTAACATCTTCTAGCGACAATAACCCCATGATCCGTATATATACCGCGCTCTCTCAAATTCAGTTATTAGAGTCGCTCAGAAATTCTTGGATAATCTAAACACGCCAGACTAGAACCATTCTTCGCTAAATGTGTTAAATTGTCTCGTGGAGATTTAATGTTCTGATTTGTGGTAGTAGAAATTGTGCTTAAGTGTTAAAATGTGTTAAGTTTACCATTTTTATTCACTATAATTCCCTAGCGTTTAAAACTAGTGAAATAACATAACGCGTAGATATTTTCTTGCCAGTCGTTCAGAGTAATGTAAATTCCATCACCACGTTTTTCTTACACAAGAAGATATGGCTTAGCTGACTGAGATTATTAAGCGTGACGGATGAGTGACCGAATAGAATTCGCATTATATTTCATTGTGTGAAATTAAATAAGAGACTAGAGTTAATGTTATGTGACAAAAAACAATAAACGCCGACAAAAAGCTAGTAGTGACAGGCAATTTTTGTTAAAGTGCGGGTATGGATAAAGTAAATAATAATTGACTTTGTGCGCTGTTCATTTTCTCGCGGGCAATAACGGGGTAGGGCGCATACCCTTTTTTCCCGACATGCCATAGCGGAAAACTTACGGGTGGATAGGATGGAAGCAGTTTTTTAAATGTTCCTGTCTTCCTAATCTAGCACCTGATCAAAACCAGCGACCATCGGTTTAACATTACCAATACCATTATTATTATTTTGGGTCTTCGATTTTTGGACTAGTTTGGTCCTCTTGCTTCATTCAGTGAAGGATTAATGGTGTCTTCCTCGTGGCTACTAGTCCCAAGTTCCTTTTTTGAACCGGTTGGGCCCAAGAGACCAATAAACATTAAGAATAAAATCGTAACTGGACTGTATTTTACCCAGATTTATTTATGAAATGTTTCCAGCCCTCTGGGCATACGAAAGAACATATATTCCTGACAATTGACAGCCGTAGCAACGGAGTGATCTTGAAAACTACGCTGTTTCAAAATCGGCACTCACCATAAGAGCCAGCCGATAGGATTTACCATCATCATCAGTTTTACATATTGTAACATTTGTCTTAGCAACCAGATGCTTAGCAATATGGGAATTACTTTCTCCTTTTTTTCAACTGTGAACGTCAAAAGCACGTCTTGCTTCAGTAACTATTTGTGGTGACATCGATTTCATCCTGGGAACACCAAATTTGTCGTCCACCGTGTAATTATTATTCGATATATAGGCTGGACTGGGGCCATATTTGGGCAACCCACCTGACAGTATAGGTTCAGGGACTATTGTATTTTTTTCAATGGACACCAACACCACTAATATGTAAGCGAGAGTGTTTGTGGCCACAGATGACAGAGTGAGAGATAGAGAGAGTGAATATTTTCCTTTGTTATAATCATTGTACTAACTTCTTTTTTTATTTCGCTAAACTGAGTACTTTACTGAGTAGTAATTTAATGGGGAACTTGTTCTTCATAGTGTGGCCGTCTGACCGACCACTTGAGCATTTATTCGTGCTAGAGTCTAGTCATCTTCTTCTTCTTCTTCTTGCGATCGCATCTTTGATGATTACACCGTCAGACGAGTTCTCATGATGAATTCGACTGTTGTTTGAAGTTCCTCTTTAACTCCATATAGCTTTGAGTTTAGTGTTGAGTCATTCGGCCAGTATATCATCTGTCCCTGCCGGTCGAGAGTGTGATAGTCATCTTTGGGTTGGTTCTGTTCTCTTCTGATAGTCTGGATAGCTCTCTTTTTCTCAAAGTATGTGACTTCATTATCTTCTTGTTCACATTCTCCTCCCTTTTTTGCAAGTTTATCTGCCTTTTCATTTCCGGGTACACCACAATGAGATGGTACCCACTGAAGTATGGTTCTCTTTTTGGCAGCTACCTTGTTTAGTTCATTTCTCAGATGCGGGAGTTTACCACCCTTGAGAGCTTGCAGGACAGACAGTGCATCTGTGAGGATGACTACCTGGTGGCAGTCAGAGTTGGTGTTATAAATCATATTTGCAGCTTGCTCTAGAGCTTGAACCTCAGCTGTATAGTTGGAACAGAATTTACCAGTGGGAATGTGCCTAGTCTCATAGTGGTTGTCAGGATATGAGATAAAGATACCGGCACCTCCATTCCTAACAGCATTAGTTGCTGATCCATCTGTATAGGCATGTATCCATGATTGATCGGGATAGCTTTCTTGGATCATACTCAATGTAGCAGTTCGTTTTTGCAGATCATTATACTCACATCCACTTGTGAGACCACTGACTGATGTATTAATTTGGAGGGCACTGCTGGCCTGCTCCCATGGTACAGGGTATAGGGTGGGCTTCAGTGGTGTTGTCTTCATGGATAGGTCTTCTTGATGCTGTCTTATAAGTCTTTTCCCCCGATGCACAAAGCTGCTACGCTTTAGACGTCCCAATGCCATATCATCTAGTCTTGCCTTCATTGGGTGCATTGGCATACTGTTATACTTTTCCATCTGGATCATGGTTTTTGTGTCTCTTCTATGGGACAATGTCTGTAATCCAGCAACCTTCTGCATCTCTGTTATTGGTGTAGTTTTCATGGCTCCTGTAATGAGCCTGAGAGCTTGATTTTGCACCTTGTCCAAAGACTGCAGATGTGAGTTAGCAGCTGATGACCATGCTGCTGAGCTAAACTCTAAGTGTGGTCTTATTACTCCATTATAAATCTTCTTTAGATTTCGTTCATTTGCTCCCCAGTTGGTACCTGCTAATTTTCTGAGTATGCCTAGTCTTCTTCGGGCCTTTCCTTCTGCATTTTCAATATGCTTATTCCATGTAAGCCTTTGGTCAAATGTCACCCCAAGATAGGTGGGGTAGCTTTCTTCCTTGATCACGGTTGTCCCTAGGTGTATGTTAGCTGATTTGTCCTTGGGGGCGAGGGAGAACAGTGTTGTGGAGGTTTTGTCTGTGTTTATTGTGATAAGCCATTTCTCTGCCCATGACACTAGCATGTCTGCTGCCCGCTGCATTCTATAATTTGCTGTGGTGACATTTTCATCAGCACACCAGAGTACTAGGTCATCTGCATATAAGGCAGCTTTCACTCCTGCAGGGAGATCTTTCACCAGGTCATTGATGTAAACAAGGAAGAGTGTTGGGGAAATTACTCCTCCTTGAGGTACCCCCTGATGGAGCAACACTTTTCTGCTCTGCAGACCGTCAAGAGTGACTCTAGTTCTCCTGTTATGCAAGTATGACTGGATCCATTTCATCATGTTGCCTTGGATTCCACTTCTCCTAAGTTTTGCAATGAGGCCATCTTTCCACACCTTGTCAAAGGCCTGCTTGAAGTCGACCCAGATCGTTAGGACCTTTTTCTTCTCCTGGAAGGCATCTTCTATTGCTTGAGACAAATAAGTAACTTGGTCTTCTATACTGTAGCATTCTCTAAATCCAGCTTGTTCCGGCACCAGGATCTGCTCAGACTCTAAATACCATTTCAATCTGTGGTTGACTATTCGCTCCATAGTCTTCCCAACACAGCTTGTGAGACTGATTGGCCGGTAACTTGCAGCCTCGGTCTTACATTTCCCTTTCTTTAGTATGGGTATTGTGATGGCTTCTCTCCATACTTGGGGTATCGTTCCTTTCAACCAGCTGTGGTTGAATATCTCAAGCAGTTTTGTCTTTGCTGCTGAGCTCAGATTTACTAGCATTTCGTTGCTGATTTTGTCTGGGCCGGGTGACTTTTGAAACTTAAGCTTGGAAATAGCCTTCTGTAGTTCTCCTAGTGTGATGGGTTCCCTCATTGGGGCAGGAGTATCTGTCTGTCCCATGGTTGCCAGTATTTCTTTTCTTATCTCTCTCTGATGATCTATGTTAATGGGTAAGTTGCTTTCTGAACTGTATCTTCTAGCAAACAAGTCTGCAGCTTGTTTTCCTCTGAAAAGTTTGCCACCTTCATCCAATGTGATAGTCTGCCTAGGTGAGGAACGCTCTTCATTTAGAGACTTGACTAATCTCCAAAGTTTCCTGCCGTCTTTCTCAAGGTTCAGCGATGCCGTTTTAGTTCTCCAGCTTTTCCGTTTTTCTTCTAGCTTTGTTCTCTGAAACTCTGCTACAGCCTTTTTCCATTTGTTGTGAGTTTCAAGTGAAGGCTGAGACTCTGCGTCCTTTCTAGCCCTGTCCATGGCTTCCTGACGTTTTGGAGTGTGCTGGACCAGTATGGTATGTAGTTACGCCGGCATCCTTTGGGAATGGTTTCTTTTGCAGCTTGTAGTATGCATCTGTTGAAGTCTTTTACCACTTCATTAATGTCTCTGTTCTGTACCTTGAGGGTAGACAGCAGCGTGTTCACCTGATGCCCGAATAAACCCCAGTTGGCTTTTTTGTAGTTCCATCTTGTAATGGCTGGGCCTGTACTGAGAGTTGCACTCTGGACAGTAAGAAAGATTGGGCGATGGTCGCTTCCCACTAGTTGGTCTCCTACTTCTCTACTAATAGATCCAGCTATATCTGGTGTGGAGAAGGCAAGATCTGGTGTTGAAGTTGTGTGCCATCCTCTGGAGTAGAAGGTAGGAGTATCTGTGGCATTATTGACTAGGATTAGGGAGTGATCATCTTGCCAAGTTTCAACCTCTTCACCTCTGTGATCCAGATGGTTATAGCCCCAGCTCTGGGAGTGGCTATTAAAGTCTCCAACTGCTATAAAGTTGGTGGCTGGTACCTGTATAGAGCTGAGACTCAGGGTTTGTTGTTCGGACAGTAATAGTTCAGGAGTTCTATTTCCATCTTGTCTACCTTTATCTGCAACAGCTGATATTCTGCTCCATCCATGAAGGTTTTCCTTTCGTGTGCAGGAATGTTATTCCTTACAAGAGTAAGTACTCCTCCTTTTCGTCTATCTTTTCTGTCGGATCTGAAGCATTGATATCCCCTTATTTTAAAGGTTTGATCTGCTTTCAAGTGAGTCTCTTGGATACAGCAAACACTGACTTGCTTCTCATACAAGATGTTTTCCAGCTCTGTCTTTTTGCTGTATCCAGCCTGCTTGCTGTTCACTCCCTCTGCATTCCAGTGCATCATGACAAGTGGCACTCTGGGTTTCTCTTTTTCTGTTTTGTTTTTGTAGCGAGATTTGGTAAACACTTGCTTGGTTGTAGCGCGACACGCCCACGCGACACCCACACACACCAGCGCAAGGTCAGCGCTGCGGTCTTTCTTTGAAGTTGGTAGACAGCGGAAATGTGACTTACGGTTAAAAGCCATACAGTATTACTGAAGAATGAGGAAATAGCTATATAGGAATGTATGGCCGACTTTAAAAGTTTGCATTTACTGGACATTAAATTATTCACTACAGGAGAACGCATGGTTGGAATAATATTAAATAAATATAACTCAACAAAGGAGATAGGCTAGGAATTATATCCAAAAGGATATTATTCAAATATAAATAGTTTTAAAGATAATTAATATTTTTCACCTTCATCACATCGGCTAAAAGTTAGCTAATAATCTTTAAAAATTTATTACACTAACAAGCCTCAACGGAATTGTATAAAACTTATATGTAATGAAAGCCCCATATGGGGAAAAGGAAATGATATATAGGAAGGAAGGAAGGAGATAAGTGTGTGAGTGACAGAAGAGAAAAACGAGTACAGGAAAAGCACAGATTGTTTCAAATAGCTTCAAAACAGGAGATGAAACTAAAATCTTTTGGGGAATTTGGGAGCTGCTTTCTCGTACGCGCGAGAGACTGAAATATAAGGACAGAGCGGCGCATTGTAAATCACACACCAAATCCAGAAGCCAGAGTGAGAAACTGGAGGACAGCCTCTGCAAGAAAAGTTCTATTTTCACGCTGCATGCAGGGCAGATTAAGTTAAGCCAATACAGTCTCACCGTGAGCTTATTAATCCTAAGAGGGTATGTAAGTTTATTAAAAATATATGTATTACTAATATCATTTTATTTCAGATTTTATTTCTGATTGATTGTAGCAGATATAATAAAAAAGGGAATGACGCTAACCAGAGATAACCTTCACCGGCATTGTCAGGAAGCATAACCATTAATTGGTTAGCCAAATATATTATGGCTAATTCTTGCCTGGAAGCTTACGACATACCAGCAAGTACATAAGTGACTTGACATCCATAAGTGGAAGGCAAAGGTTATATCGTACCCATGTATCATAACATGTGATTTATTCATGTATATTGTTAATTCTGCACCTTATACATTATCTTATCATGCTATCTCTGTAATATACTACCATGATTCATTCATTTACATACAAACACTGAAGACATGGTCGCATCATGAACAGCAGAGGGTGGTGAGATTGTTAGAACAATGGCCACCTATTACTTCTTGTTCCAGGTTTTTATGATCAATGTTTATGATCATTCCTGATCGAGAAACTAAAGACTTGAAGAAGTTGATCCAGCTCACTGAAGCCTAGAGGTCAACCAAACTTCAACACCTTAGTCCCCCGTAGTTATAGGGCGGGCTGAAGGAAAGTCTTCCGTACTCCAGTGTGTCGGAGGAACCTCGAGCAGACGTGGATAAAGTTGAGTTTATATATTTCCATCCAACAAATCCTGTGAGCAGTTCTAAAACGACTTTCTAATGATGAAAACTAGATGGCAAGAGATAATGTGACAAACTTGTTTTATAAATTCAGTGGAAGATAAATCCAAGACTTTTTCTATTAGTTATTTTAATTTGTAACTGTAAATAATCATACATTTTACCATCTTCCAACACCCATTTATCATTACAAGAATATATAGATGTACATAATAAATTGGATAATTGTACTCATTTGACTTGTTAAATTTTTAACTGTTAAATTTTGAGTTACTTTTTCTAATTTAATTATAATATCACATAGGGTTACGATAGCGAAGTAGCATCTTATACTTCTGAAGCCTAAATCTATTGTCCAGCTCAGAGTATTCACAGCTGTAACTCACTTGTGATACCAGTGTACTTCTCGGGCACTGGAACTTCATACTTTCTGGAGAGAGATTCTACTTCTGCTCTACCACTACTATCATACTAGGAAAACCTTTCGCTACATTGGGGGCTCTTTCGCGGGATATTATTTTGTATCCTGGGCCACTATCTATGTATTCTTCTATCTTGAGCCACAAATAGTTTGTAAAAATAAAATTTTTTTTTGGAAAAAATTCTAAAAACTTAGAAATTTGTTTGTAATAGTAGTACCATTGAGTACGAAGTAAATAGGAAACGCTCACAAGGTTTTAAGGATTTGTCTTGTTCAAAGTAATTAATTGATTTTAATTAAGTTAGTTTGTTAGTGAAGATAAAATTATATACCCTCTGGTAAGTAAGCATCATGGCTGAATTGGTGAAGTTTAGAGCTGCGATTATGCAGGAAGGAAAAGACTTGGGTATGACAGGAGATGCTCTAATTCGATATATCACAACTGAAGTGGATAAATATTTAGATAGAGAGACCAAAAGAATGGAAGTTGAGGCTGAAGCTAAGAAATTAGAGGCAGAAAGAGAGACCAAAAGAATGGAAGTTGAGGCTGAAGCTAAGAAATTAGAGGCAGAAAGAGAGACTAAAAGAATGGAAGTTGAGACTGAAGCTAAGAAATTAGAAGCAGAGAGAGAAGCCAAAAGACTGGAAAGAGAAGAAAAGAGACTAATTTTGGAAGCTGAAGAAAGAAGGTTACAAAGAGCGCATGAGTTAAGTTTAAAGGAACTTGAACTCCAGGGAGCAGCTAGCAATCATGGTGCTAGCTCACCTCACTCTGAGAGTAGCTCCAACCATAGCGCGGCAAATGGAGCCATGAGTTTCCACCTGGATCCATTTATTGAAAAAGAGGACGCCATTGAGTCGTACCTGGATAGATATAGAGAAACAGAAAATTAAGGAGGAACTGCAGCATGTGTTACCAAAAAGTTAACCGTGCAGGCACTGTTTTAAAGAAGAGGGCTCTGTAGCGAGATTTGGTAAACACTTGCTTGGTTGTAGCGCGACACGCCCACGCGACACCCACACACACCAGCGCAAGGTCAGCGCTGCGGTCTTTCTTTGAAGTTGGTAGACAGCGGAAATGTGACTTACGGTTAAAAGCCATACAGTATTACTGAAGAATGAGGAAATAGCTATATAGGAATGTATGGCCGACTTTAAAAGTTTGCATTTACTGGACATTAAATTATTCACTACAGGAGAACGCATGGTTGGAATAATATTAAATAAATATAACTCAACAAAGGAGATAGGCTAGGAATTATATCCAAAAGGATATTATTCAAATATAAATAGTTTTAAAGATAATTAATATTTTTCACCTTCATCACATCGGCTAAAAGTTAGCTAATAATCTTTAAAAATTTATTACACTAACAAGCCTCAACGGAATTGTATAAAACTTATATGTAATGAAAGCCCCATATGGGGAAAAGGAAATGATATATAGGAAGGAAGGAAGGAGATAAGTGTGTGAGTGACAGAAGAGAAAAACGAGTACAGGAAAAGCACAGATTGTTTCAAATAGCTTCAAAACAGGAGATGAAACTAAAATCTTTTGGGGAATTTGGGAGCTGCTTTCTCGTACGCGCGAGAGACTGAAATATAAGGACAGAGCGGCGCATTGTAAATCACACACCAAATCCAGAAGCCAGAGTGAGAAACTGGAGGACAGCTCTGCAAGAAAAGTTCTATTTTCACGCTGCATGCAGGGCAGATTAAGTTAAGCCAATACAGTCTCACCGTGAGCTTATTAATCCTAAGAGGGTATGTAAGTTTATTAAAAATATATGTATTACTAATATCATTTTATTTCAGATTTTATTTCTGATTGATTGTAGCAGATATAATAAAAAAGGGAATGACGCTAACCAGAGATAACCTTCACCGGCATTGTCAGGAAGCATAACCATTAATTGGTTAGCCAAATATATTATGGCTAATTCTTGCCTGGAAGCTTACGACATACCAGCAAGTACATAAGTGACTTGACATCCATAAGTGGAAGGCAAAGGTTATATCGTACCCATGTATCATAACATGTGATTTATTCATGTATATTGTTAATTCTGCACCTTATACATTATCTTATCATGCTATCTCTGTAATATACTACCATGATTCATTCATTTACATACAAACACTGAAGACATGGTCGCATCATGAACAGCAGAGGGTGGTGAGATTGTTAGAACAATGGCCACCTATTACTTCTTGTTCCAGGTTTTTATGATCAATGTTTATGATCATTCCTGATCGAGAAACTAAAGACTTGAAGAAGTTGATCCAGCTCACTGAAGCCTAGAGGTCAACCAAACTTCAACACCTTAGTCCCCCGTAGTTATAGGGCGGGCTGAAGGAAAGTCTTCCGTACTCCAGTGTGTCGGAGGAACCTCGAGCAGACGTGGATAAAGTTGAGTTTATATATTTCCATCCAACAAATCCTGTGAGCAGTTCTAAAACGACTTTCTAATGATGAAAACTAGATGGCAAGAGATAATGTGACAAACTTGTTTTATAAATTCAGTGGAAGATAAATCCAAGACTTTTTCTATTAGTTATTTTAATTTGTAACTGTAAATAATCATACATTTTACCATCTTCCAACACCCATTTATCATTACAAGAATATATAGATGTACATAATAAATTGGATAATTGTACTCATTTGACTTGTTAAATTTTTAACTGTTAAATTTTGAGTTACTTTTTCTAATTTAATTATAATATCACATAGGGTTACGATAGCGAAGTAGCATCTTATACTTCTGAAGCCTAAATCTATTGTCCAGCTCAGAGTATTCACAGCTGTAACTCACTTGTGATACCAGTGTACTTCTCGGGCACTGGAACTTCATACTTTCTGGAGAGAGATTCTACTTCTGCTCTACCACTACTATCATACTAGGAAAACCTTTCGCTACAGTTTTGGTCAGTAGTTCTCCTCCGCCGTCTGCTGACTCCACAAGACGGTCTAGAGGGTCCTCCAGTAGCTGAGGGTGGGCTCTGTCGAGGCTCAGAGCCCGGCACTGCACCTGCCTGGTGGAGCTCCACAGGGCGAGCACCAGTACGAGATTTATTTGACGGTGTACTCTCCATAGAAAAAAAAAGCGAGTTGCGTGATACTGTGGTTTCCGGTGCGCCTTCTGGCCCAGTATCTATGACTTTAGCACCTGTTCAACGGGAGAGTGGGCTCATCCCTAATCTGTTTATGTTCCCAGTAGTAGACTATTCGCAAGCAGCCTGGGGGTGTCACTGCTCTGCGCGGACCTTGTTTACCGAGGCGGCGTCCGAGCTCGTATGGTGAAAATATGGTTGCATTATCTTCAAAATAGCCCTGTCTTTCCTGCCATCCTGCAACTTTGAGTTAGGGAGTTCTGAGCTCCAGTCTCTTTCCCAGGCATTTTATCCTGGCCTGGCACGCATACAGAGGACCCCACTTCTGGTTCTAAGTTAGCAGTTGGGGACAGGTGGGGTAGCACACTGTGCATTCCCCGTCATCCAGGGGGCTCTCCAACTATGCAGAGCTTGCACAATGCTGTGCCCTGGTTCTGGGCTCACCCAAGGAATCCTCACGTCCTGCACAGAGCCACTTCCAGATACCCACCACCTGCCAAACCCCCATTGTAGAAATCTCCTGCATGCGGCCATCCAGTCAAGAGCCAGTATTAAGTCTGGTGCCCAAGTGATTCCCCCCAAGCTCAGTGTGCAATTCTGGGTTCTCATCATGCTGCAACACAGGGGGGATTGTGATGCTCAGCCATCTCTCTCAACTCTGCACCGATAAATGACATCGGGGACTTAACTGTGTCTCAGTACTGGGAGGCCCCGTTTCCGGGTACACCACACACAGCCAGTTGAGGCAACGGTCGCCGTGGGCGTGTCTTCAGTGGGGAAGTTGTGGAGTCTTCCTGTCCATGTTCTTGCACATCCTAACACTGCCCGCAAGACATCGGAGGTTTGGAGAGTGGCCTTCTCTAGTCTAGTCATAATAACTAAATAAAGAAATAATACCATTCCCTATAATAAACAAGCAGAATTCCTAACTAAAATAAAAGTAACTAGAGAAACTTAAGAGTAGGGTACAAAGTGGTGGAAATCAGCTAGGTCAGCGTTTGAGACAATGCACGCTAAATTTACCCGATAGTTGTCATAGAAATAAGGATGCATGTTAAAGATAGCGACATCACGCCTTCAGCACGTGATGTTTATCCAATGAAAAACGTAGCCAGCTCAAGCCCACTACAGTTTTGCCGGCGAGAAATGTATACCCAGCAGAGTCCTGAAGAGAAGAGCAACGCAGATAGGCGTATATCTACAGTCTGGCTCTTTATGTTGAGGTTATCAACATTTTTGTGTGACCAAGTATTCTTATATTGTGTAATAGTACACAAGGATTAAGTATCATTATACTTGACATGTAAGTAGATACGGTCGCACTGCCATTATGTATTTTCAGTTCGAATAGCCTATTCATTACAAAAGAAATAAAATGGACAAAATTTGAAAGGAAGATGAAGTTTGAACTAAGGAACAAGGCACATGACGAAAAACTACAAAGGAAGGAAATTAAATACAAAGCTTTGAGAATCCAGAGATTTTGAAGGATGTGAAAAATAATGAATAATACTATGAGACATTTGTTTGGGATGGCATTAGACAGAAAATATGCACTTCATGAGAAGAAACGACCAGTTTCGTTTATTGTACAAACATGTATAAATTGTTGAGTTTTTGATTGAAAACCATTTGAATCAGTTTTAAAGTTGAATAAAACATTTGAAAAATGACCAGGCTGTTGAGGATTTTAAGCTTGTTGGAATGTATAAATGCATTGTCATGTTCTCATCCAAATCTTAACCACTAAAGCTCTCCACATACACCAACAGTAAGAGGAACGGAACGATACCTGTAGGACAGATAAAGTCTGAGCAATTAACACCTCTGGCGAGCTTTAAGCCAGTATAACCATCACTCACTTAAACATGAAATAACAACCATACCATACGGCCACATGTAACTTAATTGGTACCTTAGGACCAGTTCTCACTACCTAAGGAATACTGCACCACGGTTAACAATTACTTAATTGATGCCACGTGATCAGTCCTTCTACAGAGATCAAAAGATCACTGTGAACCACTAAACAAAAAAATCACTAAAAATGGAACAACTGACAATGCACCTACAACAACAAAATGTGGATCAGCAGCGGATGCAGCAACATTTAGTGTAGTTTCAACGAAAACAGCCGCAGTTTTAGCACAGCCGTCGCCAGGAAAATGTACAACAATTCTTTATCTGTGAGGAAAATGAACCGATTTGATAACGATTGTTGAACTACGAAGAACAACGTAACATACGCGGACGCGAGAAGTTACTCATCAGAGACAACACGTACGAGACTACAACAACAGATTCCAGTGCAATAATGTCAGACGCATTGTTGATTTGGTTACGCACGAGAAACCACGTCGAACATGGCAGAGACGACAGTACACAACCCAGACCGTACTCAGTTCCAATCCCGGCAGAGTCCACTCATGTGTACCAATGAAAAACCTGCCACAGTATTGCCGTAGGGGAACGGAGAGCACTGCACGTACACTATCGCCGATCAAGCATTACGACAACAAAACAAGTCGCATGCCCGCAGTTGGCAGACACTGGGACACACTAAATAAAAGGCGACGTAGAATGGCAGTAAGAAATTTCATTGCCGAGATAAAAGCCAGAAAGATATGGGAATTTAATAACGTAGCATTAGAGAACGGACGAGGGTGTCTCCTAACAACAGAAGATGGACTAAGGGCACACATCAAACCTCTCAAACAATGGGACGAACCACTGCACAGACGTCACCGGGTTGGTCTTGTTATATCAAATCAGAAGAAATGGGCCCCCATTATCAATGTTCAACCTAAGGAACTGCTTGCACAAGTGCATAAACCAACGATGGTTTGTGTCGCAACACAAACAGATGTTGCCAAGTCAGATCAAGCCCATGACACATTAAACGCCCACGCATCGTCTGAACACAGTGGAACAACGGTGGAACGTCAGCCATTCAGACAACTTCACAGTATATTCCAGTCACTGAACAGAGCACAGAGGAGCTGAAGGCAGGGAGAAACGTTATTCTGAGAGAAGGTGACTTTTACACCCTCACAGTCCAAAAGGTATATTATTTACTGGAAGATGAGTTTGCTGTTGATTTATCTACCAGACGAGACGAAATTCGCGGATTGTTGAGAAATGCACTTATACGGGATGAAGGCACACTTCTATTGGATGAAGGCACACTTATACGGGATGAAGGCACTCTTATACGGGATGAAGGCGAGGTGAAAACAAGGGAGCAACATTTAACTATCGATGACGAATCACGGCATCACGGCATTGTACAGATAAAACAGATGACGAAGCAACGAAATACCTATGTCAGCAAGACTCTGGTTTTGACACCCTTCATTATGATAGTAGCGTAGAATCTATGGACGACACTCCACCCCTTGAGATCCGCACCACTGTAAAACGCCATTACCTTCCTTCTTCTGACGATTCGCCTACGGTCACTAAGTTCGTAAAACTGCCACAGGAACATGTTAGAAGGAAAATACGAACAAAGCGTAGACACGTCTCCAAACAGAAAGAAGACTCGCCAGACATCCCCCCCCCCCCCCCCCAGTTGGATCGCAATCATCAACGATTTCCCCAGCTTGCAAAAAATCAGTCAACGCCATGTCACACACTGTGCCCACTACACAGTATGATTCCAGATTGTCTAGCAGAGAGATTGCAATGCTGGAGCTGGCGAAACTTTTATAGGCAACAGTAGTGTCCTATCTGCTTGTCACTACAAGCAAAATCAACGCACATGTGTATATTTTCTTTTTACCAGCGTCTCCACTTTATTTTTTTGGGGCCGAACAACGAAGTCACATTTTATCTTTTTTTTTTTTTTTTTTTTTTGGGGTGACAAATCACGTCTCTCGCTTTTATTTTTTATTTTTTTTAAGCCGAAATCGTCTCCCGGACGAAATTTCTTTTCAGATTGTGTGAAGATGACAGTTCCCCGATGATCCAGTTCCACATTGAGATGTCACAGCCACACCTAGTTCAAAGTTATTTCCCCGGTGATGTAACCGCTGATGATCAGATCACCTCCAGAGCTGCCAGCATATTATCACATTGTTTTTAAGAAATTGTTTAGTACCAACACCTGTTCACTCACACATTGCCATATTTTACGTTACACTATATGCTATTTTATCATATTGAATAAAATAATAAAACAAAAAGTTCGGTTGGTAAACAGATCATGCATTTCCACCGAAATTGAAGTTCAATAGTTACATAGCCACACTTATTAGTCAGAGATAGTTTCGATGTTGCACTTTACAAATGCAGGACCCTAGAGTCCAGTTACATGAATCGCAAACAAATTTTAAATACGTATGGTTCACACATTACCAACGGGCTGATCACCCGTTTGCCAGTCACTTCGATTACGGAAACAACAGCAGATGGATTGATTTGCCGTTGCCCTAAAGACGCCAATAGGCGTGATGGGAAACAATGGCAAAGAAAACCTATCTGCTGTTGCCCTAAGACGCCACTAGGCGTAATGGCCACTGACTGCTTTGACGGTCGGTGGCTAAGGACGGAAGAAGAAGAAGATGGTTCACACATTGACTATTCATCATCTTTCACTCTTTCGCCTTTGCAGTCTTTCCTTGTTGTTCTAGAGATCAACTTGTTCTTTTCACATGCATCTTTGGATATTCACGCGGTACCTTTGCACTATGCACTAATTGTCATTCTGTCCATTATCATTGATGCAACCTTCTACAGATGATTTATATTCCACTCATTCCTCTATACTATGAACCTTTCTCTATTACAGCGATACTATCATAACATCCTTTGACAGAGTATAAGTGGAACGAACCATTTTTTTTCTGTAATTTATAAACATGATTGTTATAGCATACCATCCTTTCTCCACAGAGATATTTTGAGTGTAAAACACACATTTAGTGAGTACTGTTAGTTTTTATTACCATCTTGCCAGTCCACACATTGTTTATGTAATAGCCATTTTTTTTTTAAAAATAGCGAAATTCAATCACTTTGCAGAAATTTTTTTGTTAGACATTCTGTATGATGATTATGTCACAATGTCATTATAGACAATGATTGTACATCCAACATTGACACACCAGTATAGGACGAATGCGACTTCTTTTTCAACTCCATCCTTCCCATTCCCTTATCTTACTCATCTCTTTTTCTCACTCTGAGATAATGTTCAGAAATTCTGATCTTTCTTTACTAATTATCTTCAACTTGAATTACAATTTTGTTGTAATCTGGAGACCTTTTGTTTTTTTCTGTCCTTTACGAGACCACAATTACTATTCTTACAACTTGCTGACAACAGGTTATATTGACTGTTCTTATTCGCTTTCTGAGCTAACTCTTATCGTCACCGCACTGATAGACTTCATCACACCTGTGGTGGGTTTAGATGTTATGAATATTGGTGTTATTGTTATAGTGTAACTGAGTGAGGTCAAGCTGTGAAGGCCTCTGAGTCTAATAGATAATAAGGGTGTGTTCTCAGAGAACCTTTCTGCTACCACCCTAAGATCTCACTCAGACTTATTTTTGACTAGTATGTATGACAGCTACGTCTAATGTCTAGGGTAATGAAATTGTGGTATAATAAAATGACAACAAATACACTTAAGAACTCTATGAAAAGTAATTAACAACACCCAGAGTTAAGTTTAAAATGTGAAATCTTTTTTTTACAATTTATTTGTTCCAGTATCCCAATTTTGTGTATACCGGAATATTGAACTCAAAATAATAATTCAAAGTATTTACATAAAATTAATTCAATTTATAACTGAGTATATTCTTATTCATAACTGTAATTAAATGTGTCAATCTGGAACAGTGTCAATTTATTCTTGCTCCTATGAATGGGTATTGATTACAAGAACGTTTGTCTTCATCACAATCTGAATGATCGAATACACATTTCGGGAACTGAGAGTAGTTGAGTTTGATATATCAAGTGCCCGGAGACAATTTCTTAACTGAGTGGTGCCTGGTATGCAGGATGAATTTTGGTTAGATCACCAGCCTCCACTGCCAAGTAAGGATTCTGCTCTTGCAATATAACACGGAGGCACACAGTCGATACTGCCTCAATTCTTTAGATGCAGAAATATAGACAGGTATAGGTTGACCTGGGCTCACTTTGAGTCATAGATGAAACCCTGGAACGATATAAATGCGTCCTACTCAACCTCTGATATACTCTCTCTTTCCCTAACTCTAAACATTTTAAATCATATTCAGACTCAGCATGGTAACTAAACAATTAGTTAACGTTCTTAATTCGTTGTATACCCCCATTCATGGTCAAATAAACTTCAAACTACAGTTTGACACTTTCCCTGACAAAGGAAACATTTTAAGTTAATAATATCAAGTCATGTACAATCACGGTGACTTGCTGAAGAAGACGGCCAGTGGTTTGTCTGGTCTTATGTCATAATACTGTACAACAATTTCCCCATTAATATTTAATTTTTCTTTCTCCCAAAATGTCAGAAAGCCTGTTAAACATGTTAATATATTTCCTAACAACTCTGTGAAACAACACAAAGTTTGATGATAAACTTCTGCCCACATAATTTTCATACATATTCAATAATACATACATAATAATAATATAATGGTGATATAAATGTTTTCTTTCTTACCGCATCAGAGAAATATTAACACTAATAAGTTTGATTTGCGATAAATATGGTCAAATCCAGATCGCTTGCTGGTGCAGATCAGCAAAGTCAAGATAGCATTATTATCTTGTTTGTAGAACAACTTTAGTGTAGAAAATTTCTTTTACAAGTGGCCCCGAACACTAACTACAAATTCGTTTTATCCCTCCGTTAGTATATTAGTCTCCAGCCAATCAGGGACTGTTTGGCTTCTAGCGTCTTTTTATTTAAAACTGAACTCAATTTTCAAATCTTGGACTAACTTCCCCTCTATCCCCACTACAGGGCAAACTGAGAAAGATTCAAGTCTGTTCGTCCATCTGTCTTCGTCAATATCTCAGTTATATCCTACAAGTTTATAATTCTGACAATTAATTAGTGATCATGTTGCTGTCTGTCACACAGTGGTTCTATTTTTTATTCTTGTATTTATTATATTCACTAGTATCGTTTTTATTCTTCATTTCCTCAAATAACATATTTTTCTATCTTGCCAATTCAAATCTGTAAACACGAACTCGTGACACTAGTCATATACTCCTTTTCTGCCCCTATCCGTACTGTATTTTCAAAAATCTCCACGTTAAATCGTAATTTTTTTTTTTCTTAACAGTCGTTCTCATTCAGAACGAAACAGCGCTTTTGTAGTACGTCACAAAAATTCGACAACGCGTTTGCCGCATGTTAAATTATAGTTAATTTTTAGCCCGAATACGACTGTGTGTGTGTTTTGGGCGGTGTCGCGTCCAACAGCGTAGATATATACATAGAACGGCGTGTCGAGCGAAGAGGGGTTTTGCATGGCGTTGGTAATATTTGCGTTAATTCTTACTGCAGTTTCGTTCTACACTTTCATAGAAGTAAAATCTTACTGAATTTAGCGATTGTTTCACAGATTTCGCTACAACACCCAGGAATCAGCTTTATTGATAGTGATTTTCGGAGTCATTGTATTATTGAATTATTATTATGGTTTGCTTACAAATTTTTATAAACAGAATGAATATTGGTAGACATGAAAAGAAACAGATTGATGGGAATGTTAACATAAATTAGAGATGCTAATGTGACAGTGCGAAGACGATGTGTGAAGAAGAATAAGGATTTGTGTGTAATGTTGTCGTCACTCTCTCTGACCTACTTTCACACACGTTCCGCAGTCACAGAAAAACTCTTGATGACAGGGGTCCCACTTTTATTAATGAAACCCTATCAGGTAGCATATGAATCATACAGAAAACAATGTTGACCACAAGTTTACTTTGTAAGTAATTCCTATACAACACCAAATAACCAAGCTATTTAGGTATTCTCTACTTAACACCATATAATAACCCAGCACAGACTGCTGGACTCTGTAATAAAATGAAACAAAATAATGGACAAACATCATCTACGTAATAATACATACATATGTGTTAAAATATGCAAGTACATGCACTTAAATGACCATGTGTGTGTGTGTGTGTGTGTGTGTGTTCATGCAGGTCTGCGTATATGTGTAATCATACAATAAACATATTTAAGTCAACAATAACGCCTTGATACTCCTACTAAATACTAACTACATCATCACGCGAGAGAAAACTTTATTGAAGCACTTCTATCTATGATGAAATATTCCACACAGTGCACTGGTCTAAATGACATCAATTTATCAGTATCTTAGAGACCTAGCTGCTCTAAAGAACAAACAGATATATACTCTATTCTTACAGCTCTATACTAAATGTACTAGGCATAGGCTACTCACGGAGCTAGAGGGTGCGCTAATCTTTCTCTCACAATAATCACTGATGTAAAATTAACCACACTTACGGCTCACAAGAATGCAATATAACTATTACTTAACACTACACGAATGATAATAATAATGGTACTAAGTACACACTTGTATACAGCGCAATGCGACACTAGAAATCCTCTTATAAATTCACTTAGTACTTTACACATTTAACACACAGTCTCACTGTTGAAAGTAGCTATGAGATATACGTGAAATTACACTAGAAATCACATACATTGCAAATCAGCTTCTATCAAACTGTTATAGATAGACAAACTCTACAAAGCAATAAAACCTAAAACTGAAACGTCTAATATTATTACTACATCTAAAGTATTATAAAAGTGTACTCACATGTAAGCATACCTCAATGTCGTTAGTTCTCTTAGCACAGTCGCAATTATGCAAAAGCCCAAACCTCACTTGATTATCGTTCGAGAGCGCGTTTTGCACAAGAAGACAATCTGGCTACTTCTCCTCTCTGACTGAAGACTTCAACTCTTTTAGTTTAAATCTTACCTATACTCCCCGGTACCTTATGAAAGCCACGTCAAAAAATGTCAGGCAAAGCTCCTCCCATCCCTCTAGGGAGCAAATCAAGAGTCCTATGCTCAGTTGGGATGACACGAGATCACATCTTAGTCAAGATTATCTTCCTAATCGACACAACTCAAGGTCCCCCCACTAGGTTGCATTCCCACGATATCTCTTGCCTGGAGTCACACCTATCCCGGTTTTGTGCTCAACAAGATGTGTTATCAGACAGCGCCAAGATGTCTAATGTGGCAGCCCTTGGTTGTATTATGAATCATATATGACAATGTCTGCCCAGGTTCGCTTACCTCTGTGGTTAGCTATAATATGCTGTATACCACACAGTCACACACGCACAGCACGTGATGCGATAACGCCATGATAATTTGGATAGTGGTTTATTTACATATGAAAGGATCATTGCTGTCTGCTCTGACTTCCACATTTGGTCCATCATAGAATATATAATATGTAAGTTCATTCTTTCCTCACTCTCTCTCGCTCAGTATCGAATCTACACCTTCTGACCTTTTAACCATCAGTGATCATGCAGGTGCTATAGTCTCTAGTTCTGTTGTTTCTTCCTTATAGTTTCTTATGTCTATTGTTATCTATCATCTCAGTGTTTAGGTTATCTATTGGTAGACCGGGCCTCTCCGGGGATGTTGTTTTCCCTTGCAACACTGAAGAACATGACTTCTGTCTATATGAAATAAAGTTCACCCAACGTACCTTTTCCTTTCTGAATAATAACTAACTCACACGGTTTTCTCCTTCTAGACAAGAATTCCCACTACTTAATATTTCGGGTTAATCATTACCCAAAACTACCTCTTGTCCGTGAAATATTCATCCTATAAACTACTTGAATACTGCCATTATCATGGCTGCCCGCGTATATGCGGCTTCCCTCTCCGACTCACGGTTCTGGACTGCCCTGAGAAAAGCGTGATTTCCTAAATCACCGTTCACCTCTCTCGTGCGCAACCCTGTTCGCGCATCCCCTTTTTATACTCTATCTGAACCTTCCCATTCCTAATTCTCCTTATTCATTCCCTTTGATTGTAAATCGTTCCCTCGCTGCCACATTATCTCCCTTTCTCCCTTACAAATAAATTATTTATCCGTAGGAGAAAAAAATTTATTTTCATGACTGTACCAACACTATTATTTTACTTGTCCTATATAAAAAAATCTTTATCAATGTGCTGTTACAACCCTAGCTCAGCACATTACCAATTCTTATCTGTGCCAAAGGACAATTTCCCTTTACACAACACAATTAAATTGTACTGGGAACGTACATTCATCAACATCTCGTTCCCATTTACGACCACTCATCTTTGCTTTGTCCTATCTGCTCCCGTTACATGATTTCAAAAAACATACTTTTTAGACATGTTATACATTCCACTTCCTTAGTGGTCATTATTTTTTTTTCTAACATGTCATTATTTTCTTATGTTACAACATATTATCATAACAAAACTGAGGAATAACTCTTTTCCCGTCACTTTTCTTAAGTGACCTTTCCTCTTTTCATTTATGACTGTTCTTAACCCTTGTCTTTCTCACTCACATTCTGCCAACTGTGTACTTCACCATACAAAGTTTATTTCCTTTTACACATCCAGTCACTCCTGTTGTCATACACGTAAACCCCTCATATAGTATTATCTTCTGTCACCACACACCTGGTGTGAACTGTCTGGCCTTCCTCTTCTCTCGTATAAAGCCAAACATGTCTTCTGTCATGTCTCGCTATATACATAGTTCATGATGACTTGAGCCATTTACTATCATGGCAACACTAAATTGCCATCCTCCTATCCACCCTTTTCTAACTAGACTCCTGTCCTTGGTCTACTACGCAGAAATATCTTCAACTTCTTTGGTCTACCTATCTTAAACCGCGTTGTCGCTTTGACCTACTTGCGTATTTCTCTGCTGCTGACCTGTCACTTGACTTCCTTTTTTTCACAACACTGTCTCCCAGTGTCTGAATTTCTGTTGTATATGTTCGGTGAGGGTTATCCTCAATAGACTCACATTTGTAGTCTGATAAACACCGCACTTAACGTTTTTATATGTTTATCGTTCCCTCCCTGGAACTTCTCTTTGTGCTATCTCCTTTTCCCTTCTCCACAACACTGTCTCCCCATGTCTAAATTTCTATTGTATATGTTCGGTGAGGGTTACCCTCCATAGACTCACATTTGTAGTCTGGCAAACGCCGCACTTAACGTTTTTATATGTTTTTCGTTCCCTCCCTGGAACGTTCTCAACACAATTCTCTTCTCTTCGTGTGTTACGGAGAAAAAAAAAATGATTTCTCCCCAAAATCTTCATAAGACTCGGTCACTACCGCAAAAATCTCTCTTTTCCATTTTCTCCATGGCTTCAGACTTCTACATAAGTTCCTTCTAGAACTATCTCTTCTATATGTCCGTGCCATCCTTCCTGTGGCTTCTCAATATTCCGTCACTTCTCCGTGACTCTCAATTTTCCCATACTTATTTATCCAAGCGATTCTCTTGTTTTCGCCATCTCCCATGGCCCTTAATACCTCATCTTCCAATATCTCAATTACTCACTCTTAATTTCGCCATCTCTTATGGCTCATCTTCTTCTCACATAATATCCTCGTCATTTTTCATGACCTTTTATCCCTCATCTCCCCCTCTACTTCACTTAATATCTATATTTTCTTTTTCCTTTATTTCTATTCTGATTCCGATGACGATTTGCCTGCTCTGCCTTTTCTATCCACCTTTTCCTGTTTGCCTCATCTATCATTTTCGTCAGAACCATATCAATTTCAATTCTTGTTTGTGGAAAGTTTGTGTGATATTTTCCCTCTAGTACTCTCCAAACCATGCTTCTTGAGAAGTTGAAATCAGGCCGCTTTATGGTGGCTTCTATTACAGTTTTCAACTCATCCATGCTTGGTTCAACTATTTTGGTAATTTCCTTCGTATTTATCTGATTTATACATCCAAACTTCTCTTTCCATCGTTTATCCGCCTCCCTCCATGCAGTCTGCCTGATTGTCTCTGCATGTCGCATCCACATTTCTGCATTGTCCGCTATTATTTTCTCCAGATTGTATATTGGAAATTCCCTTTCTCTACTACTATCTCCACATTCACTCCCTTCTTCCTTACTTCCTGTACTACTCTCTTCTCTTCTAAAAGTGCTTTTGTGTCTGTTACTACCGTCACTCTCCTCAGACACTACACTGTCTGAGTCCGTCGACACTGATTCTGAAGACCAGCTCCGTCTACTGCTATATTCTGCTTCATTAACTGCCTGTCGACTTTTTCTCCTGGTCGATCTATACTCTTCTTTGTAATCCTCATTATCTGTGTCTTCCATATCTGTTTCTTCATCCATGATTTCAATCACAAGGTTATGAACTTCTCTTTGCCTTTTTGATAAGTCTGTATCAAACTTTCCTTCCAGCAATTTTCGGACCTTCCTTGTCGTCAAGGTGTTAAGATCGGCTCCTTTTAAGGTACCTTTTATTTCCTTCCTTATCTCATGTACACTTGGTTCACTTATTATGGTATTCTCCTTTATCTGATTTATAGATCCCGAATCCTTTTTCTCATTTTTCGGCCAATAAATTCTACGGCCTTCGTCGTCCGTTATATGCTCGAGCTCGTCCGACCTGTATCCAATTTCGTCGGGGCCCATAACTCTATCCTCCCCACTTCACGAATCGAATTCTGATTCTATGTCAAGCTGGTACTTTTCTTGTACTGTACTTACACCCTCCTGTTTCGTCTTTCTCCTCTCTATGTCTGGAAATTGTCTATGTCTAGTTTTCTTCTTATTCTTCCATCTTGGTCGGACCTCTGATTGTGCCGTTTTCCTTAACTTTGCTAATGGCATATTATACTGAGATGATTCATCAGAAGATGACCGATATCTTTTTGTGCCCCGTCTAATCTGTTGCTCCATTTTTTCCTGCTGTTGAGGAACTATTTCGTCCGGTTGCTCAGTATCTATCTGTTCTTTCACCTCTTCTTGTTCTTGTGCCCTCCATACCTCTTGTTCCTGTTCGCGTATTCTATTTTCTCTGTCTTGTAACCTCTGAACGTATTCCATACTTGGAATATCGCTTTCGTTATCTGAATTCTCGCGTTCATTCCGTAGCTGTTTTATTTCCTCTGTAATCTCTTTGTTATTATCTATCTTTTCCATCATTCCTGTACGCGTAGCATGTGAGTCTGCATGCTTTATATCCTTATTTTCTCGCTCTTCTGGTATGTTTGTTTCTGTGTGTGGTCGTTGCTGTGTTGTTTCCTTAGGTCCCGAGTGTGCTAGAGCTTTAGTCGTTATCTTCCGTCCTCTTATATTCGGTCCACCTGGCCTACTTTGAGCTAGTGTCTGTTTCACTCTGTTCGCTTCTCTCTGGTGGTACTACATAATATGATGATCTTTTTGTGGTGTCCGTGGCTGGTGGGTTTGTTCGTTGTTCTCCTTGTGATCGAAGGTGTTGTACGTGTGCTTTTATTGTTTTGTTGTCTTCTTGTTTCCATATTTTATATGTCGTTTCCGACAACCGTTTTAAGACCTGGAATCCAGGTGTCCATCTTTGGTCGAACTTTGAGTTAGTCACATGTTTCTTATTCAAGACTATATCCCCCGGTTTAAACTCCTGAAGTGTTGTCCCTTTGTTTGCCTGACGTTGCCTTCTCCCGGTCGCCTTTTTTATGTTTTGTTGAGCCAGCCTGTGTGCTCTGTGCTTCTCTTGCATAAGGGTTTCCGTTGGATCCTCCCCTAAATATCTCCTCCGCGGTCTAAGTATGTTATCCATAGGCATAACCGGCTCTCTTCCATATAACATGTAAAATGGGGATAGCTTTGTAGTGTCATTTGCATTCATCCTCACCGTTTCCAATGCATGCAGCAGGTGCCTCTTTGGCCATAATATTGTGTAATGTAGCATGTAGCCTTTCATTCTTCCCGTTGCTGTTCGGTCTATATATCGAGGTCCTGATGTGTGCTATACTCATTTCTTGTATAAACTTTTTGAATTCTGTGCCTGTAAATGCTGTTCCATTGTCCGTCAACAATACCGACGGACACCCATGTCTCGGGATGAATTCCCTCATCATATTGTACATTATCGTTTTCGCCGTGGCCTGTTTGATGGTGTAGCATTCTGGCCACCCTGACAACATATCCAGTACATGAAGAATATACTTGTTACCTGCCAACGTTGTGGGATACGGTCCTGATATGTCCAAACTGATTTTCTGCATTGTGTACTGGGGCGTGTCCATTTCCTGTATGGGACATTTGATAGCCCTTAGATTTCTAGATTTACACACTAGACATTCATCCACATGTGATACTATGTCTTTGTTTATCGTAGGCCAAAAATATCTGCGTTTTATAATTTCCAACGTTTTGTCTCTTCCTACGTGGCCATTTTCGTCATGGTAACTCCTTAACACTTGTTGAACCAGTTGTTTAGGAATGTACACTTTTGGTACCCCGTCTCCTTTTGGATTTATGTATTCTACGAGTCTGTCATGTGTATTGATTCTGAAATTTGCCGCTTCTTTATGACCATTCCAGATTTGTTGTTTCAACTTCCGGATTTCTTTATCCTTCTCTTGCTCATCTTTGATGTTTATTCCGTGTAACTGTATATTATCTTCTGACACATACTCTTCTATTTCTCCCAATGGTTCCTGGCCTCTTCTGTTAGAATTTATGATGTTTATGTGTCTAAATCTATCATCTATCTCCGGTATATCTTCCTTCTGCGGTGGCGTATTCGATGACTCGTAAGGGACTCTTGACAATAAGTCTGCACACGTATTCTGCTTTCCCTGTATATACGTCACTGTGATATCATGGGTTTGGAGGTTCAGAGCCCAAGTCTGCATCTTCTTTGATTGTTCCGACGGTTTGTTGATCCAATGTGTTAATGGTTGATGATCTGTCCTTATTTCGAAGCTGATCCCTCTCAGATAGTAGTCTAACTTTTGTACTGCGAAATATATCGCAAAAGCCTCTTTCTCTATTGTGGCCCACTTTTGCTGCGTATTACTGAGCCTATGCGACAGAAATACAATCGGTTTTTCATCTCGGATATTCGGTAAAATGGGTTCCTCGTTTGGCAAGGATGGTTGAACTAAACATGCACCGATTGCTGTGTCCGATGCGTCTGTATACAGTATCATTGTACTGTCTGGGTCCGGGTGTGCCAAATATGGTATTTCCGTCAAGGCAGTCTTGAGATATTCAAATGCCCGCTGACATTCGTCTGTCCATTTGAATCTAGCATACTTCTTTGTTAGATTTATCAGGGGTTCTGCTGCCTGAGAGAAGTTCACGACATGTTGACGAAAATATCCGCATGTGCCTAAGAATCCGCGCGCCTGGCGGACGTTGGTGGGTGGTGGTATCTGTCTTATCGCCTTTACTTTCTCCTCATCCGGCCTTACTCCGTCCCTGTTTATGACAAAGCCTAAGTATCTTGTTTCTTGCTTCAGAAAATTGCATTTGCTAATTTTCAGTTTTACGTTATGCTGGCGAAGTCTGTCGAACACCATCTTGACATGTTGTAAGTGGTCTTGTATGGATCCCGGTGTGTGCACAAGAATATCGTCCATATAAGCCAACGCAAATTTCTGCATGCCTTTTAGCACCTCATCCATGAGGGCCATATAGGTTGCGGGGCTTCCCTTCAGCCCGAATGGCATGACATTCCATGCAAACGTTCCTACGTGGGTGCAGAAGGTAGCTTTCTTCTTTGCGTCTTCCGACATTGGAATGCACCAAAACCCTGACCTTGCATCCAATGTCGTGAACCACTGGGACTTCCCCAAAGTGCCTAGGATGTCATCGATACGGGGAATCGGGTATGATATTGTCTTCGTAATCGTATTGAGGGCCCGGTAGTCACAGCAGAAGCGGTGTGTCCCGTCTTTCTTTCTGACTATGACTATAGGTGATGCCCATTCCGATCGTGATCTTTCAATTATTCCGTCTGCTAACATATCCTCTATGGCTCTTTCTACAATTTGCCTATTTTTCAGTGGTGTCCTGTATGGTTTCTTGTGGATAGGCGTGTCTGTCGTTGTTTCAATTTCCATTATCACCGTATCTGTCCTGCCGAGTTCCATGTCACTCAATGCGAAAACATCATGATTTTCAACAATGAAATCTTGCAATATTTTCCTGTGTTGGGGTATCGTTATAATTTGCTTCTTTAATTCAATAATCCTTTCGTTCATGTTGGTATGCGTTGCTTTCTGTTGTCGTCCTTTTTCCCCCATGCACGTACCAACGCTATTGCTTCCTTCTGCGTGTGTATTCTGTTTGCCATCTATTCGCCTCCCGTGTAGTGTTGCCACACTGTATTCACGTTTTTTCCTACCACATGCGATACCTTGTGTTTTCCCTTCCTCATTGTTACGTCTGTGCTGTGGCTGTTCTCTGGCATACCGACCCCTATTCTCATTTCGCGACTTGGCTGTTGACCCCTGCCAGCCATTCCCTATCTGGTATGTCCTCCCTTCTTGATTATGGCCAGCTATTTTCCACTTGTTGTGACATTTTGTCTGTGCTCCTCTCCTTTTATTGGGATGTACTTGTTTGTTTTCGTCATGACAGTTGTCTTGTATATCTTGTATTCTGCCGACCACAAACCCTCTGGGTATTCTTATTGTTTTTGCCGCCGTGTTAACAAGCATTACTGGGAAGCGGTATCTACTTTCTATGTTAGCTATTCCTTCCGTAAGTAATATTCCCGGTTCATCTGCTATGTCCGTGTCAGGAAATTCTAGAGTTCTCACTGTTTGTCCTATCGTGTAGTATGGGGATCTTTTCAGTTTTCCTATTGCTATATTGACGGTGTTCGGAGATAAAGTAACTGTTCTTTGTAGCCGTATGACTGATGCTATATGTATGTCGTCTTCCATGTCGACATATTCGTCGTAAATTTTCACTTTGTGTAAATCAAAGTACATTCTGACCTTGTGTTTCTGCAAAAAATCCCTCCCCAAGATAAAGTTTCGTGACATTCCCTTTACTATGAAAAAACTATGTTCAATTTCCTTGGTGCCAATAGTGACTTTCATCGTTGCTATTCCTATTACTTTTAGGTTCTCTCCAGAAACCGACGTTAACTGAATGCGTGTCTTTGCAAACTTGGTTAGGTGTCTAATCTGCTTATATATTCCCAACCTTACGAGGCTTAAACTAGCTCCGGAGTCCAGCAGTGATCTATACTTCTTTCCGCCTATACTTAATAGACATGAGCTTGGGTCCGCACTGTATCCATTTCTTTCTACTTGGTTGTTTTGCCTTTCTTGTATGCCCACGCATTGTTGTTGTCTTATGCTTTTGATTGTTCTGTTTTCACGCACTATTCCCCTTTTCTTCCTGTGAGACCTATTTCCTATCCCATCCGCAACGGTCCCTTCTACCGGACAGGTCCGCCATTTCCCTGGTATGGTCCCCTGTGACCATAATTCTGTTTTTGTCGACTATTGTCGTAGACTATAGGGTGGTGTACTCCTCTGGCGTTTTGTGTATATGTTCGGGTGTTACCATAGAAAGCATGACCTCTGTTATCCCTAAATCTAGATCCTGTCTGGTGAGAATTAGAGTACTGACCCATTGGTGAACTTGGTCTTTCGTAACTTTCCTGTTGCTCACAGAATCTTGCTATGTGTCCAATATTTTGGCACCGGAAACATCTAACGTTAGGTGTGACCTGTAATGTTCCTCTTTGTCTTCCAGTCATATATCTACCCTGTTGCTGTCTCCTTCTGTCTACCTGGTCCACTTCCATAGGTTCTTCTGTTTCCTCCTGTATTTCTGCCTGTCCCAATCGAATGTCTAAACGTTTTCTAACATTTTCTTCTGCCACGGCAGCTGAAATTGCTTCTTTCAGCTTCTTGTAATCCTTCCTTAACAACATTAGCTTTAGTGTATTATTAGTCAGGCCATCAATAAATATACCTACCAGCTGATTGTCCCTTTCTTGGAGGTTGATTTCCTGGCCCATGAATGTTTCTTCTGCAAGATTCAGCAGTCTATCGCTGAACATCTGTGTAGTCTCATTCTTGTTTTGCTTTAGCTTCCTTAACTGATGCCAAGCAATTTGTGGGTCGGACACGAATGAATACCGTCTAACTAACTCTGCCTTGAGATCTTTCCACGTTTCATTGGGGTACGTGTCCAATCGCCTTCTCATAAAGTCAGTGACCAGACCAGCAGACGAAAAAAATGCAATTTTAACTTTCTCAAACTCATCTGCATTTATTGACATTGCATATTTGTCAATGTCTGTAAGCCACTTACGACATGCGTGTGGGTCACCTGAAAATAAGTCTGCATTACCTTTTATATTTGCGTACTTAGCAGTGTTATCTACCCTGGCTAACGTGTCGGTAATCGTCTTTATGAGGGCCAAAGTCTGACTGTCTTGCATGTTATGCTGTGTCTGTTCGGCCTGTGCCATCATCACAATCTGAAAAATAGTTACTTATTTCTACCGTTAACTTAAACTAACTTGCACCTGAAAATGAATAGAAATTTTTCTATTAGTCTTGGGTTTCCTGGAAAAAAAAATAATAATATTACGGTTACAAAAAAAAATTATGCATACACTGTTATAATTCAATATTAGTGAGACTACAATACTAATAATAATAAGAATAGTAATTAAACAACAGTAATAATATTAATAATAATAATATTACTATAATGTCTAATTAATAAGACAAGAATAATAATACAACAATGTCTAATTAAACTAATTAATTAAGATGTCTACGTTGGAGTACTCGTTTGTCGCGAATTTGCGCGCGCGACCGACTTTTTCTTTTTAACAACCACTATTGTTGTATTTTTATACCATCCGGACTACACACTGTTTTGGTAAACACAAACCTGTCAGTGAATCGGTTACTGTAATGCACTCTGTGACCTGTTAAGACTACTTGATGAGCGATACACGTTGACCTGGCCGTCTGCTGTGATGAGTGTCCCCGTGCTGATTTCTAAGCTGGCGTTACAGAACAGTGAATATTGTACCTGGTGTGTTTCTGCGAATCCCTCTCGTGCAGGCGTGAAGAAAGAAAATCTTGACTTGATTTCTGAGCTGGCGTTTCTGGTTGAGTGGTTCCCAACCTGTCACTTCTTCTGTTTACACTTTGACTGTACTGTTTTTCTTCGTATGGGAAACTGCAACTTTGCCTTTCATCTGTTATGCCCCGCCGTCTGTGGTTCTTGAAGTCTGTCATCAACTAGTTTGTGTGTTGTACTTTGTCTTGTTGTGACGATTTATTCTCGTGCCGGTCGATTTGAAAGAAGAAAATTCCGACTTGGTGTCTGAGGTGGCGTTTTCGATTGGCTGGTTCCGATACTGTTCACTTTGTTCTGTGTTTACAACTTGCACTGTTGTCACTCTGCTTTTTTCATGTTATCGAAACGTAAATATGAAATTTTTTTCTTCGTTGTACTCTGCCGTCTGTGGTTCTTGAAGTCTGTTACAGCGTCAAACGTATCTATGTCTTCTGCCTGAAGCGAGGAGAGATGACAGCATAAAGCATAGTTGTTGAACTCCTGTTTATAAACAATGTGTGTGTGCTGCTGCTAGAGGTTGGTTACGGCACCAAAATCATAATATGTGGCAGCCCTTGGTTGTATTATGAATCATATATGACAATGTCGGCCCAGGTTCGCTTACCTCTGTGGTTAGCTATAATATGCTGTATACCACACAGTCACACACACAGCACGTGATGCGATAACGCCATGATAATTTGGATAGTGGTTTATTTATATATGAAAGGATCATTGCTGTCTGCTCTGACTTCCACATTTGGTCCATCATAGAATATATAATATGTAAGTTCATTCTTTCACCACTCTCTCTCGCTCAGTATCGAATCTACACCTTATGACCTTTTAACCATCAGTGATCATGCAGGTGCTATAGTCTCTAGTTCTGTTGTTTCTTCCTTATAGTTTCTTATGTCTATTGTTATCTATCATCTCAGTGTTTAGGTTATCTATTGGTAGACCGGGCCTCTCCGGGGATGTTGTTTTCCCTTGCAACACTGAAGAACATGACTACTGTCTAAATGAAATAAAGTTCACCCAACGTACCTTTTCCTTTCTGAATAATAACTAACTCACACGGTTTTCTCCTTCTAGACAAGAATTCCCACTACTTAATATTTCGGGTTAATCATTACCCAAAACTACCTCTTGTCCGTGAAATATTCATCCTATAAACTACTTGAATACTGCCATTATCATGGCTGCCCGCGTATATGCGGCTTCCCTCTCCGACTCACGGTTCTGGACTGCCCTGAGAAAAGCGTGATTTCCTAAATCACCGTTCACCTCTCTCATGCGCAACCCTGTTCGCGCATCTCCTTTTTATACTCTATCTGAACCTTCCCATTCCTAATTCTCCTTATTCATTCCCTTTGATTGTAAATCGTTCCCTCGCTGCCACACTAACAACTGTTTCCCATTACATATGCTGCGTCTCACACGTTTGTCTACTTCACTGATGGCAAAGGTGTGTTTCGTTTAAATCGCCCATTCCCGTGTGAGAATGCCAACATGAGCACAAATATACACCGTAGACAAGATCGACAACTAATTACTCAGTCTAAAATTACACCTTTCTGGTCATACGGTCACACTAATATCCCTACACCACTCGCACACATGTTCATGAGACCACACAGATGACTGTTTTTACGCCAATTGTTCCCCATGGGTACCATAGTGTCATTTCATTCCCCACTGAACCGCCCCTGTCTATTTCACACATATTGTATTGACTGGTTTTATGATTGCAGCTGACATGGATATGACATTGAAGAAAATAGAACACTACATGATATGGTAAAACTTCTGTTTGCACATGATGCATATGCCATTACTGTGCCTCGGATAATGTTATACATTAAATATTTCTGTCTTTACGTAAACAGGTGACAGAAAAAAAAATAATAACTGAAATTTATTTATGCACAAAGATGAGATTATGAGACTGATGACAGGAGATAGTCTTTGATATACAAGTGATGATGTTGATCTTTGTTATTGATACATGCCTATGCTATATATGCATTTCTAACTTTGTTATAAACTAGACAATTCTGTCTTTACGTAGTCACGTGACAGATAGTCAAAAATGACTGACACATTTTGAAATTGAAAACAGCTTTGAAATACTGGGAAATGATGGTCCCATATGATTAATTATACATAAGTTGAAAATGATACCCCTCCTGAGGATATACGTGTTAAGGATACACACGACGGATATATATGATTAATAATACATAGGTTGAAAAAGATACCCGTACTGAAGATGTCCGTGTTGCGGATACCTATGATGAAGATATATACTGATGATACATAAGTTGAATACGATACCTATGTCAGGGATACACATGCTGTTGTTGAAATGAAGACATTATAGTTAATGGAAAGATTCTGCCTTTACGTGATCACTTGACAGATACTTAAGTACATCTGATAACACTTTCATGGACCAGTCCATTTGACATTGCATTTGACGGTATTACTATAACCTATATTGCTTTCTGCGACTGTGCGTTTACTAATAACAGGTTGACCAGCTGAGCACTTTTCACCCCTGACATGATGACAGTTCCATCCCTTTTCCTTACGTGCACTGTAGAGATAATTTTTGTAAGATTATGGACTGCCCATCTGACTGACTCAGTCTATACTAGTTCTGACAGCAGATGTTATAGATACATACGATCTGACAAATCTTCGTCTCAGAAGGCAGATTCGGTGTCGAACTTGTACAAATGTGAAATAATTTTCATATTACTCAGGTATGAGATCTTATTGTTAGATTGGAGTTAGATGTGTTTTGATAAATGAAAGTAACATAGACGGGTTATGGATTCATCACAATACATTATGGAGATACATTTTTGTAAGATTATAGCCTTCCCATCTGACTGACTCAGACTATAACAGTTCTGACAGCAGATGTTACAGACACAAATGATCTGACAAATCTTCGTCTCAGAAGGCAGATTCAGTGTTGCACTTGTAATTATGTAAATTATTTTTTTTTCACCTTGTCAATTGTGCTGACATATTGAGATGTTAATTGTTGAATTATGGTTAAATGAATTTTGACAAATGTATTTTTAGACATGTTTGGCGAACATAGTAATGCATTATAGATGACTTACTTAGAAAATAATAACACATGAATACTTAGAAATAACCTGGAGATATTATGAATGGACTACCAATACTACCATTGTCATTATACAATGTGGATACTTAGAAATAACTTGGAACTTTTATGAATGGGCTACCATTGTCATTATACAATGTGGATATTTAGAAATACTTGGAGATATTATGGATGGACTACAATTATACTTATAAAATGTGGTTACTTCGAAATACATTGGATGCATTTTTGGTTGGAGTACTAGGAAAGTTTTATAACACATGTTTTGAACTACGTTTGAGTTGGTCAATATGACAAATTTTGCACTGTTACCACTCAGTACATTTCTGGGTAGCACATTTTAGATTGATGTTAACAATTTTGTGGGCGCCGCGCTGGTGTAATGGTTAAGACGTTGCGCTAGCGACCAGGTTTTCAAGGTTCAAGCCCGGGCGCCGGCATTTGTAGGAGTGTCATCGACCGGGAATTTGACTGAATAACCTGAACCGCTCCTGCAGATAAACCCTCTGTGGATGGGAAGGAGCGAAGCTCCTGACCGGGTTGGAAGGAACGTCCACTGCCCCCCCCCCCCAGCCTCGCAATGACATGTCATTGGGCCAAAAGGGCTGGAAAGCTCGAGTGCCGCTGGTTAGAGGGAAAAAAAACACAATTTTGTTGTTCAAGGTTGCCACTCGGCAAAATTTTGATAGCCTAGGTATTGATACGATATACAAATTTTTATAATGATGTCCATTTGTAAAGCTTGGTTAGAGTATGACAGTCTGATAATGTATATATACAAGAGCCCCCGGTTAGTGATTTAAGTTAAATTGTTCTGAAAAATTTTTGGACTTCGAATTTTTTGGGGGGATATTTTTCTTGTATTGATAGTACTCAAATGTCTCCCTGTGGGATACATTTGCATGGCCCCGGGATCTATCTGTAGCCGTCTGACCGACCACTTGAGCATTTATTCGTGCTAGTCATAATAACTAAATAAAAAATAATACCATTCCCTATAATAAACAAGCAGAATTCTTAACTAAAATAAATTTAACTCGAGAAAGTTAAGAATAGGGTACAAAGTGGTGGAAATCAGCTAGGTCAGCGTTTGAGACAATGCACGCTAAATTTACCCGACAGTTGCCATAGAAATAAGGATGCAGGTTAAAGATAGCGACATCACGCCTTCAGCACGTGATGTTTATCCAATGAAAAACGTAGCCAGCTCAAGCCCACTACAATTTTGCCGGCGAGAAATGTATACCCACCAGAGTCCTGAAGAGAAGAGCAACGCAGATAGACGTATATCTACAGTATGGCTCTTTATGTTGAGGTTATCAACATTTTTTGTGTGACCAAGTATTCTAATTTTGTGTAATTGTACACAAGGATTAAGTATCATTATACTTGACATGTAAGTAGATACGGTCGCACTGCCATTATGTATTTTCAGTTCGAATAGCCTATTCATTACGAAAGAAATAAAATGGACAAAATTTGAAAGGAAAATGAAGTTTGAACTAAGGAACAAGGCACATGACGAAAATCTACAAAGGAAGGAAATTAAATACAAAGCTTTGAGAATATTGAGATTTTGAAGGATGTGAGAAATAATGAATAATATTATGAGACATTTGTTTGTGATGGCATTAGACAGGACATATGCACTCATGAGAAGAAACGACCAGTTTCGTTTATTGTACAAACATGTATAAATTGTTGAGTTTTTGATTGAAAACCATTTGAATCAGTTTTAAAGTTGAATAAAACATTTGGAAAATGACCAGGCTGTTGAAGATTCTAAGCTTGTTGGAATGTATAAATGCATTGTCATGTTCTCATCCAGATCTTAACCACTAAAGCTCTCTACATACACCAACAGTAGGAGGAACGGAACGATACCTGTAGGACAGATAAAGTCTGAGCAATTAACATCTCTGGCGAGCTTTAAGCCAGTATAACCATCACTCACTTAGACATGAAATAACAACATCACGACACGGTTATATAACAATAATTGGTGCCTGTTCCAGTCTTAAAGCTTCATACCGGCTACAATAGTCTATTCTGTAACCTACTGCTTATCTTTGACCTATGGGTTATTAACTTCTTTTGGGATCCTTTTCTCAACAAGGGTAGGGCACTTATTCGGTTATTTTCTTATATCTGTAAACATGATTTTATTGATTTCTCTATATGTTTTGATGTTGTAAAAAGTTTAATGATAATAAACAACCATAAGAACTTACATTTGTGTGTTGGTCAGACCCATACACAATTAACCATAGTTTTCACGTTTTGTGTGTCTTGTTGTCACATAATTGTGTGTGGGTGTGTTTAGTTAAACTTATCTTTCTAGAGATAAGGGGTTGAAAGATTGTCTTACAATAAAATATAGTCGTATAGATAGGCTGGACTAGAGAAACTATTCAGTCCAGAGACAACTCTTCTCCTTAACTATTCACTCGTGAAAAATCTATTTCTTCCACCTTTATTCTCGCTTTAAGACTGGAACAGGCATCAATTATTGTTATATAACCGTGTCGTGATGTTGTTATTTCATGTCTAAGTGAGTGATGGTTATACTGGCTTAAAGCTCGCCAGAGGTGTTAATTGCTCAGACTTTATCTGTCCTACGGGTATCGCTCCGTTCCTCCTACTGTTTGTGTATGTGGAGAGCTTTAGTGGTTAAGATTTGGATGAGAACATGACAATGCATTTATACATTCCAACAAGCTTAAAATCCTCAACAGCCTGGTCATTTTCCAAATGTTTTATTCAACTTCAAAACTGATTCAAATGGTTTTCAATCAAAAACTCAACAATTTATACATGTTTGTACAATAAACGAAACTGGTCGTTTCTTCTCATGAGTGCATATGTCCTGTCTAATGCCATCACAAACAAATGTCTCATAATATTATTCATTATTTTTCTCACATCCTTCAAAATCTCAATATTCTCAAAGCTTTGTATTTAATTTCCTTCCTTTGTAGATTTTTTAACCTGCATCCTTATTTCTATGGCAACTGTCGGGTAAATTTAGCGTGCATTGTCTCAAACGCTGACCTAGCTGATTTCCACCACTTTGTACCCTATTCTTAACTTTCTCGAGTTAAATTTATTTTAGTTAAGAATTCTGCTTGTTTATTATAGGGAATGGTATTATTTTTTATTTAGTTATTATGACTAGCACGAATAAATGCTCAAGTGGTCGGTCAGACGGCCACAGATAGATCCCGGGGCCATGCAAATGTATCCCACAGGGAGACATTTGAGTACTATCAATACAAGAAAAATATCCCCCCAAAAAATTCGAAGTCCAAAAATTTTTCAGAACAATTTAACTTAAATCACTAACCGGGGGCTCTTGTATATATACATTATCAGACTGTCATACTCTAACCAAGCTTTACAAATGGACATCATTATAAAAATTTGTATATCGTATCAATACCTAGGCTATCAAAATTTTGTCGAGTGGCAACCTTGAACAACAAAATTGTGTTTTTTTCCCTCTAACCAGCGGCACTCGAGCTTTCCAGCCCTTTTGGCCCAATGACATGTCATTGCGAGGCTGGGGGGGGGGGGGGCAGTGGACGTTCCTTCCAACCCGGTCAGGAGCTTCGCTCCTTCCCATCCACAGAGGGTTTATCTGCAGGAGCGGTTCAGGTTATTCAGTCAAATTCCCGGTCGATGACACTCCTACAAATGCCGGCGCCCGGGCTTGAACCTTGAAAACCTGGTCGCTAGCGCAACGTCTTAACCATTACACCAGCGCGGCGCCCACAAAATTGTTAACATCAATCTAAAATGTGCTACCCAGAAATGTACTGAGTGGTAACAGTGCAAAATTTGTCATATTGACCAACTCAAACGTAGTTCAAAACATGTGTTATAAAACTTTCCTAGTACTCCAACCAAAAATGCATCCAATGTATTTCGAAGTAACCACATTTTATAAGTATAATTGTAGTCCATCCATAATATCTCCAAGTATTTCTAAATATCCACATTGTATAATGACAATGGTAGCCCATTCATAAAAGTTCCAAGTTATTTCTAAGTATCCACATTGTATAATGACAATGGTAGTATTGGTAGTCCATTCATAATATCTCCAGGTTATTTCTAAGTATTCATGTGTTATTATTTTCTAAGTAAGTCATCTATAATGCATTACTATGTTCGCCAAACATGTCTAAAAATACATTTGTCAAAATTCATTTAACCATAATTCAACAATTAACATCTCAATATGTCAGCACAATTGACAAGGTGAAAAAAAAATAATTTACATAATTACAAGTGCAACACTGAATCTGCCTTCTGAGACGAAGATTTGTCAGATCATTTGTGTCTGTAACATCTGCTGTCAGAACTGTTATAGTCTGAGTCAGTCAGATGGGAAGGCTATAATCTTACAAAAATGTATCTCCATAATGCATTTGCTTCATGTGAAGGTTTTATTTCACGGTCCTTTCTAGCTTGTCTCCGCTGTTCCGCTGCTGCTCTTCTGGATGATTCGCATGCCGCTGCACCTTTACGAAGAGATGTGCGCCAAGCAGTTCGGTCTAGCGCAGCAGCTTCCCATGTGTCTGGGTTTATGTCAAAGGTTTTCAATGACGTCTTTAACGTGTCTTTGAAGCGCTTCTTTTGGCCACCATGGGAGCGTTTACCCTTCTGCATCTCACTATAAAAGAGTATCTTTGGCAGTCGATGGTCTGGCATGCGGACTACATGACCTGCCCAGCGAATCTGTGACTGCATCAGAATAGTATCAATACTAGGGATACCAGCTCTGTCAAGAACGGCGGTATCCGGAATCTTGTCTTGCCATTTGATGTTCATTATCTTCCTGAGACCACCCGTGTGTTACCGGGGAAAGGAGTCTGTGTTGCTGACTAACCTTCTTTCTTCTAGGAGAACTTCCAGATTTGGCACCTGGAATGTTCGGACATTGAACGAACAAGGGAAAGTGGCACAAGTAGCAGCAGAAATGAGGGAATACAAAATCGAGGTTCTGGGAATGTGTGAAACAAAGTGGAAGGGGGTAGACAGGAAGAAACTCATCACAGGTGAATTGGTGCTGTCCTCGGGACACGAAGACGAAAGTTCACACCACAGTGAAGGGGTAGCTCTTATGTTATCTAAAGAAGCACAGAAAGCACTCATTGAATGGGAAGCTGTGGGACCCAGAATAATAACAGCTATTTTCAAAACAGCTAAAAAGAAAATTCATGTCAATGTCATCCAATGTTATGCACCAACTAATGACAAAGAAGAGTCTGTGAAAGAAGCATTTTATACTAAACTACAGGAAATTATGGATAAAGTAAAAAGAAGAGACATCACAATTTTGATGGGTGACATGAATGCAAAGATAGGTACAGTCAACACTGGATTTGAAGAAGTCATGGGAAAACATGGGCTAGGAGTAATGAATGAAAATGGAGAACTATTCGCAAACTTCTGTGCTTCAAATCAACTGGCTATAGGAGGAAGCATGTTTCCACATAAGAGAATACACAAGGCAACATGGATATCACCAGACCATAGAACAGAAAATCAGATCGATCATATATGCATAAAGAAGAAGTTTAGATCATCATTGCAGGATGTAAAGGTATATAGAGGAGCAGATGTGGCATCAGATCACCATCTTCTGATAGCCAAAGTAAAAATGAAACTCAAGAGATATGCAACAATGCAAAATTATAGACAACAGTTTAATGTAGGACAGCTAAGAAATCAAGAAACAAGAGACAAATTTGCGGTCACAGTATCCAACAAATTCCAAGTGCTCCAACAGTTGGAAGATGTAGAGAATACAGAAGACTATTGGCAACAAGTTAAAACGGTATGGAAGGAGACATGTGAAGAAATACTGGGGAAAAGGGAAAGACAACAAAAAGCATGGATAACAACAGAAACCATCAATAAGATAAAAGATAGAAAAAACAAGAAAGCAGAGTTAAACACAAGCAAAACCAGAAGTTCCAAAGCCAAGGCTCAAGAAGTGTACACAGAAGCAAACAAAGAAGTAAAAAGAAGTATCAAAAGAGACAAGAGGAAGTATATTGAGGAGTTGGCAAGAGAGGCAGAAGATGCTGCAGCCAAAGGAAATATGAGAGAACTGTATAGCAGCACAAAGAAGCTAACAGGGAAATACAAGCAAACAAGTTGCCTCATAAAAGATAAGAATGGGAAACTGCTCAGCAATATACAAGAGCAAATGAAGAGGTGGACAGAATATTTTTGGGGACCTTCTCAATAGACCAGCTCCACAAAACCCGCCGGACATCCAGCCAGCAGAAGAAGAGCTACAAATTAACGGTGAAAGACCAACGAAGGAAGAAATAAAGAAAGCCATAAAGCTTCTAAGAGATGGAAAAGCGTCTGGACCTGATAGCATTCCAGCAGAGGCCATCAAAGCAGATATCGACACGGCTACAGAGATGTTATATAAATTACTTGGTAAAGTCTGGGAAAAAGAAGAGATACCAGCAGAATGGAAGGAAGGATATCTGGTTAAGTTGCCTAAGAAGGGAAATCTACAAGAGTGCACAAATTATAGAGGAATAATGTTACTATCAGTGCCAGGAAAGGTATTGAACAGGATTATCCTTGAGAGATTAAAGGAGTCCATAGACAAGAAATTGAGAGATGAACAAGCAGGTTTTCGACAAAACAGATCATGTACAGACCAGATAGCCACTTTGAGAATAATAGCTGAACAAAGTCTGGAATGGAATTCACCACTATACATCGGATTTGTGGACTACGAAAAAGCATTTGACAGTGTGGACAGAGAATCACTTTGGAAATTGATGAGGCATTATGGAGTTCCCCTGAAAATCATTAATTTAATATAAAGAAAACCTATGAAGACATGACGTGCAGAGTTCTTCATGAAGGACAGCTTACAGAACCATTTGGGATAAGAACAGGAGTGCGACAGGGATGCCTCTTGTCTCCATTTCTTTTCTTGCTGGCAATAGATTGGGTTATGAGATCATCGACAACACACAACAGAAATGGAATCCAGTGGACTCTGACTAAGCAGTTGGATGATCTGGATTTTGCTGATGATTTGGCTCTCCTGTCCCATAACCGTAATCAGATGCAGGACAAATTGAAAACACTCGATGAGAGGTCACAGCAATTGGGTCTGAAAATACACAGGGAAAAGACAAAAATAATGCGAATAAATGCAGGTAATGAAAACAGGGTTGAACTTGAAGAAACGCCAATACAAGATGTAGAATCATACACATATCTTGGCAGTAATATAGACAAAGTTGGAGGGACAGACAGCGATATCAAAATAAGAATACAAAAAGCAAGAGGAGCTTTCATTGCATTGGGAAATATATGGAGATCAAGAGAAATAGGATCCAACACGAAAATAAGAATCTTCAACTCAAATGTGAAGTCAGTCCTATTGTATGGCTCGGAGACATGGAGAACAACAAAGACAACAACCAAAAAGCTACAGACTTTCATAAATGGGTGCTTGCGTAGAATAGAGGGATTAAAATGGTATGACAAGGTTACCAATGTGGAACTGATGACAAGAACTGGACAAGTGCCAGTGGAACAAGAGATGAGAAGAAGACGATGGCGATGGATAGGACACACACTGAGGAAACCTGTTGATAGCATTACAAGGCAGTCCTTGTTCTGGAACCCCCAGGGCAAGAGAGGCAGAGGAAGACCAAGAAGTACATGGAGAAGAGAGTTGGAAACAGAGGTGAAAATGATGAGGAGAACATGGAAAGAACTTGAGATGATGGCACGTGACAGGAGGACTTGGCATGTGTTTGTTGAAGGCCTATGCTCCTTTGGGAGTGGAGGGTTATGAAGAATGAATCTTCCTGAGACAGACTGTATGGAAGTGGTTTAGCTTCTTTACGTGGCGCCTGTATACAGTCCATGTTTCAAATGCATATAGCAGCACTGGAAGCACTGCATCTCTGTACACCTTCAGCTTTGTCTGTAGACTAATGCCACTTCGATGCCAAACGCTGGTGTATAGTCTGCCAAAGGTGCTGCTGGCTTTGGAGATCCTGGTGTTTACCTCATCATCAATGACAATGTTCTGGGATAGTGTGCTACCAAGGTATGTGAATCTGTTCACAACATTCAGTTTCTCACCATTTACCTTGATGACTGGCTCAGTATAAACTGTGCCAGGAGCTGGTTGGTACATGATTTCTGTTTTCTTCGTGTTGATGGTAAGCCCAAAGTTGGCGCAGGCTTCGGAGAATCTATCCACACTATGCTGCAGATCAGCCTCTGAGTCATTTGACTACACTGATTGCCAAAGGTAGTCCCAAAGTGATTAAATGGACACCGGAATGTGAAAGTGCTTTGATTAAATTAAAGGACGTGTTTTCAAAACCACCCATTTTATTGTTACCACATTTAAAGCTCCCATCATTATTCAAACAGATGCTTTCATGTGTGGCATAGGTGGCTGTTTGCTACAGTGGTACAGGGGTATGCCACATCCCTGTTATTTTATTTCCCGGAAATTGTCAGCTGCAGAACAGAAGTACGCGACGGGTAAACGAGAGCTTCTGGCTGTGGTCTGGTGCCTCGAAAAACTTTTCAGATACCTCATGGGCACCCACTTTTACGTCCAGACAGACCACAGTCCGCTGACTTACATAACGTCTCGAACACTTCGAAATGCTCGAATCCACAGATGGTACTTGCTGTTACAGGAGTTTGCTTTCACTATTCTGTCGATTTCTGGAACTGACAATCACCTGGCGGATTTATTATCACGAAACTGTGAATGATAGATGAACATTTTATAAGAGTGACATTTGTTATTATTCGTGCATTTGTTCAACGAATTTATTGATATATTGCCATACTTGCAGATTTTACTCTAAGTACTAAATTAAGTCTCTATATACTCTGTCTTTTCCACCGACCTCACACGTGCCACACAAAAAAAATTATTACGATATATTTATAAAAGTCCGTAACACTCAACGAGCCAATTTCTGTAGACCTATTTCATAAGCTATTTCCGGCGAAACTACTATCGTAGTTGCCCCAATATACACCATACGACAACAATATAAACCTGAAAAAACACAGACCATGTGGAAAGCCTCTTCCTATAGGTTTCCACTAGCCTAGTGTAGGTGGGTGTTGTTATCATCAGATATGCATGTGTATGTGATGGTCACATGTTTTTTTTTACATTTGTCAGTGTTACAGGTGTCTATATGCTGATACATTACTAAAGTTACAATAATATCATATATAAATACATCAACTATTTACACTCATGGTATGATGTCTTAGTTACCTTTACTTCCTCTGACTGTCAATTCAGCTCTGAAAAGTGCTGTAATCTGTCCGCTGAGTAAACTGATTTTGTGCGTGTGTGTCGATTTGTTGTTGTTGTTGTTGTTTTGATGAGGTGATGGGTGGAGAGCGGGCACTTAACAGCTTACCGTTATTGCCTCTTCTCGTTCCATCTTGGTCTACCCTGTTCAACCTGGAATTTGGTTATAATTGGGGTATTTAGTGTCATTTTATTTTTTAATTTTGTATTCAATTTAAATAGCTATTGTCTTTAGCAGTTGCTGATTTTAATTTATATTAGTATTTGTCCATTTTATTTTCTCTTTTGTATTGTTTCTTGATAACTATTGTTCTTTACACTTGGTTTTACTTTGTATTAGTATTTGTTCTTTTTGAGTTTTTTTATTTTTATTTATTTTTTATTTAATACCTTGTCTTTCCTTGTCCTATGAGTAGTTAGTAGGTTTTTTTTAAAATGTTGTGTTTTTTTGTTTTTGTTACTACCTTATATGTGTTCCTTTGTTTTATGTATATATCTTTTAAGTATTGATTGGGCATCTCTTGGGGCATCTATACTTAAAACCTTTTCACCTGTCAGGTCTATATTGTGATTTCTATAGTAAGTTTTTAATTCTAACCTTTGTTGTTCATACTTTTTACAGTGGATAAGGTAGTGGTCTATGTCATTCTCTTCCTGACATTCTTGGCAGTGTGGTTCTTCTATCATAAAGTATGCTGCACCGAGACGGAGACGCCATAGTTTTTTGTTTGATGGTATCTTTAATTCTTCTCTGACCTGGCACGTCCTCGTTGGTTCTTTCAGCAGTTTGAACGCGTGTCTGCCTTTTCTACTTTTCTTCCATGTTGTCTTCCATTCCTCGTTTATAGTTATCTTCGCTTGGCTCTTGATCTCCGACCTTCCCAGTCCTGCTCTTATATTGTTTTTACTTATTCTTCCATTCTTGGCGTTCTGATCTGCCAACTCGTTACCATTAATACCTATGTGTGCTGGAACCCACACTAGCCTCACACAACATCCTCTGTTCCCTAGTGATGTATTAATTGCAAGAATTTCTTCCTTTATGTCTGGCCGGCTACATTTACCTGGGTGTTCTAGTGCTTGTAGTGATGATAGTGAGTCTGTAAATATCGTAACAGCTTCTGGTGGGTTATCTTCGATTATTTCTAAACTTTTAAGAATTGCTACCATCTCTGCGGTAAAAATCGAAGCCCCTTCAGTTACACTGTGGCTCTTTTTTATTCCCCATTGTGGTATTACAACTCCGGCACCTAGTTGCCCACTATCACCCTTGGATCCATCAGTGTAGACGGCCAGACTTTGTTTAGTTAGTTGATCTATGAACTTTCTACTTTTCATTTTGGCTTCCTTGTCTTCTATGTTTTGTTTGATCTTTTCAGTAAGTGAGTAGTCTATAATTTGTGTTTTTAATTCCCAGGGTGGTATTTTGCTGTTATATTTATTACTATTTTCAATTGTGTTTGATAGTTCTTTGAACTGCGTTAGGTCTTCTATAGTTCTCCACCCTGTTGGGTTTAAATTTCCTTTGCTGAATATCATACCTACTGTTTTGTTTACATTAATTTGGAAGCCCCAACTTTTCATCCACTCTGAAACTTTGTCTATTTGATTTTGAAGTTTTTTGTAAACATGGTCCAAGTTTTTTCCAGATCGCCAAATGGCACAGTCATCTGCAAATTGTGATACTGCATTCTTTATGTCGTTAAATTCATCTGCTAAGTCATTTACAGCTATAGTGAAAATTGAAGGTTAAATCACTGATCCCTGAGGAATCCCATTCTGTTGTTCATATATATCTGACTTATCATTGTTTACCTGTACAGCAAAATACCTGTCCTGTAAAAAGTTTTCTATATACCTATAGGTTTTACCAGTAATGCCAATCTTTTTCATTTCGTAAAGAGCTCCATCTCGCCAGCATTCATCATATGCTCTTGCGACATCTAGAAATCTGCTACTGTTTTCTCTTTTCTCTTGAACCCTAGCTTTACATCGTGTTCTAATCTTATTAGCTGGTCTACTGTACTTCTGTCTGCTCTAAACCCTGACTGGTTTGGGCTATATAACTGATTTTTTTCGAGGTAGAATTTAACTCTTTTGTTAACAACAGTTTCCAGTATTTTACCTAGTTGGGATGTTAAGGAGATAGGCCTATATGAACTTACACCATGGTGTAGTGGTGTTGATGGTATTGTATGATGGTGATATTACTAAATGTAATTGTATGAGGCCAGCTGTGAAGGCTCCTGAGATAAAATGTAGTTGTGAATTGTCAGAAGGCCTTTCTTGCTACCACTACGACCTCACACTTAATTTTTTTTTTTAAATGAATGTGGCTACGTAAAGTGTCTAGGGTTATGATATGTAGTGTGGTGTAATAGGTTATAGATATACCCACAGATATTTAACAAGACTAATAATATTAATAAATGTTAAAATACACTGAACTAACTCACGTGTGTAAATTTTTTGATAAAATTATATTACATTTATTTTGTTCTGGATCAATTTTTTTAGGTTGACCAGAACTTAAAAGATTTAGAGATTATGAAGGAAATGCATGGAATATTATATCATAAATGCAATAGTGTACATATATATGTACTATACTAGTTAGTTTTATTAAAATGTTCTAGTAGTCATCTACTTGGGAGGATATTTAATGTTTGTGCTGTTGGGGTGGCCTCATCACACCTGTCTATATTGACTACACAGTGTCCAGAAAATGGTGGGAATTTTTATTAGGGTATTAGTAACTAAACGGGGTTGGTGAATGTCCAGCAGACCAGAGGCTCACTCATCTTTTAGTTGTAGCTCTGGTGCTGAAATCTGGTGGTCCCACCTCTCTGTGCTGGCGGGCAATAATGGTGGTCTCTGTCACAAGTACTGCACAGATACACTCGAGTAAAGTCACCAACTGAATAGTCACTGCTTGGTTGACAACAGAAACTCGCAGCTCTGCAATCAAAGTATGGGCCATGTGTCAAAATCTATTCTCTACCCACGTCTGGACACAACACTGACACAACAACCACATCATACAGACAGGTCAGATCTCTCTGACCAAACAGCACATTTACCATGGTGGTTTTACATCAGATAGATCCTCCCAGACTATAGGTTCTGAAAAAAATATTTATTAGTTGTCTGCCCTAAAAGAGGATAGGTAATATGTTTCATTATTCTCAACACTTGATCTGTCTTGCATAATCCTTGCTGGAGTTTATGTACATTGTTGGTCCCTAGACCCTGACTAGGGCGGGGGGTCTAGAGCAAATCCCTACTTGTTTGTAAGGCTAGATTTCGATATGGCAGTATCAAATCACTCAAACATGAAACAATATTCAAAATATATAAGGAAATAATTTCAATCTTACCAGATTATGAATAAATAACACAGAACTGCTAGCAAAACTCAGCTGAGCTGCTGGCTATAGTATGGCGTCCCTAAATTTCTTACACTTTCTTTCATATGGAAATCACCACACTTTAAAATCTGTGTCTATCACTGAACAACTATTGAAGAATGGCCCCACTTTCGCGTCTGAGCGCTAATGATATGATTGTCTGTGGCCAATCACTGCCTAGGTTTATTTTTTTCAAATTTCCTACCATAAAGTCATTTCAGTCATGCTTCAGTCAAGTATGGATGGTTATCTGTTAGTCTGTCCGTCTCTACTTGTGTTTCTACAAAATGTACTCGATTTTTGAACCAACCTTTCTCTCCCCTCCAAAATTTTGTCGTTAAAAGTTATTTTTAGACACAGCCCCCACAAATATCCCTTCTCTTCCATACTACGTAGATTTGAACACCTGCGTTCGAGGTCGTGTTTTTTTGTGCAATTAGCGACACTTTTAGATTCAATACAGTCTGTCGATGATGTGAACAACACTGTCTTTTGTCATTATCTTCAATATTATCTATCCGTCTGTAAAAGTAAGAACATATTAGTTCACTGCTCAGAATAGGCCATCCGGCCAGCTAATTTTTATATTCCTAACATTAATATTAAGAAAAAAGTACTTTTTAATTTTTGTAATATTCCTAACATCTGCGTTTTAGCCGCTGAATTCAAATCAAGGGCTTGGTATTGCAAAAGCGTCCAATAAATGACTGTGGCGTATTATATCTAAGGTCCCTTCTGTCGAGTTGCTTACTTTTTATGTCAACTTGGGAAACGTGACTTTTCTCCGTTTCCCCCCCAATTGCAGCTCCTTAGCCTTTCTAGTCTCACGCAATCTTTCCAGTCATATTTTTTTCCTTTTTGATCCGCCGTTCCCCTCCTGTTTAGCAAGTCAATTATTATGGAGGATGATGACCCGCGGTCTAGGCGATCATGTACTATTCGCAGCCTACGCATTATGTTTTTATCCTTAAATGTTATCTTTGGAGGGATTTTACCGTTGTATCTCTGTCAATTTCACTACACATGGGCTTCCTTATTTGGTTTTAGGATGGGTACTATCATAGCTACTTTCCAAGCTTTTGGTATCTTTCCTAAGCTCCACATTTTGTTATAAAGGAAAGTTATTATGTTTATAGTTCTTTTGGGTACTTTCTTAAGGATTTCATAACTAAGTATATCTTGCCCTGAGGCAGTATTAGATTTATCTTTTATTGCATTAGTTACTTCTTCCTCTGTTATATCAGCACCTAAATAGTTTGTTTCATCTATCTGGTCTGGTAGTTTTTTTTTTTTTTTTTTTTTTTTTTTTTTTTTTTTTGCGTACGCCCGCTAATACTCGAGGCGAAATCTCAGGTTATTATTTACGTCTAACCTGACATTGATTTTACGTGAGTATCCCTTTATTTCTTGTACAGAGACAGATGTCCCTCGCCATTCAGGCAAATACTCGCCGATTTCGGAGGTACCCATTGCAGCTGGGTCGGCTCAGGAGCCGCCAGTCCCTGGTCGACGACACTCCTTCAAATGTCACGCCAGGTCTCGAGTTAATCCAGTCCAAATCCCGGTCGACGAAAAATCCTCAAATGCCGTCGCCCGGGTTTGATCCTGTATCACCCGGTCGCCAGAGCGGTGTTGTAACCACTACGCTAGCGCGGCTCCCGGTAGTTCTTTTGAAAACTGTATCCTAAGTCTTTCTCGTCTCTCATTTTCTTCCTGTCCAAGACTACTTTTTGCACTGACTTTATAGAAATACTCAGCAAGGGCATTAGCTTTTTCGTTATCTGTTTCTGCTCTCTTTGGTAGTTTGATTGTTGGCATTATTGTTTTCTTATTGTTCCCTTTGATTGCCTTAAGCTTTTTCCATACTTCTTTAATTTGAGTGCTAGGTTTAAGTGACTGACAAAACTCCTTCCAGTTAGTTTCTTTGGCTTCAAATATTATTCTGTTAGATTCAGTCCTAATAAGTGTATACTCAACATTGTTTTCTTCTGTTCTGTTATTTCTATATTTTTGTAAGGCCCTTTTTTTTCTCTCATGAATTTCTGTACAGCTTTTATTCCACCAGGCAACTGGTTCTTTATTCCATTGAGTTTCTCTTTTCTTATTAATGTTATTTATTGGTTTAAGGTGTTGTGGCATATTTTTATTTGGTATATATTTTATTGCTATTTTCAGAATTTCATTGGTCAGTGTTTCTGCCCAAAAGTCAGTATCATCTGATTCCATGTCTTTATATTCCATCCCCTCCAGCTCTGATTGGAAAGCTTCCCAGTTTGCTTTTTTTATAGTTGAAAGTCGGTTTCTCTGGTTCTGGGTTCGGACTGACATTTTCATGAATGGTTATTATAATGGGCTGATGATCTGAGTTTGTGTCTTGTAAAACTTCCCAATTTACATTCGCTAGGTTGTTAGTTGCTATACTTATGTCTATTGCTGAGTCTGCCCTGTTAGCTTGTGGATTAATTCTAGTTGCAGTTCCATCATTTAGTATTAGTAGTTCATTGTTTTCTATGAAGTCAAATAGGCATTTTCCTGCATTGTCTGCATGTTGTACACCCCAATCATAATGATGGGAATTAAAATCGCCTACTATGACTGTTTTGGGGCCTAGTCTGGTGCTTATGGATAGTATTTCTTCATCTGTAATTGTGCCATCTTTAGCGTATACATTTAGGATTGTTATATTGTTTGGTTCAGCTGCTATAGTAACCTGGATACCTTCTATATTGGTTGTATTAAATACTTCCCAGTCTATAATTTTAAATTTTTCGCTAACTAAGACTGCGATACCACCTCCTCTACCTTGTTTCCTATCGTGCCTAAGTATCTTAAAGCCCTTACAGCTATATCTACTGTTTGGGTTTAAATGGGTCTCTTGAAGAGCATATATAGCTGTAGTTCCTCCTGTCTCTGCTAGTAGGGGGTGCAAAATTATTTTTGATACCCCTACAATTCCACTGTATAATTCTAAATCCGTTGAACTTTAACATCATCTAGTATCCCTTTTATTTTGGTTAAACTATCAAATTTGCTCTTATTCTGTATTTCCTGTACTCGTGGGCCCATTATCAACCATGTTTTCAAGAAATTCCTCATTCAGACTTGTCATTTTGTACCTAATTTTTTCCATTAAGTGTGGTAAAAGTACCTCAACTTGTTCTTTGATAGTTTCTTCTAGGTTGCTTCTGTTTTCCTGTTGCCTTATGATCTTTTTGACCACTTTCCTATTTTCATCTAATACTACATTCGCTTCTCTCCCTATGTTAACCTCCCGTCTTTCACTTTCCATTCTTTTTAGTATTATTTCATTTTCCTCTTTTAGTTCAGACAGTTTGACTAGTATTATTTCATTTTCTTCTTTCAGTGCAGTCAGTATAGCTACATCCTGGGAAATTTGGTGCTGTATGGCTTTCACTTCTTGAAGCAATGCCTCTGCACTTTTCTGCGCATTCCCATTTTCCAATGTTGTAGCTGAACTGTCTGGCTGGCTGTTTTCTGTTGTTTTGTTAGTTACTTTCAGATCTTTTTCTTTTGACAGCTGCGTTTTAATAGTTTTATTTTCTTCTTTTACAGACTTGATTTCTTCTGCAACTTTACTGTTTGTGTTTTCTTTTATTTCTTTAATTACTGTTTTAAATGGTGTTCTTGTTAAGATGGATCCTTTTAGGGCATGTTTGGTTTGCTGGTACACTGGACAGCCCTGATACCTGGCACTATGGTTCCCTTTGCAATTGATACACTTTCTGTTCCCATACGCCTTTTTGTAGTCGGTATCTGCCTTTGCCTTTTCACACTGTGTAGAGGGGTGATTACTGGAGCAGTATATACAAACTGTTCTCCCCTTACAATTGTTCCTTCCGTGGCCGAATTTCAGACAGTTGGAGCACTGTAGCACAGGGGGAATGTAAGCTTCGGTGTGCTTCGTGGTTTTCCCAAATAGTAGCGTTTTAGGGGTTTCCCTCCCTTCTGCCGTTATTATAACCACTGGGGTTACAATACTCCCTTTCACCATTATTCTGTCCACGTGTACCAGCTTTATGTCTGCGTTATGTTTTGCGAGAATGTTCATAACTTCCTCGCTTGAAAGGTTAGTGTTTATCCCTTTTAAAACACATCTACTGGTCTCTTTTGCTAGCTCTATCTTTACTTTTATGTCGTGTGCAAGAGTCACTGTTTTTGCTTCTACTTTGATTTCTTCTAACATCTCTTTTATTCTGTCACTCTGATTTGGGGTAATTATTATGCCAAAATGGGTTTTTGAAATTTTGGCTATCGCCTTTTTGCCTAACACAGGATCAAGGATGTTTATAATTTTGTCTTCATCTAGTGCCTTGATCTTGACAGCCTCACCAGCTACTTGCGTTATTTTTAAACGACTTATGTTTACTACATCTTTATTTTTGGGAGCTGCCTGGGTTGCTATATGTCTTGAGTCTTTTTTGGTACTTTCATTGCTATTTTTTTGGTTAGTATTTTCTTCTAGTTTATCATGGCTGGTGTCCCTACCTTGGTTTTTAACTGCTTCTGCCCACGTTTTGCCTTCCTTTGTTGTTTTTACTTCTGAGCCTCCTTCCAGTTTTTCCCTTATTGTCTCTATCCTGTCCTTTATTTCTGTGTCTCTGATTTCAGTGTTCGTGGTCCTGTTTTTTTCCGTCAGGTTTGGTGTTTTGTCCTTTTCATTGACTTTTCCTTCCCCGGACTGTTTCCTGGTTAATGGTGCCATTGTCCCTGACTAGTTTGAATTTTTCCAGGTACCGGTAACTTTAATATATTTGCTTTAGGCCTACTTAAATTATATTTTGGTGGCTGGATATTATTATTAATAATGTTTGGGTTTTATTTTTCCTCACTACAATTCTTAAATTATTCAAATATTAATTGCAATAGTTAAATAGGCTAGTCCCCTTATACTTATTATTGACTGCAATGATCTAGTACTTACTTCACACTATAAAGGAAATCACCGCTTAAATTATGTCTATCAAGATGGCTGTCAAATCTCACCCAAGCAAGTGTCACTTGGCGCTTGGATCTACTTAAGTTATAATACTATTTCTAGCTATCAATTAGGCTACCTAGTCACCTAAACTTAACAGCAATAAGCTAATACTAAAGATAGATGGAAAATTTATTAACTTATCTGAAGACTTGAGTAGTTTGATGAATTCGGTTTTTGGTTCATTTATTTGGAGCCTTGAACAATTTATATGCATGTCTGCCCTTCAGGCTTCCATCCCACTCTACTGTCCATTCCTCGGTTATTATTCTTTTAATTAAGCTTTTGATCTCTGTTTTACTCATCCCCACATTTATTTGATTTCGATTATTTCTACTTTTCTTAGCTTCTTCATCCGCCTTTTCATTTCCTTCTATGCCAATGTTAAAGAACAAATGTTAATATGTTATGTATTATTGCCACACACAGGCATTTCCATTGTTATTGAGGAAATATGTCTATTTGTGGTAACTCATGTAACTTTTTAACTTATATTGAACGCTGCATATGTAATACGTCACCGGTTGTCAATGACGTAACGCGTTTGCGCTAATTAATTCTAACGGCTAATATTTGTGGCCTTTACTTCAAGTCGTCCAAGTAAGACGTGTTTTTCAAGCTCCCAGAATTGTGGAGGAATATTATATATTTAAGTGGCATAAACTTACTTCGAAGGCCGCCACTATGTTTTCTAAAATGGTCCTGAACTTATACAGAAGTTCCACCTCTTACAGAGAAGTATAACTCAAGTACAGCCATGCGCTACTTAACGTCCACGATACGTTCTGTGAAATAGGATGTTATGCAATTAGGACGTTGTGCGAACACCATACTTTATACTTAGCAAAGTTATATGGGATATTGTAGTGTACCTGTAATGACTAAATAGCCAATATACTGTACACATATGATAATGTATTTTCGAAAGTTCACATTAAAATAACGATAGTAAGAACAGTACAATACATACATAGGCCAGTAACATAGGCGTTTATTATGACTATCAAGACATATGTACTGTATTATAGGTTATATATGTTCTGTACCATTATACGCCTGGCATCACAATCGCTTTGTACTGTATACAAGAGACATGAGATACACGTGTTGCGTGCAGGAAGCTGTTACTTTCGCTACGTCCGGTTACGTCATCTTCATCCTGTTCTCCGATCGGGATTTCTGAACTCTATTATAACCTTATGGGACCTCGGACGTTTATGCGGTCGGACGTTGTCCGAACGGACGTTATGCGGCGCATGACTATTTTATATTCACGTTTTCTGGTCCACATTACTTGGGTGTCTTTGCCTGACACGCACATCTTAGTACAGCGGCAGACGATAATTGAGACGATATACTTGTATATTGATGTCTAACTGCTATGAATGCCTATATATATATATTATGGACTGACTATGCATATGTATATTATTGAGGAGACTTCATTCAATACTCTCCAACTATGCCATTGTTCCTGAGTTGAATAAATGTTAAGCGAAACGTATCGTGGACCCACTACAAGATGTCTTGTGTTCTTCGGCCAGTTATGTCCTGTGATGACCATACCCGTGTCCATTCGTGTTGTCAGCATGATGTATGAACGTTAACAATACTTTATACAACAAGAACTAAACGAAACAAACAAGAAAGAAAACTGTGATGTAATAGCCAACATGTGAAGGTATCCAAGCTTTTAGAACAGAACATCCTCTGGAGCATAAGTAAGTATTTGCCAGTAATATTTCTTCTGCTGTATCAGGTCTACTGCATTCTCGTAAGTTTCTTATAGCTTGAATAGCAGAAAGTGAGTTTGTTAATACTGTCAATTTACGAGGAGGGTTGTTAGAGAAGATTTCAAGAGCTTTCAGAATTGCAACCATCTCTGCTGTGAAAACAAATGCATTATCTGTTATGCTATATCCCGCTTGATGCTAGTCTTTCTGCTTTCTCGTGACTACATACACCTGCATGACCACATACACCTGCATGACCACATACACCTGCATGACCACATACACCTGCATGACCACATACACCTGCATGACCACATACACCTGCATGACCACATACACCTGCATGACCAGGACAGTAGATCCACACCAGCTCATGCAGACTCAACGCTTCTATGAATTTTTTTTCCATTCATGCCGTATCCAACCATTCTGAGCCTCTCTAAGCATGGACTGAGAGTCTGACACAATGACTGCCTTCGTTAATGAAGTTTCAGTTATCGACATTAAGGCTGGAGAATCTGCCTCTACCTCGATTCTCATGCTGGAGGTTATCTTGTAAGCCCCGCTATGTTCGTCGACGATTCTGCCCTTTACCCAAGCAGAGAAGCCCCAACCTAAGTTCTCACCACAGATCACAGGCCCATCTGTATACACAATGGCATAATTATACAGTGCATGATCTAAGTTGACAGACGAACTAACAATATAGTAATTGGGAATGTGAAGGTCTGATGCTGTTCATACAAAGCATATAACTTTTGACAGGTGAAAGACAATTAAATATTTGTTAAAGTCAGTTATATAACTGGAACCACCAGGCCTTCACACCCCTTCCCCTTAATATTATTCTTGTTTGGAGTTTCTGCTTGATTTTATTCGGTTTTATCTCGTTTTTGTTTGGGGGGAGGGGGGGGGGGTGGTTAACATACAAGCATAATTGGTAATTGTGATTTGCCCTATTTACAATTATTTGACAAGTATGATGCCACTTTCCATTTCGGCAGTTATTCATATTATTTCTTCTTCTTCTTCTTCTTCGTTCGTCCTGAAAAGGACGGTGGTTGCGTTGTGTCTGTTTACGCCTAAGCTGTGATATCTGCACCTTTCGGTCGACACATCCGACTTCTGCACGGCATTTTTTAGGACCGGGTTTGCCTTCCCATTTCGATCCACATTCGCTCAGCCAGACTGCACAGCTGCAGACTGTTTCCAGGACCACCACGTGGAGGTGGAGTGCGGTCTTGACCAGCTCTGGTTCGCTGGTCCTGACGCAGGCAGTCAAGCTATGAGTCGCTGACTGCGGTCTCTATTGCTGCGACTTGAGGTCCCATTCATATTATTTGACATTGAAAACAATATATATCCTAATTATAAGCCATCGGAGGTTGAACGGGATATTTTCATTAAAAAAAGATATATAAAAAACTAACTAACAAAGTTTAAGAACACTTCGGAAGTTTTTAGAAAAGACTGACATCAGACAGAAATTTGATTTCGCCCTGTGAAGGATTCGAACAGGTTTAACATTTTACATAGCATATCCTGTTGGCTTTTTCATGTACGAGATACAATGAATTAATTTTAAATTACTTTAAACCGTACGGTAAGGTTGTTTGGCGAAGCTATCTACATCCGTATCGAAAGGACACGTGATGTCTATTAATAGGCATAGCAACGACACGTGACCGCATCGGAAACTGAAAGTAAGAATTGTAACTTTCTCTGAGTGAAGTGTGTGATCCGCTGTAGGCCTAGGCCTAATTGTAGAAAAAGTACTCAGTAAGTAAATTATCGAGTGTGCAAATATATTACTGTTGTACTATAACAAATTGTGAAGGTATTTGAATATGAAGGGCCTGCGGGTTGTTAGACGAAGTTAGGCGAGCTGCAGAGCTGTTTCTTGGGAAAACGACAAAAGACTGGCTAAAGGCCGGCAGTGTTGGTGGTAGTGAGAATTATGTTGCTAAATAACCAATTTTTTTTAAACACTTTCACAGTTATAGGAGCCAGCAATATTGTTAACATGACGAGCAAGTATAGACGAACAGTGGAAAATATTTAAAGACTTAGTTGAACAAACAGGAAGAGAATTAATGCAAAGAAAGAAATAATAAATGGGAAACGGAAGTATTAATGAAGACAAATACTTTGTTCAACCGCTGATAGGTTATAGTTAAGATAGTGTCTATAATAATAAAATATATGTTCAGTTGCACATGCTTGATTTTGGTATTATCCCTCCAGGCCAATTATTGATATGCCTAAATGAAAATTTCCAAATTGTGTGTTTTTGTTTTATTTCGTGTACTAAAATGTAGACTCTTTATAAAATATGATGTATAATTTATTTAAATGGAGATACTTCCTATTCAATAAATCTTTGTCACTGAACAGAAGAAAAAGGGTTCTGATGCATTACATTAGACCAGTAATATTGTATGGAAGTGAGTCCTGGTATTGAGTAAAAAAAAATCATTGAAGACAACAAAGATGTGGTTTCTCAAAACAAAAAAAAAACAAACAAAAGTGTTAAGAATTCCATGGACAGCTAAGAAAACTAACGAAGAATGTTTGAGAACAGTTAATGAACAAAGAAATAAAATGATAAGACAATCAACATTTATTGGACATGTGATGACAACAGGAACACTTGCAAACATAAATCGAGGTAGAGAAAAGACGGAGAGAAAAGATAATGGCTACCTTGACCTTGACACTGTAGGTCAACAATAGAACTGATGACAGGGAGAGATCAACAATGAAACTGATGACAAGGGAGAGATCAACAACGGAAATGGAGAGCACACAAAAAATCCAGATCTGTGGAGGAACAGTCACCTAGACCACTAGGCATGATGCAGGACTTTATTTGGAGGAGGAGAAATAGAAGAAGACAGAGAAAAATAATGCATAACTTGATACCATGGCATGAGAAGAGACCAAGAACAGAACTAATGAGGAGCATACAAAAATTGAGGTCTGTGGGAAAAACAGAATTACCTACAGCTCCAGGCATTGAGACCTGACTTGACCTGATACACAGCAAGTGAATTTTTATATATCTGTATGTAGCAGGGCTGTAGAATCAGAGTCATGGAGTCCCATCATTTTTTAGTGGATTTGGAGTTGGTAAAAAGTGTGTGAACTCAAGACTCCCAAATTTTATGACTAGTAAAAAACTGGAGGTGGACTTCTAAAATGTCAGGAGTCAGAGTCTGAAAATGTTTTGGCCGATGCCACAACCCCTGGTATGTAGGAGTAGTGGTCCCTGAGTTGTCCCCACGGATCTCTGACGACACAAACATAGAATAGGACAACTACTTTCTCAGGCTTGTCGTAAGAGGTGACGCAGCATGTTGTAAGATGTGACTAATGTGACGCAGTACTTGAGGTTGACATGACCTCGTCATGTAAGACTAATTGTCATAGAGACCACTACTACAAGAGCACATGAATACTTTGATACGGGCTTTCTGCCCGGGGGAGGGGGGGGGGGGTTCTGTGCTTCATAATGGGCAAAGAGGGAAGAAAGGGGAGAGAAGGAATGCAGTAGTTAATTATACATAATTAACTAGTCGGGATGGAGCCGCGCTAGCGTAGTGGTTACCACACCGCTCTGGCGACCGGGTGATGCAGGATCAAACCCGGGCGACGGCATTTGAGGATTTTTCATCGACCGGGAATTGGACTGGATTAACTCGAGACCTGGCGAGAACATTTGAAGGAGTATCGTCGACCAGGGATTGGCTGCTCCTGAGCCGACCCAGCTCTGATGGGTACCTCTGAAATCGGCGAGTATCTGCCTGAATGGCGAGGAACACCTGTCTCTGTACAAGAAAAAAGGGATACTCACGTAAAATCAATGTCAGGTTAGACATTAATAATAACCTGAGATTTCGCCTCGAGTATTAGCGGGCGTACGAAAAAAAAAAAAAAAAAACTAGTCAGGATATGTGTTATGTGTAGTTGATCCTTACATGCCACCGGTTCGAGGTTCCGTCAGCTCTTTCTCCTGTTTCTTTCCCTGTTTGCTCCTTAAAGAGCACAGAGTCGCAGTTGTACCTGCCTCTTCGCAGGAAGCCTGCACTGAAACATGTATAGCAGACATGGTTTCTGTAGCAGTTAGACTTACATGATGAAGCTGCCAACACCAAACACAGCCTTGACCTAGTTGCCTAATGTGAATTTTCTGCTGTTTAGCTTACGAACATGTCTGTCAGCGTACATTTTAATTACATTTGCAGTTTTTATTTTATCCATTGCCACCATACTTCCTGTTCACTATGCATAAAATCAACAACATAATTGATAGAGCAGGTCTGTGATTGGCTGAAAGTTGTAGAGGGAGAAAACACCAGTCTTAGCCAGCATTACGTTTGCAGAAGTGAAAGTAGAACCATGATGTTTTGTGCATTCTACTCAGGTTTATTTTAGCATAAATTTAGTGAAAGACATTAACAGTATAATATTCAGTAGGCCTGTTGAGTGGAAAAATCATCATCATCAGCTACCATCTCCACATTGAAGGATGCCCGAAATGGATCTCCAACATATTCTGTCTGTTATCTAGATGGTGCACTGTGATAGACTCTTTGCCATCCATCTCTTGATGTTACTTTCCCACTTATAGCACAGACTTCCCCTTGCACGTTTGCCTTCAACTCTCCCTGTTATTATGGTCTTCTACAAGGTGTTATGTCTTTTTATGTGACCAAAATATTTTAGCTGCCTAATTTTGATCTCGATCATTAGTTCTCCTTTCATAACTAGATTTTCTAGGACATTCCTTATTTGTTTTCTTCTCTTTCCATGAGATGTACCCCATTCTTTTATATATCCACATCTCGAGAGCCTCAATTATTTCTTTCAACTGCTTATTCATTGTCCATGCTTCTACACCATACAGTAATGAAGAATATAACACTTTATGGTTCTCAGTTTTAATTTGTGAAAAAAATATGTTCATTACATTAAACCTTTTAAAAAAAATGTAAAACAGAGGTATTAAAAAATAATTTTAATTACAATAAATGAATTAGAGAAAGATAAAGTAAACCAGATTAAAGCAAGTAACTAAAACCCTGTTGTGGCCTTCCATAGTGACTCTTGCTTTCCGATTGTGTAGGAACGACTGGATCCATTTTCTCATATTACCCTTGATTCCGTTCCTTTGCAGTTTTACTATTAACCCGTCTTTCCATACTTTGTCAAAAGCTTTTGGAGATCTATCCATAGGGTAAAGACTATCCTCCTAAAACATGGAGTTCCTCAAGGCTCAGTATTGTCTCCCACCCTGTTCCTTGTATTCATCAATGACCTCATCCACGATCTGCCACAAGGTGTGAGAGCTGCCCTATACGCTGACGACTTGGTGGTGTGGTGTGTAGAAGAACATCTAACTATCGCTAATAAGCGAATACAAAGGGCAGCAGACAACATAGCAGCATGGGCAGAGAAATGGATGGTGCAGATCAATGCTGAAAAATCCTCAACAACATTTTTCACGCTCTCAAACAAAGACAAAGCAGGAGATATACGACTTGGAAATATACATGTCCGAACAGTCGAGGAACCGGTGTACTTGGGCATTACATTAGATAAGAGAATGACATGGAGGCACCACATCGAGAGAACAGAGGCCAAAGCGAGAAGAAAACTTTCCATACTGAGGAAAATAGCTGGATCAAGTTGGGGAGCTAACGAAACAACACTAAAGAAAGTGTATACAGGTGCAATAAGACCTATATTAGAGTACGGATCAGCAGCATGGTCTACAGCAGCCAAATCACACCTACAAGCCTTAGATAAGGTACAAAATCAAGCGCTTCAGTTGATCATGGGTGCTATGAAGACCACACCAATAAATGAAATGGAAAAAATCACAGGCATTCCACCTCTATTATACAGACGAGACACTAAGACCCTGATCCAAGCAGAAAAGTACAAGAACATGCCCGCACATCCAATGAAAACTAGATTTGGAGATTTAGCCAGTGGGAGGTTGGAGAGAAGCAGTTTTGTGCATCGGTCCAAAAAACTAATTAGAACATACAAGGATGAACTACCAGACATCACTAAGGAAATAACTCCCACACTCCTCCCAACCCCATGGGAACAACATCAAAATTTCAGCATTAAGACCTCCATAACTACCACCTGCCCCATGGGAGAGCTAAATACTCTCCAAAGGAAAATAGCAGCATGTGACATGATTGAAGAACTATACCCCAGAGAAGCATGGATCCAAGTATATACTGATGGATCTGCAACCAGAGCAGTGAAGAGCGAAGGCGCAGGAGTTTATGTGGTCTATCCAGACAAAGAAAACGAATCCACCTGCTCACCTACTGGAATATTCTGTTCAAACTACGCTGCTGAAGTACAGGCCTTAAGCATTGCTGCAGGAATAATAAATAACACAATAAGCCAATGTCAGCAGGTTGTATTCCTTACCGATGCAATGTCAGTTCTGCAAGCCCTCAACAGTGATAAACTGCCAGAATTAAACAAAGTCCTATGCGAAGTAAATATCAAAAGAAGGGTAGTGCTACAGTGGATACCATCACACTGTGGCATACCAGGAAATGAGAGAGCAGATACGTTAGCAAAAGAGGGAGCAACACAGGAACAAAAAGAACAAACAATCACATTCCAGGAAAAGAAAACCCTTATCAAGGCCATCAGGAAAATTGACCAACAAAGAGACAACTATCACTATCTTGATCGAGCAAAAAGGTGATCCTGTTCCGTATTAGAACAGGACATAACAGACTGAACAGTCACTTATACAGACTGAGATTGGTCCCATCACCCCTATGTACGTGTGGACAGGCAGCACAGACAGCCGAACACATCTTGCAAGACTGCCACATGCTTAGTCAATTGCAAACTGAACATTGGCCCACAGAGACGCACTTCCACACAAAGCTGTTTGGGAGTCTTGACGAACTTTCAACCACAGCAACATACATCCAGAGAACCGGACTTCTTGTGTAGACAATTTCTAAACAACAGTGAACGAGAAGAAGAAGAAGAAGACTAAAACCCTAAAGTATAAAGAGAGATACATGAAACAAAAGGCAGAAGGTACTCCATATTCTTCTTCTTCCTCGTTCATCCTGAAAAGGACGTTGGTTGCGTTGTGTCCTTTTACAGCATGGCTGCGATATTTGCGCCTTTCGGCCGACACATCCAACTTCCGCACAGCATTTTTTGGGACCGGGTTTGCCTTCCCTCTTCGATCTCTACTCTCTCAGCCAGACTGCAGTGATGCAGTCTGTTTCCAGGACCACCACTTGGAGGTGGAGTAGGGTCTTGGTCAGCTCTGGTTCGCTGACCCTGACGCAAGCAGTCAAGCTATGAGTCGCTGACTGCATTCACTTTTGTTGCATCTTGGGTCCCGTACTCCATATTATCTATAGAAATTATGAAATGCCATAATGACCAAAAACAAAAAAATAAAAATGAATTAGTTACAGTTTCTATAATTTTTTTTTTTTTTTTTTCCTGCTTCACAGAAGTTGAGTAAACATGGGCTTACATTCAGACAATGTTCACGACGTTGCCAGTGTCTCAAACTTCAGAGATGTCAAAACAACACATCTTCACCTGGATCTGAAAGTGAGCTTCGAGGATAGGTTAATAGATGGCTGGGCAGAGCTGTCTTTTATAAGTCTCAAGGATGATCTCAAGACAGGTCAGTTAATAGGTTGATAGATGGCTGGGCAGAGCTGTCTTTTATAAGTCTCAAGGATGATCTCAAGACAGGTCAGTTGATAGGTTGATAGATGGCTGGGCAGAGCTGTCTTTTATAAGTCTCAAGGATGATCTCAAGACAGGTCAGTTGATAGGTTGATAGATGGCTGGGCAGAGCTGTCTTTTATAAGTCTCAAGGATGATCTCAAGACAGGTTAGTTGATGGGTTGATAGATGGCTGGGCAGGGCTGTCTTTTATAACTCTCAGGGATGATCTCAAGACAGGTCAGTTGCTTCTTCTTGTTCTTCTGGTACATAACAAATGGCATAGGTGATTATGTCTCTCCATAACTTCCTGTCTTTATAGCTCTTTATCAGATTGGTTGTTGTCTCCTATTATGTTAACTCTTAGTATACGAGCTAATTTCATGACTACCATTACAGATTTTGCAATAAATAATTTATTTATAAAGATAACATAAAGTGTTATATATCAAAATTTGAAGAAATGAAACTCCTATATCATGCACGTAACTAAATTGTTCAGTGGTTTTAAACATGCATTCACCTATACATTTTCGCTATTGACGGGGATCGATCATCGGCCTTTCTAAGAGGCCGCTCGTATACTAAGAGTTAAACTGTCCATTATCCTCTCTCTTTGTCATCCACTATCACTTTTTTGTTGTCTTTAATCTTTCCTGGTCATGAATTATTCCTGCTTTCCTCTTTTCATAACCTGTCTAAAGAAAGTGAAGTGAATATAAGCTTCCTTTCTGCATTTGCTTATTTCCGAACAGCATCATTACTTTTAGATTTACATGTTATTACTAACATTATTTTGTCTTTTCTTCTATCTCATGGTTGTCTACGTTTACAGCTTTTCTTAGGCATGCCATCTTGCTTGTTAGTTCCTTCTCACTGTTGCTTTAGTTCAGGGGTTCCCAGTTGGAGTGTGCATACCTCCAGGGGGTATGAGAAGCTGTTCACGGGGGTATGAGAAGCTGTTCACAGGGGTATGAGAAGCTGTTCACGGGGGTATGAGAAGCTGTTCACGGGGGTATGAGAAGCTGTTCACGGGGGTATGAGAAGCTGTTCACGGGGGTATGAGAAGCTGTTCACGGGGGTATGAGAAGCTGTTCACGGGGGTATGAGAAGCTGTTCACTGGGGTATGAGAAGCTGTTCACGGGGGTATGAGAAGCTGTTCACATGGGTATGAGAAGCTGTTCACGGGGGTATTAGAAGCTGTTCATGGGGGTATGAGAAGCTGTTCACGGGGGTATGAGAAGCTGTTCACGGGGGTATGAGAAGCTGTTCACGGGGGTATGAGAAGCTGTTCACGGGGGTATGAGAAGCTGTTCACGGGGGTATGAGAAACTGTTCACGGGGGTATGAGAAGCTGTTCACGGGGGATGAGAAGCTGTTCACGGGGGTATGAGAAGCTGTTCACGGGGGTATGAGAAGCTGTTCACGGGGTATGAGAAGCTGTTCACGGGGGTATGAGAAGCTGTTCACGGGGGTATGAGAAGCTGTTCACGGGGGTATGAGAAGCTGTTCACGGGGGTATGAGAAGCTGTTCACGGGGGTATGAGAAGCTGTTCACGGGGGTATGAGAAGCTGTTCACACGGGGTATGAGAAGCTGTTCGCGGGGGTATGAGAAGCTGTTCACGGGGGTATGAGAAGCTGTTCACGGGGGTATGAGAAGCTGTTCACTGGGGTATGAGAAGCTGTTCACGGGGGTATGAGAAGCTGTTCACGGGGGTATGAGAAGCTGTTCACGGGGGTATGAGAAGCTGTTCACGGGGGGTATGAGAAGCTGTTCACGGGGGTATGAGAAGCTGTTCACGGGGGTATGAGAAGCTGTTCACGGGGGTATGAGAAGCTGTTCACGGGGGTATGAGAAGCTGTTCACGGGGGTATGAGAAGCTGTTCACGGGGGTATGAGAAGCTGTTCACGGGGGTATGGGGAATATTTTGAAAAGGTAAAGGTAGTTCTAAAGCAGAAACTGTTGCATGGTGGGACAGGAAGTTGTCGTTATAATAACTCTAGCTTCCTGAAGTGGCATGACTAGTTCCCTTCCTAACTGAGTTACCTTCCCTAACTAAAGAGCAGATTCAAGTACATCTGGGTAGACTGGAGCATGATGAGATCGTTTTTTTAACCTGGTTCCTTAGCTGTGAGAGGCCAGTGTTCTAACCACTCTACCAAATGAGCACTCGATTGTTTGATAAATAACTATACTATCGTACTGAAATATTCCAAAAGTAGTAGTGTTAGTGACAAAAGTTGTGGACTGGAGATTTACCAGCGAGGAAAAGGGTGGAAAATTGAGTGCAGTAGTTTTGCAATTTGGACTGTTAAGCAAGGCATAGATTCATTTATACTTACCATCCTGAGCTCAGATAACTATCAGTGATCATAAATTCTAATTGTAAGTGCCTGCTAAGATTAGCGGGTGCGAGTATAATGGAGCCCCTAGAGTCCACTTGATCAACCCTGAAGAAAGAGAAATTTCATTTCTTTTCATATTGAATAGGGGGGGCTATGGGAAGGTTTACTAAAAGTCAGTAGTGTTTGGGGACAAAAAAAAAAGATGAGACCCCTACTTTAGATAGTGGACGTATTTGACATTTATAACAAAGTTGGAATGAATGTGCTATATGGCTTCCTGAGAAGTGGGTTAAATTGGTAAGCCACTACGTTAGTGTTTCAACATTTTGTTTCAGCAGCAGTGAATTGAACTAATTCATATAATTTAAAACAAGTTTGAACTCCACTAATTGAAGTACTGCCGTTTTCTTAACACTGTTACATTAATTTAAATGTGTAAACTCAAACAATAGATGGCGGTTACTGTCACAAGTGGTGAAAAGAGTCTGTTTGTGACGACAAAAGTCAGGTAGATGGGAATTGAGTGTAGAATGTGAATGGAGTGAAATGTAGCTGTCAGGAGTAAAGTTATGATGATGTCCATCACCTCCTGCCACACAGTGACAATGTTTCAATGCTATGCCTCACCCCGCCTCTCTTCCATTGTAACATTATACACTGAGTAAGGACTACGTACAGATCAAGTGACCACACATTCAACAAATAACAGGTAGGAGTAGGAAGAAAATTCTGATCCGCTAATATTTATCTATTTTTTTTAAGTATATATGAAAAAAAGAAATAAAGTTTATACCTGAACGAAGTCAAGGAAACTGATACAAACAAATGTTTAATGGTTGTGGACTGTTGATAATACTACGGTTGTGTGTTGGTGTCATAAGTGGGGTGTGTATAGAGGTACAGTCGCACACCACAGGTACACACATCAGAAGCATGGAAGGGTGTAACGGCAGGTGATAGCTAAAGATCAATGGTCTCCTTAAAGATACTCCTCAACTCAGCGCTATCCACCTGTCCTCACATTAGCGCTATAATATTCTAATAATGGATCCTTCTCAAAGATAGCAAACGGTCATCCTCGCCGTGCTACAATATAAATATGGCCTCCTCGCAGTTCTCAAAGATAGCAAACGGTCATCCTCGCCGTGCTACAATATAAATATGGCCTCCTCACAGATAGCAAACGGCTCACATCATCGCTGTGCTACTGCATAAATAGCATCCTCCAGATACTCCTCTGCGCTATAAGATATAATAATGGATCCGTAAATATGGCCTCCTCACAGATAGCAAACGGCTCACATCATCGCCGTGCTACTGCATAAATAGCATCCTCAAGATACTCCTCACATAAGCGCTATCACAATAATAATGGATCCGTTAGCAACAGGACATCCCCGCCGTGCTAACATACATATGGTATCCTCCAGATACTCCTCACATAAGCGCTGTATTAATAATAATGATGCTTCTCAAAGATAGAAAATGGACATCCTCGCCGTGCTACACTCACATAAGCGCTGTATTAATAATAATGATGGATCCTTCTCACAGATAGCAAACGGCTCACATCATCGCCGTGCTACTGCATAAATATGGTATCCTCCAGATACTCCTCACATAAACGCTATCATAATCTAATGAGTCCTACCAGCAATTTCTCACACGACTCCATACCCGGCAGTCTGCAATAATCTCGCCTTTACTCATCTTAGCGCTATTATATGACATGTGTAAGTTAATGGATCCTTATCAAAATACTCACAATACTGCTCACCCAGCAGTTTGCAATAATATCACTTATCAACATGTCTTCACATATCAAAATTATCCTCTCTCAGGAAATAATGGCCTACACAAATAATGGCCTCTTATCTTCAGCACTGCGCAGGCTTACCATCGAAAAACACACACTATGGGGCCGACCTCATCCAGTCGATGCCCAAAACTCACTGCCCACGGGAATACACATCTTCCCCCTAAAACAGCTACGAGACCCGGCTGTTCAAAAAACACCGCTCAGTCTCATTACTTGCACGGGCTAGCCACAAATAGCTAAAACACCCGTAGCTCAAAACAGTTCGGAGTGAATAAATCTTCACAATTGAAATGACTAGCGTTCACACGCTTTCTAACTTTACTTCTAACATACGAGAGAATTCCCCTATTACAATTTAACCTAATTAAAGACAATCACGTCTTCAAGCAACGACAACCCATAATCTAATCTGCTCATCTAACATTTTTCCCAGATCACTTCCCTTTCATTAAAATTACTGGCAACAGTTTGCCACCCCGTCCGGGAAAAAATGATTTATCATTTTTTTGAAAATTTAAGATCCAAAAATTTAAAGGTTAATGAAATTATATGAAATACGTACAAAAATAAACTCCCAAAAATTTAACAGTCAATGAAGTTATATCAAATATCTCTTTAATTAATTCCCAAAAATTTAAAAAATTAATGAAGTTCTATCAATTACCTACAAAAATATACCTATGACAAGAGAACGTAGCACATCTACACAAATATCATCAATAAATGTAAGATAATGACTAAATCATCCAACATACTCATTCAAGCATACCAAAAAATAATCTAATACAAACGCAAATCAAGTATACATAGTACAAACTAAACAGAAAATAAACTATCGTAAGAGAAAAGACAAAATATGAAATGGGAATATGATAAGAATCAAATAGAATCACAAGATGATAATGACTAACACAAAAAAGAAAGCTTATGACAAGCACAGCATAATAAGTAATTTAACTAAATTATAAACTTATACATAACTAAAAATAAATTACATTAAATATCACCCAAACAAAATAATATTAACGCTAACACAAGTTTCGCATTGACGCATAGTCAAGCGCTAAATACCAAAAAATTCATCCAAACAATACAACATTTTCAAAGAATTAATGTCACTACATAATAGTAACCTTAACATACAATCTAGCGCTGGCGCAGAAAAAAAATAAATATCACAATGTCCAAAACACATTTTTCAAAAAATTACAATACAAAAAATGTTTCTTATCGTTAGGTTAAATAAAAATAGTATTTTTATTTCTAAGTAATATGTAGCTATAATTAACGACTAACAATTAAATTAGCTAAGTAACATAAAAATAATCTTATTTTTAAACAGACACACATCAAAACGTGTAAGTTTTTTTTTTTTCTCTTCTTTAAAAAAAAAAATCACAGAAACGTTACATGGGCTAACACACTGTTGAACTGCTTACGAAGTTATAAATATATAAGTGTAATATTATTTATCTTAACTGTGTATTATAATCAGATATCTAAATTCTTTAAATGAACAAGAGTATCAGCCGTCGCTGTTAATTCTACCCACTTAATTTAATTTGAAATTTCAGTTAATTCTAGCTGACAAAAAATCGAATTGTTTAAATTAAATGGAAACCAAGTTTCAGAATACGTCCTTAACTTCAACGCAAAATCATTAATAATACATACAAGTTATGTTTAAAATTACCTTTCACTAAACAATTAATTCAAATAATCTGTATATAAATATGTTAACTAAACATGGTATCAAACCCATGATGAAAAACAAAACCAAAATTTTAAGTAGTGAATAAAACACTCAGGACTATCTATGAAAATGACTATTACATTGTCTCAGTAAATGAGTTTATGCAAGAAATCAACTAATGCATAATTAAAATACAGTCATATAAGTAACAACCAAAACATTATGGCAATCAAATGTTACAAAGAGATTACATAATATTCCATTAACAACATATATACTAAAGAATACAATAACATTCAGTGTTTGTAAACAGAACAAAAAATAAACAGGACCTTTAAAAAAAAAAATTCCTACGAGGTCTTGCGAACATCTCATCAACACGCAAGGTGACATCATGACACGGTGGGTTAATGTACTGGCTAGGCTCGCTTGAATGGATAAATGGCACACAGTGATCTACATCTCTCCCAGGTAATGTAAAATTAGAATGGTGACTCCCCTCGCACAGTCGCTCGCTATCAGACAATATAAATGAAAATATCTATTTTAATCCATGGTAAAATTAAGAGGAAACACGGAAAATTCACTCTACAATTACCCAAACTCCGTGGTGTAAGGTTGTGGCCCTCTCTGCGATGTCAACAACTCTCGTCACATAGCAGACAATATAGAAGTCTTAGGGACAACTTGACCTATAATTCACAGTTGTCAGTGCGGTAGGCTGAAAAAAATTACTACCTTCACAAGACCGAGATGCTCTCTCAAACTTACCAGCATGACAAGCAAAAGCATTCAAGAACTTATTACCGTTCCTATTACTCTGATTACTAATAATCTTGCTCTTATGTGGAGCACAGTTAACCTGGTTGCGATCTCTATAATTGCTTTTGAGAGCATTGTTATTTGCTCTATTGAAATAGCAATAATTGCACTGATTTAAATCCCAGTTACAATAGTTACGGTTAACATCTTTTCTTACATAAGAATGTCCACTAGATAGGACTTGCTTTTTCCCAGACAAATTATTACTAGATTGATGAACTTTCATATAATTACTTCTACTATAGTGTTCTAAACTTTTAGATTCACAATGTTGAGATCTGTCACATTTTCTCTTCTTTTTAGGAGAAGAAACGTTACCGTAGGATGAACTCCCTTGGTACTTTATAACCTTAGGGTTATGTCTCCTATTAAAACTATTTTTTTCTTTGCTCGTGGCAATGTGTTTAAGAAATAAGTCACACTGCCTTGACTGGGTATGACTAGAAGGTTTGACAATCTCTTTATTTTTTTGCACAACATTTGTTTCCTTCATGGAACAAGCAGTGGTATGTTTGTTACTTGTAACCAACTTATCAGATCTGTCAATAAATACGCTGTTGGTTTTTAACACACTGACTTGAGATTTAGTACTGTTATCTACAGGACTGCCTATTACTGTAGAATTCTCTTTGTTGGACTGTCGCCAAGAAACAATATTATTGGAAATATCATTGGTATTGCGTTGGAAGTTATATTTCCCACGAAACGACCTATGTCCATCATTTTTGACCGTAGAATGCGCAAAAAGTGTATAAGGCTGGCTTTTTGCTTTAGTGCTCTGATGATAAGCAACTTTCTGTCTATCACTGTCAACATTGACAGAAGACCACATATTGCTATTCAAAACTACGTCAAGCAGACCATTTATTCTTCTTCTAGCTTCTGCAATCTCAATGTCTCTAAGTGCAATCTGTTCACTTAATTTCTTGTTTAAACTCTCAGCTTTTAAGACCTTGCAGCTTTCCTCTGCTAGCAAATTTTCAATCTTAATCAATTTGTCTTTCTCCATCATTAACTTTTTCACTCTCTCTTTATCAACCCTCTCAATGTCATGACTATTCGTAAGCCTATCAACCTTCTCTAGGGACATGGTATCCTTTTCTTTAATTTGTCGACCACAAATCTCACGCATACTCTTCAATATGTCATCACGTTTCTTACCAATATGCTGGTCCAAAAACAGACGAAGGTCCATAACCAATAACCTTGCCAGATCCTTAGCCATACTCACATGAGGAATTGACTGAAATCTCTCATCAGCAAACTCTCTCAGAGCTCTCGATGCACAGATCAAAAACCTGTCCATAACATGTGACTCAAGCTCTGGGCCTTTTAATCCCTGATAATCTGTCCCCTCTTGAAACAGATACTCTAATACAGGTCTCATATCCTCCGGATCTGTATCACAATCCATTGTGACTTGTTTACTTAGTCAACCATATATGTCTTAATTAAACTTTCATTACACCAAATCAAGTTTAGATCTCAAAGATTGTATCATCAATTCCTGTATAAAAATTACTCATGCATCATCATATTCTATAATTAATCGATATAATTATCGACAACAACAACAATAGTTATCAATAGAATAGAATAGTGAAGATTGAGGCTTGCTGACATGGACAGAAGTGGCAACATTTACACACAACAAAAGCACTTATCCTGAAGATAATCCCGACCCTTCCGCCAACACACTGGATATCACAAAGTTCTGACGTTAAAACCACTCCACCGAAGAAAGGTACAAGGACTAAGCTCTCTTGTCTTCAGATCCCTGCCACTGTACAGTATGTCCTCAACAATGCACAAGACGCCAGGAACTGATCACGGCAACTCCGCAACTTGTCACTTGAGTTATACGTGCAGATAAACTCTCCAAAATACTGCACCTATAGTTGAATCTCTATATGGAAAGACTGGAACAAGCACTGTAACAATTATGGCATCAATGTCGCTATCAGATAACAGCTGTTTGATATCCCAAACTACACACGCCAAAATATGAGGATGGATATGCGCAGTCAGCTGATACATGTGTACAGTTGAATAAAGTTACGCCCACACAGGGCTATTTATAACCACGTTCAGTGTTCCCACTTGTAATGACTGGTCGAGAATTTGACCTACTTTACTCTCTTGTCACGCGAATGTAATGTGGGTGTTACGACCCGTTGATTTGGTCCACCAAATGTTATGAACTAATAAATATTCCAAATGATAAATGTAAATATGGTAGGATATGGTCCGTTAAATATAACAATTGTGGTTTATCGTGGTTGTCGAATGTTATTGTGCATCCAAATGTTACCCGCTATATTGCCTGTGATAATATCTGATTTAAACCTTTGGTTGCGTGAGTGGGTGGTGTACCGTGTTAGGAAGGTTGATTGAGTGCGTGCGTGCTGGAACAATCACGCACAACACAGGTACGCACGTAGAAGTCATAGATGGTTATAAACGGCTGGTGTAAGTTAAAGATGTTTATTACACCACAGTACGATAATATGGAATACACATATGGTCAAATTACAGTTTGCAACAATACAATAATAAAGTACTCCTCACATCTCAGAATCATACAGATACTACAATATCCATGGCCTCCTTAAAGATACTCCTCAACTCAGCGCTATCCACCTGTCCTCACATTAGCGCTATAATATTAATAATAATGATGGATCCTTCTCACAGATAGCAAACGGCTCACATCATCGCCGTGCTACTGCATAAATATGGTATCCTCCAGATACTCCTCACATAAACGCTATCATAATCTAATGAGTCCTACCAGCAATTTCTCACACGACTCCATACCCGGCAGTCTGCAATAATCTCGCCTTTACTCATCTTAGCGCTATTATATGACATGTGTAAGTTAATGGATCCTTATCAAAATACTTACAATACTGCTCACCCAGCAGTTTGCAATAATATCACTTATCAACATGTCTTCACATATCAAAATTATCCTCTCTCAGGAAATAATGGCCTACACAAATAATGGCCTCTTATCTTCAGCACTGCGCAGGCTTACCATTGAAAAACACACACTATGGGGCCGACCTCATCCAGTCGATGCCCAAAACTCACTGCCCACGGGAATACACATCTTCCCCCTAAAACAGCTACGAGACCCGGCTGTTCAAAAAACACCGCTCAGTCTCATTACTTGCACGGGCTAGCCACAAATAGCTAAAACACCCGTAGCTCAAAACAGTTCGGAGTGAATAAATCTTCACAATTGAAATGACTAGCGTTCACACGCTTTCTAACTTTACTTCTAACATACGAGAGAATTCCCCTATTACAATTTAACCTAATTAAAGACAATCACGTCTTCAAGCAACGACAACCCATAATCTAATCTGCTCATCTAACATTTTTCCCAGATCACTTCCCTTTCATTAAAATTACTGGCAACAGAAACCCAATTACAACAATATCACGCAAACAAGCAACAATACAAGTCTGGTTAACACCCCAGAGTGACAAATGGAAATGACAACACACAGCAAAATTAGCAGAAATCCCTCTATCACACACTACTCCCATCAAAGGCCCCTAGTTCCGGGTGGAACGACATTGATGTGGCCACGTAGTAGATGCAGAGTGGTAAGTAAATTGTCTTTCTGACAACCCAAAACACACACAGACCCCAACCTACAGCTAAATAACCCCTACCCCAAGTGTCAGTGACCTTGAGCCCTGAGTCCTTTTTCTTCCTGTGATAGGTTATCCTTACAGTGAAGGACTTTTCTCTTCACCAGCGAGTTGTGAAAATAACAGGTAAATCCACAAAATGCAGGCTTCAGTGGGAAATACTATCCACGGGTAACTGTTACGGTGTTTTTATGGATGTCGTCTGCTATAGTTGGCAGTGCGAAATTTTAGGTTAATAGAATTAATATAGATTGAGGTTGATACTTCACGGATTAATGAACGCAAAGTACACGGTCAAATTATGACGTGTTAGCTTTGTTAGGTCACGCTTCGTGACTTAGATACCGGACCCTTTTTACGTTGTCCGTCAAGCCGTGAAGACGTGTCTTACATCCTTCCAAAGTTAGGCTTTGCTAATAGCCGTATTTATGTAAATTGATATAAGGACTCAGGGGTCAGTCCAGATGATATTATACAGGAGGAATTTATAAGGTTGGTGATTAACCTGAGTTACGGAAGGATCGTTGATAAGTTGTTTGATTTATATTCGTCAAGACTCATGCGCTCATTTCTGGCTGTCTGGATCATAGCAGTGCACGTACACAGCCATGATGTTCTGTTGACATTAATTCATTAGGACACGGACGGATAAGAATATGTATTAATTGGAATTCAGATGTCAATTGTATGTTTTACTATGACCAATGCTCATGATGTCGTCAGATGTTTTATCATAATAAATTGTATCCTGTGGACTCGCAATACCCTTGGACTTATCAAGTCAATATTATTAACTTGTTGATCATTTCTACCCCAGCATTCGCGTACTATACTATTGAAGCACGATGATCAATTTATGAATGGGAAAAGAAGAAAATTCAATACATGGCCAGAATTGTGAACACTCTTTATTGATGTAATAATTTGGACACTAAGATGCAAGGACAAACTAACTCAACAATAACCAGTCTCAAATGAATCTTCAACAACTGAGATGCAACATTGAATCCTTCAGCAAAGAAGCCTGCAACAGTAACACAGATGTTAAAGTCACCCAGTATCCAAAGGGTTAGGTGGGGCTGAAAATCAGATGTGAAGGCAACTCGTTCTACTATAACCAATGATGCTGGCCAATCAAAATGTGACTGATGTGTGCTGGGACGGGTCAGAGCTGACACACCAGGGGGTAGGAGCTGACGCGCATTCCCGAAGATAGGCGAACTTGGAATTTTTCTCGGCTCTCTTTCACTGGGATGCAGCTGGAGCAAGGTACTGACACTGGGTACTATAGAAATAGTTTCTCCAAGTTGAAGACCTGAACAGTGAATTGGTAGCAAATTGCAAGCTAGTCAGCTATTAAATGGTCGCTGTAACAAATCCAGCTATGGCGACTTTTGGTTATACAGTAATACTAATAAAATACAGGAATGCAGTAGTAAATCAGGAACAAATCAAGAAAGGTGAAATCAGGTGGTGACTTAAGTCTCCCAGTTTTTTTTCTCCTGGTAGCTTATAGAAGCTTCACAATATGTAAAGAATTTCCTCTACCACACAATGTAGCTGGTCGGCAGCACTATTGGACAGAGTCCCACTCTACAGTCAGAGATTTCCTGGTGACATTAAGCGCTAGACAAAGTGAGTTGCCCAGTTTATAAAAGACTAAGGCCTGCAGATGTTTGTCTCACCTGCGAGTTGAAGCCTCCGGAAACAGGGTGCGTGAGTAATAATGATGCAAGGCCCCCAGGAACTTGGTTCCCTGTGTTTACTGGATGACAGCAATACTAAAGCTGGACCAACATTCTGGTGTAGAGTTTCTTGCCATGCACGGTCACATAAAAGGCAGCGTATGTCTCCCGTGTCAAAGTACACGGAACTCTGCCACCCTGTACCTGAAAGAGCGTGCAGAGACCTAGCTTGGTGTCAAAGAGCTCTAGGAATGTTGCCACCACCAGCAACAAAAGAGTCCCAGGACACCTTACAAATTATGCCGACCAGCATACAGAAGACATGATAAGACATAAGATACTATCCCGCTCACCCACGCTAGAGAAAGGGGAGTTAACCTGTCCGATTACAAAGTGACAGGACAGTTTCCCCAATCTACTGCTGGCAAGAGACAAAAGTAATAAGAAATGGAAGGGACTAAAAGACTAGACTAGATTAGGGGTGGTCGTAACCAGTGGCGTATCCTGGTAATGCGAGCTAGGCATGCTGCTACTTAAAATGAATATGTACGCCTACTATTTAACCCCTTCCCCTCTTAATTTAAAAACCAACTATATTCATTTACGCAACGATAGTTATTCGGCTGGAAGAAAAACATTAACTAAATAATACATATTTTCACTTACAGGTTTCACTTGAAGATCAGATCTGTTCTTCTTTCCTTTTGCAGAAATTTCTCTGTTACAGCATCGTAAAATGTATTCTTCATTCTAACCTTGCTCAAAAGTTCCTTTTCAATGGACAATAGGCTGAGACTGGAGAATCGATCTTGACCTTGTGTAGATCTGTGGTAACTGTGGATTAGCTTTAAAGCTGAAAACGATCTTTCTACAGAAGCAGTAGTTGCTGGAATTGTCATTATCAATTCTGCCAGTTTAAACACTTCTTTAAAGCCTGAACTGAGATCATTTTCAACTAAGAACTGCAGTAACTCATGAACTGACTTGTTGCAGAACTCATCCGAACAATAAAGTACAACAAGTTCATTCTTCAATCTTACATAGTCGAACATTTCTCCATAAATGTCTTTTAATTTTTTGATGAGGTCCTCTGGACAATTTTTCTTGAAACTGGTATACTTTTGCTCATAAAGAAGGTGGAAATACTCAAGTTTCTTTAAAGCTGCAAACCGTGTTTCTATGCGAACACTAATGTTATCAATGATTTCAAAATACAGTTGGCAACATGCATCTTTTCCTATACAACCACGGCGTCGTTTATTTGTAGGTGATTCAAATTCTTCTCCCCTCCTTCCCAATCTTCTTCTTCTTCTTCTTCCGTCCTTAGCCACTGACCGTCAAAGCAGTCAGTGGCCATTACGCCTAGTGGCGTCTTAGGGCAACAGCAGATAGGTTTTCTTTGCCATTGTTTCCCATCACGCCTATTGGCGTCTTTAGGGCAATGGCAAATCAATCCATTTGCTGTTGTTTCCGTAATCGAAGTGACTGGCAAACGGGTGATCAGCCCGTTGGTCTCCTTCCCAATGCAGCATACCAAATCTCATTAAAGGCAGTATCCCTTGCTCGTTGAAGTTCATTTTTGATCTCTTCTATTTTCTTGCAGCAGTACAAAATATCGAAATTTCGTGTTTGAAGTAAATTGTATAAAACATCTGCATATGCAAATAATCTTGAAAATACTTGAAGTAGGAAAATTGTATTTAGGCTCCTCAAGACAGGAGCATATTTGCGATTTAACCACTATGTCAGCATCCCATTCTAAAGAACAATCAATGACATTTTCAAAAAAGTCAATAAGCTCTAACCAATGATCGTTCACTGTATGTACTAATCTGGAAGTGAAGTTCCACCTGGTAGGTGCTACAGTTGGCAACTTCTTAGAAAGAAATTCTTGAAGAGCTATTGTTCTCTTAGACGATTTTGAGAAAAATGCAGAAAGACCATTGAGAGTTATAAAAAAATATTGCAGTCTTTGATATTCATCAAACTTTGTTGCAAGATGAGGTTCAATGCATGGGCACAGCAATGAGTAAAGAGTGCTTTTGGGTAAACATCAATAACCTTTTTTTGTAAGCCATCCAATTGACCTGCCATCACAGACGCTCCATCATAAGTTTGCCCAACTAACTTATCTTTAAGTTTGTATTCTTGTACCGTGCTAACTACATGTTTAAACAAACCTTCTGAGGTTCTATCCTGACTAACGTCGGTAAGCCAGACAAACCTTTCATAAACAACACCATCTAATACATATCTTAAGACGGTTGACAGCTGTGATTTGCACGTGATATCACAACTCTCATCCAGAAGTATAGCAGCAAAGCTTGAAACGTTTACTTCCTTCTTTATTTCATCAATGAGGACTTCAGAGATAGCCTGAATGAGATCATTTTGCACAGCCGGAGAGGTTCCATGGAAAAATGTAGAGCTCTGTAGGTGATGTTCCAAAAGAGGGTCATATTGCTGAAGTGCATCCAGAAACTCTAAATAGTCATGTCCTCGGAAAGGAAGCTCCTGTTTACCAAGGAAGCATACCGCATCAATCAGACGTTTCAAGATATCTCGATTCTTTTTTACAAGTTCATTATGTTGGCTGATACTTTTATTGAGCTGATCATTAAGCAAGACGTCCACTCTTTTTCAGCCAAACATTTTCAGCTGAAAAAAAACATCAGACATGGCTTTTAGTCTTTTCGTGTCTCTGTGCAGCTGTACTTAAGTGGTTAAGATCATCAAAACCATTTCTACTCCATACGTTGCCTTCTGAAGAAAATAAAAAACAAGGCCAACAGAACAATTTATTCCTCTTTTCACAACCAGTTAACCAATCCACCGACTTGTAATGAGCTGTTGAAAAATGGCGTGTGTATACTTCTGTCTTAGTTTTATGTACTGTTTTTAAGAGTGGTAACTCAGGACATGGTTTACCGTTACGCACAATTGATAGTTTTTCACTAAAACTTAGTGAACAAAACTTCTTTTTAGCGATGTCGTCCAACACTTGCATTTTGGGTATATGTCAATTATCTCAGAAATACTAATTAACTTACAACTTGAAACTCACTGTAATAATCTGCAATCCCGGCAACTAACAAAAATTAATCACAAAAAACACTGGACTTGGACACAGCCGATTTTTACAACTCGAGAGCTGCAAAACGACCGCACGCATGTTCGTATTGTATTGACGTATCTGGCCATGACCCGATCCACACAAACCAGTCTTCAAACGTGAAACCGAAAGGTACAGCACGCTTTGTGACGGAATTACCCGAGAAACTTCGGGCGATTGCTACCAACCAATAAAAACTGCACTATAAAACGCGTCTGGGAAACTGAAACAAGATATACTCGTAGATTCTATGCGGGAAAATCCGTTATCCTGATGCGTGCGGTCCGAAAGTAGAACATTAGAAGAGAAATATTTTATAGAATAATAAATTAAATTTTTATATTTCCTTCGGGCATAGGTGTGTGCAGCACGCACAGCACACATAGAGAATATGCCACTGGTCGTAATCGACAGAGTGCCAGAACTTTCTTAGCCAAGCGTGACAGTTACTGATAAAAGTAGGTTGCAGATACTGAAGAGTGGAAAATAATCAGATTTTTTTGTTGTTGTCATATAGACTGTCATTTGGCACTAAACAGCTTTTTGGAAATAAATGTGTATTGTTTCTATTTCAAATCTTAGTTTCATTGGATACTCATGAAACCGTAACCATCAGAGATGTCAAGGTCAAGTCTGGGGGTCCTGCCGAGTTTTCTGTAAAGCCTTTTGCAAAATATGGCACTCACCTGGCTGTCATTGTAAGTAGCTATGTTTGTTTTAATGTTGTTGTTATAAGTAGTTTTGTTTTTCTGTATAGGTTGTCAATGTGAGTAGGCATGATCTCTCATTACAGTCATCTAAAATTGTCCTGTTTAAAAAAAAAAAATTTGGTTGTAATTCTAGCCAGGTTATTTTCTTCTCTTTTGATGATTGTTATTGAAAGTAATCAATTAAAAATGTTCTTTATCTTATAATTTTGGCTGTGAGTCTCAAGATGTTTTTTGCAGTTGTATCACTATAAGATAATAGCTGTAGGGTTTAGCAAAGCTGGCATTTTATGCAATTCTTCACAAATTTGAAATTTTGGTATAACTGAGTCATGCCAGGGGTATATTTCTATTTTAGCTGCCAACACCAAAGCAGAAAGAAGAAAAGTTTACTCTCGAGATCCAGTATGCTGCATCCAGTGGACCTGGGGTGTGCTGGCTTGATCCTCCTCAAACAGCAGGTAAGTTATTACTGCAGGCCTGTTGAGTAAATCAAAGATTGCAGGGTACATGAAAATATGTAATGTATCTTGCTAGGAAACAAATATTTCCTACGTTACAGCCATAAAGCCTTTGTCAAGAACAGATGAGTCAAAATGGAAGAGAAATAAAACAACTATGTTGAATACTTATCAAATAAGTCAAAATGATACTACAGGTATATGTCCTTTTATCTCAACACTCAAAAAACCAAAATATTCTGAAAAATGACAGTGTCTATGGGCTACTTTTTTATCACAGTTTGAGCAATTTCTGACCAATTTGGCGACTTGGGCTATTTTGTGCTACTTTGTGAATGATTTGGGTGACATCTGAAAACTGAAAAATCCTGTTTCCAAATCAAAACTATCACCGAGAATTTCCTATAAAGGATTACAGACATTGTAATCTGGAGATGGAAGTATCTGATGTCGCTCTCGTGAATTCCAGAATAAATAAAATTGCTCTGGTTAAGAAATCAAAGACAAACTTTTGATGAGTGAGAATATGTGATGGATTGGTAGATGTGAGAGGTACAATGCCATATTAGTGGAAACACAATAGTGAATTGTGGGAGACAGGAAGTAAGAGTGCAATATGAGAATGAGAACACAAGTGTGGTGGGGCTCGTAACAATAACTACCCTCCAAAGCCATCAGCAGCTTTCCCTGCATGTCTCCTCCATCATCGGCACCCCCCTCATCCTCTGCCCCACCATCACACATATGGTACCCATCATCAGCTCCGTACCAGTAATCCCATTGCACCACCTCAATCCTTCTATTTCACACAAGACAGTGAGTTAGTGAGAGTATAAGTTGAGTGTATTAGCAGATATGGGAGTCAGGAAGCATGAGTTAGTGAGAGTATAAGTTCAGTGTATTAGCAGATTTGGGAGTCAGGAAGCGTGAGTTAGTGGGAGTATAAACTGAGTGTTAATGCGAGTGCAAGTTGAGTGTCGATGAAAAACAAAACCAGAAGAAATCTTGAGTTAGTTTTCCATTTTGTTTTTGTGGTATTTCTGATTTGAAGTGACGAGCAATCTTTTTCAGTGTTTCTTATTTCATTATTATAATTTTTTTAAATGCATTTAGTTCTCATTTTCTTTTTTTATAATGTTGTCATGTGCTTGTCCCTGATGAAGACTTTCTGGTCATAACATTGGCCATGTCTTTGTTGTTTGTCCTAGTAAGACGTAACGTGACATATTTGTGTACATCTTTCCATTTATCAGAGCCTTACTGTAGTCCTCTTCATTTTCGTATTTAAAAAAAGAAAAACTTCACTTGCGAACCATTGTTACTGTATTCTCATTGGCTTACAGTTGTCAAGACGACAGCCAATACATTTAGTTTTGTATCTTCATTATCATCATTCTCCCTAACTGCTGCTTGAGGAGCATGTCACCACCACTGATGTTAATGAAGGAAACTGGCATCAAAACACTTTCTGTGCTGTGACAATGCACGTATTAGTTGCCGTATACAACATATATGAGGTTGTGTAAGGGTCTGGTAACCTCATCATATCAAACAAATTGACACATAAACCAAGAACACGTGATCGTATGGAGCAGGGCTTCCAACAAGGAGAGACCCAGCTGTTGTGGACAATGGTGATGATGATTTTCAGTTTTTGTCATTCTATGAATGTATTGTCATCATTCTATAAATGTATTGTCATCATTCTATGAATGTATTGTTATCATTCTATGAATGTATTGTCATCATTCTATAAATGTATTGTCATCATTCTATAAATGTATTGTCATCATTCTATGAATGTATTCTCATCATTCTATGAATGTATTGTCGTCATGCTATAAATGTATTGTCATCATTCTATAAATGTATTGTCATCATTCTATGAATGTATTCTCATCATTCTATGAATGTATTCTCATCATTCTATGAATGTATTGTCGTCATGCTATAAATGTATTGTCATCATTCTATGAATGTATTGTCATCATTCTATGAATGTATTGTCATTCTATGAATGTATTGTCATCATTCTATAAATGTATTGTCATCATTCTATTAATGTATTGTCATCATTCTATGAATGTATTGTCATCATTCTATGAATGTATTCTCATCATTCTATGAATGTATTCTCATCATTCTATGAATGTATTGTCGTCATGCTATAAATGTATTGGGAGGATAGTGTGATTCGCTTGCATAGCTAGGCGGTGTTGTCGCACGGAAGTTCTGGGGTTCGAATCCTGGGTAAGCCACTCACGTCTGTTTTTCTGTTGTCTAGTGTTCTACTTCTTTATTTCTTACGAGTGCCTGAAAACATACCTTTATATTTGTCTAATATTTATTTACTATAAATGTATTGTCATTATTCTATAAATGTATTGTCAGCATTTTTTAAATGTATTGTCATCATTTTATGAATGTATTGTCATCATTCTACAAATGTATTATCATCATTCTATAAATATATTGTCATCATCCATGGAGGTCAACAATTTAATGTAGGACATCTAAGAAATCAAGAAACAAGAGGCAAATTTGTGGTCACAGTATCCAACAAATTCCAAGTGCTCCAACAGCTGGAAGATGTAGAGAATACAGAAGACTATTGGCAGCAAATCAAAACTGTATGGAAAGAGACATGTGAAGAAATACTAGGGAAAAGGGAACGACAACAAAAAGCATGGATAACAACAAAAACCATCAATAAGATAAAAGACAGAAAAAACAAGAAAGCAGATTTAAACACAAGCAAAACCAGAAGTTCCAAAGCCAAGGCTCAAGAAGTGTACACAGAAGCAAACAAAGAAGTAAAAAGAAGTATCAAAAGAGACAAGAGGAAGTATATTGAGGAGTTGGCAAGAGAGGCAGAAGATGCTGCAGCCAAAGGAAATATGAGAGAACTGTATAACAGCACAAAGAAGCTAACAGGGAAATACAAGCAAACAAGTTGCCTCATAAAAGACAAGAATGGAAAACTGCTCAGCAATATACAAGAGCAAATGAAGAGGTGGACAGAATATTTTGAGGACCTTCTCAATAGACCAGCTCCACAAAACCCCCCGGACATCCAGCCAGCAGAAGAAGAGCTACAAATTAACGGTGAAAGACCAACGAAGGAAGAAATAAAGAAAGCCATAAAGCTTCTAAGAGATGGAAAAGCGTCTGGACCTGATGGCATTCCAGCAGAGGCCATCAAAGCAGATATCGACACGGCTACAGAGGTGTTATATAAATTACTTGGTAAAGTCTGGGAAAAGGAAGAGATACCAGCAGAATGGAAGGAAGGATATCTGGTTAAGTTGCCTAAGAAAGGAAATTTACAAGAGTGCACAAATTATAAAGGAATAATGTTACTATCAGTGCCAGGAAAAGTATTAAACAGGATTATCCTTGAGAGATTAAAAGAGTCCATAGACAAGAAACTGAGAGATGAACAAGCAGGTTTTCGACAAAACAGATCATGTACAGACCAGATAGCCACTTTGAGAATAATAGTTGAACAAAGTCTGGAATGGAATTCACCACTATACATCGGATTTGTGGACTATGAAAAGGCATTTGACAGTGTAGACAGAGAATCACTTTGGAAATTGATGAGGCATTATGGAGTTCCTTTGAAGATCATTAATTTAATAAAGAAAACATATGAAGGCATGACATGCAGAGTTCTTTATGAAGGACAGCATACAGAACCGTTTGGGATAAGAACAGGAGTGCGACAGGGATGCCTCTTATCTCCATTTCTTTTCTTACTAGCAATAGACTGGGTTTTGAAATCATCGACAACACACAACAGAAATGGAATCCAGTAGACTCTGACTAAGCAGTTGGATGATGTGGATTTTACTGATGACTTGGCTCTTCTGTCCCATAACCGTAATCAGATGCAGGACAAATTGAAAACACTCAATGAGAGGTCACAGCAATTGGGTCTGAAAATACACAGGGAAAAGACAAAGATAATGAGAATAAATGCGGGTAATGATAACAGGGTTGAACTTGAAGAAGCACCAATACGAGATGTAGAATCATACACATATCTTGGTAGCAATATAGACAAAGTTGGAGGGACAGATAGTGATATCAAACTAAGAATACAAAAAGCAAGAGGAGCTTTCATTGCATTGGAAAATATATGGAGATCAAGAGAAATCGGATCCAACACGAAAATAAGAATCTTCAACTCAAATGTGAAGTCAGTCCTATTGTATGGCTCTGAGACATGGAGAACAACAAAGACAACAACCAAAAAGCTACAGACTTTCATAAATGGGTGCTTGCGTAGAATAGAGGGATTAAAATGGTATGACAAGGTTACCAACGTGGAACTGAGGACAAGAACTAGACAAGTGCCAGTGGAACAAGAGATGAGAAGAAGATGATGGCGATGGATAGGACACACACTGAGGAAACCTGTTGTTAGCATTACAAGACAGTCCTTGTTCTGGAACCCCCAGGGCAAGAGAGGCAGAGGTAGACCAAGAAGCACATGGAGAAGAGAGCTGGAAACAGAGGTGAAAATGATGAGGAGAATGTGGAAAGAACTTGAGATGATGGCACGTGACAGGAGGACTTGGCATGTGTTTGTTGAAGGCCTATGCTCCTTTGGGAGTGGAGGGTTATGAATGAATGAATCCCTGGAGGTGCATAAGGTATAGACAAAAACTCTGCATCCTACCTGTTCTTCAGTCTCTTACTTTCTCCTTTGAATCATTTTTTGTCTTTCCTTTCAGAGTTCTGTCTCTTCATTTGCATCTTGATCTACCTTTCCATTCCCATTTAAAACCCAGTGCATGTCTTCTCTTGGCTTCCTGTCAATTATTGCAAATTTTTGTGGATGTCTGAATTCTATTATTTTATCATTTTTTGGTGGGCTTATAAGTGGATAATTTTTGTGGTTTTGATTCATTGTTGTACGGTTTTATGTGGATTTTTCAGTGTTATGGAGTTTTCTCTGTCAATATTATTGTATATATGGGTTTCTCTGTTTTTTTAATGATTTATATGTGTTTCTTTCTCAGTGTTATTTCTTTGATTTATATTGCTTTCTCTCTCAGTATTTCTGTGATTTATATTGGTTTCTCTCTCAGTATTTCTATGGTTTATATTTGTTTCTCTCTCAGTTTTATTTCTATGATTTATATTGGTTTCTCTCTTTGTATTTCTGTGATTTATATTGGTTTCTCTCAGTATTTCTGTGATTTATATTGGTTTCTCTCTCAGTATTTCTATAATTTATATTGGTTTCTCTCTGTTTTATTTCTATGATTTATATGGGTTTCTCTCTCAGTATTTCTGTGATTTATATGGGTTTCTCTCAGTATTACATAACATCATATGTAGGTTTTAAAGTTAATTTTGTCCTGTTTAGTATAAATTATGATACGCATCTGTAAATTTGTGTAACTGTTATTGTACTGTTACAATGTTGGGATTTTATTTTATTGTACTTTCTTGTTATTTTATTATTTAAGTAACATTTAGGATACGTGTGAGAATAAATAGATTAACTATGGAAGAAGAGAGAAAGGAAGGGCAGAATGTTAGACGGGCCTGCGTGACCAATTCTAAACCCTTTGAAAATAAAGTTCGTTCGTTCGTTCTATCTATCTATCTATCTATCTATCTATCTATCTATCTATCTATCTATCTATCTATCTATCTATCTATCTATCTATCTATCTATCTATCTATCTATCTATCTATCTATCTATCTATCTATCTATCTATCTATCTATCTATCTATCTATCTAATTATCTATCTAATTATCTATCTATCTATCTATCTATCTATCTATCTATCTATCTATCTATCTATCTATCTATCTATCTATCTATCTATCTATCTATCTATCTATCTATCTATCTATCTATCTCTGATAATGTTTGTACTTTTCAACATATGTTATGTCATGCTTATAAGTAATTAATGTTAATATGAGTGTGCTATATTATTATTTTACTTTACAACGTTGAATTCCTTGAATTTGATATGTAAAATGCATATGAGAATAAATGAATTCAGTATGAAAGGTGAGAGAAAGGAAGGGCAGAATGTCAGACGGGCCTGCGTGCCCAATTCTCAACCCTTTGAAAATAAAGTTCGTTCGTTCGTTCGTTCGTTCGTTCTGTGATTTATATTGCTTTCTCTCTCAGTATCTCTATGATTTATATTGGTTTCTATCTCAGTATTTCTGTGATTTATATTGGTTTCTCTCTGAGTATTTCTGTGATTTATATTGGTTTCTATCTCAGTATTTCTGTGATTTATATTATTTTCTCTCAGTATTTCTGTGATTTATATTGGTTTCTCAGTATTTCCTGTAATTTATATTGGTTTCTCTGTTTTATTTCTATGACTTATACTGGTTTCTCTCTCAGTATTTCTCTGATTTATATTGGTTTCTCTCTCAGTATTTCTGTGATTTATATAAGTTTCTCTCTCAGTATTTCTCTGATTTATATTGGTTTCTCTTTCAGTTTTATTTCTATGATTTATGTAAGTTTCATTGTTATTTTTTATGTCTTCTTCTTCTTCTTTGATCCTTAGCCGCCGACCGTCAAAGCAGTCAGTGGCCATTACGCCTGGTGGCGTCTTGTAGGGCAACAACAAATTGATTCCACTTTGCTCGGTCGGCGGCCATCCTTCATACAGTGCCCCAACTCTGGTTCATTCTTTGCATCTCAGCCTCCACAGTCCTCCGCCAGGTTGTCTTGTAGGGCAACAACAAATTGATTCCACTTTGCTCGGTCGGCGGCCATCCTTCATACAGTGCCCCAACTCTGGTTCATTCTTTGCATCTCAGCCTCCACAGTCCTCCGCCAGGTTGTTTTTGGTCGGCCTCTCTTTCGTTTTCCTTCAGGGGTCCATAGCATAGCTGTTCTTGTGATGGCATCGGGGTCTCTTCTGAGGACATGGCCAACCCAGCTCCAGCGTCTGCCAGCTATAATGGTGTGCATGTCCTCTTGCTTGCTCCGAGTAAGCAGATCTTGGTTGGTGATGATATTCGGCCAAAAGATTCGGAGAATTTTTCTTAGGCATGTTGTGTGAAAAGAGGACAATTTCGACATTTCCTTCTCTGTAACTCTCCAGCTCTCCATGCCATAGAGAAGCACAGAAAGCACACAGCTCTGATATAATCCTAATTTTGTGCTTGTGCTGTACTGAGAGGACTTCCAGATGTTGTTTAGACTAAAAAAGGCTGTTCTTGCTTTGTTCATTCTGTTGTTGATGTCTTTGCTTGCTCCACCGTCTGGTGTTACTATGCATCCTAGGTATGTGAAGGCATCTGTCTGTTCCAGTTGCTGATTCCTTACTGATATTTTTTTATGTGGGTTATCAATATTTTTTTAATGTAAATGGTTTCATTTTAATCATTACTGTATATTTATGTAAATTTCTTGGCAGTATGTTATAATTTAATTGTTTCAGTATATTGCTCTTATATGGATAGTGGGTTTCCAGAAATTATTATATGAATTATATTTATTCATGCTTTGTTGTTTGATTTATCTAGGTTTCTTGGCTTTATTCTATGATTTAAATAGTTTCTGTTAATTGCCTTGGTATTATTTATGTGAATTACTGGCATTTAATGTATTATTGTTCATTGCAGATAAAAAGAAGCCATTTTTGTACACTCAAGGTCAGTCTGTGCTGAACAGGTCCTTCTTCCCTTGCCAGGACACCCCGGCTGTTAAAGCTACTTACTCAGCAGTTGTCAGTGTGCCTGATGGGCTTACAGCTATCATGAGTGCAAACAAGAACAGCTTTGGGGAGAAGCCAAACCGGGAGGGTAAAAAGGACTGCTTTTACTTTGAGGCAAGTTGATAGTTCCAGTTTGTGGCATGTTTAAGCTTATACAGAAAAAACAGGAACTCTGTAAACATTGATGTTAATCTTCTACTTATTTTTGGATCCTTATCCCATGACAAATCAGTCAGTAACCATCATGCCTAGGGGTGTCTTGTAGAGCAGCAACAAACTATCTCCACATTGCTTAGTGGGTGGCTATCTTTCATGCAGTGCCCCAACTCTGGTTCATACTTTGCATCTCGCCCTCTACAGTTCTTTGCTGGGTTGTTTTTGGTCTGCCTCTCTTTCACTTTTCTTCTGGGGTTCATAGCAAAGCAGTTCTTATGATGGTGTCAGTCTTTTTTGAGGACACGTCAGCACAGTTCCAGCATCTGCCACAATGATGGTGTGCATTACTCTTTGACTACACCATGTAAGCAGTTCCTAGTTGATGATTGTGTTCGGCTAAAAAATTCAAAGAATTTTCCGTAGACAGGTTGTGTGGGAAGAAGAAAGTTTGCATATTTCCTTTTCTGGTACTCTCTAGCATTGGGCACAGTACTAAAGTACAGAAAGTAAGATGTTTAATAAGTGATATATTACAATTTAACTGTTTTGATTTCATAAATGAAAATCACTTTTTAAATGACATGAAGACTTTTGATAAAATAATAATTAATTATTCATAACTGTCATCATTTACCTGTTCATTCCTGATGGAGATGGAACCACCACTACAGGGGTAAGGTAAAGGATCCTGTTACACGCCCATTGAGGCATATTGGGAAAATGGTGTTAGGCTCATATTTTCTCGACCGTCAACACACTAGGGGTGATGTGGTCAGCATCATGCCAGCCACCTTAACCTTCCTAGAGTTGCTCTGGTACCCATTTGGGGCTGGGTCGACCCAGGAGCCGTTTGCGGCCAAAAAAAAATCCCACCTCATCTGGGAATCGAACCATAGACCACTGCGCTAGGAAGCCAGTGCACTAACCACTATGCTACCGTGGCTCCCACCACTACAGCTGGCCTCATTACATCATTACAGGAAGTCTGCACCAAAACGTTCATGTACTTTTACAGCATTGGTTTCTGTAGGAACCACCACTACATCATTATTTTACGTGATGGGGGTGGCCAGTCATGCACAACATCAGATTAGTCATCTTATGTCATGCCTTCCAGAGTAGTGGTCCAATTCTGTCTTTGCCTGCTCAGACATCAAGGGGCTAAATTAGTCATGATTGTTATATTCCGACTTTTGTTATTGTTCAGACATCAGGGGGGCTAAATTAGTCATGATTGTTATACTCTGACTTTTGTTATTGTTCAGACATCAGGGTTCTAAATTAGTCATGATTGTTATACTCCTCCCAACGGGCTGATCACCCGTTTGCCAGTCACTTTGATTGCGGAAACAACAACAAACGGATTGATTTGTCGTTGCCCTAAAGACGCCATTAGGTGTGATGGGAACAACGGCAAAGAAAATCTATTCGCTGTTGCCCTTAAGACGCCACTAGGCGTAATGGCCACTGACTGCTTTGCCGGTCGTTGGCTAAGGACGGAAGAAGAAGAAAGTTATACTCCTACCTTTTGTTATTGTTCAGACATCAAGGGGCTAAATTAGTCATGATTATTATATTCTGACTTTTGTTATTGTTCAGACATCTTACTTACTTACTTAGTCGTTCCCCTTCTACCATGAGGTGTAGAGGTTTGGAAGAGAGAGCGCCAGACTATCCTATCGGCTGTCTTCCTCCTGGCCTGGTTCCATTCTAGTCCTCGGTTCTTCAAAGATTGTCTAATGTTGTCCTCCCAGCGGACTCTGGGTCGTCCTGGGGGTCTGGATCCCTGGCTCTTTGTTTCCCATGCTTGTCGTGGTAGCCGATCTTCTCCCATCCTGCAGACATGGCCAAACCATCTTAGTTGGGACTGTTCTACTTGGGTCTGGAGGGGGGTGGGATTTTAGGCCTTGACGTATCGTCTGGTTGCGGACCATGTCTCTTCTTGTTACTTCAACCACCTTCCTCAGATACCTCATTTCTGAGGTTTGGATCTGGCTTTTTTGGGTTGTAGTCATTGCCCATGTCTCGCATCCATATGCCAAGACTGGGACATAGGTGGAGCGGTATACAGCCATCTTCGTTTTCTTACCAACCTCTCTCTCTCTTGCTGAGGAATCCTCGATTTATGGCCTGAAAAAGTCTCCCAGCTGCTGCTTTTCGAGTGGCCAACTCTTCTTTGATGCCTCCCTTTTGGTCTATAATAGCTCCGAGATATTTAAAGTGGTCGACCTGCTCCAGGACCTGTTCTCCCAGCTTAATCTGATGTCTTCTTTCTTCTCGTGATATCACCATGGATTTTGTTTTAGAGCTACTTATGACCATCCCTCCCTTCTCCAGCTCTTCCTTCCAGACTTGCAGGTTGGATTGGAGATGTGCCTCTGATTTAGCAATCAGGGCAACATCATCAGCAAATGTCAGCTCTGAAATGCATACCTGTCTCATCTTCCAGTACCCCACTGAATACTTTCTTGTTCTCTCCTTACATGACTTGATAACATCGTCCATGAGGAGTATGAAAAGATAAGGTGACAGGATATCACCTTGTCTTACACCAGTGGTGGTCCTGAACTCTTCTGACTTATGGTTTGCTACATAATTTCTGCAAGACTTGTAGAAGCTCTGTATAGCATGAATCAAGAGGTGCTGGAATGTTCTTCCTTGCCAAACAGTCCCAAAGTTTGCTCCAGGGGACCCTGTCAAATACCTTTTCCAGATCTATGAAACAAAGATGAATCTCACTCTTATACTCAAGGGCCTTTTCACTCAGCTGTCTGAGTGTGAAGATTAGGTCTTGATTGTTCAGATATCAAGGGGCTAAAGTAGTCATGATTGTTATACTCCGACTTTTGTTATTGTTCAGACATAGAAGAGAATTGTATCCTTTTGTGTTCACTTAATCATGGTTTTATATTTTTAAAATTATAAATTCCAGTGTAACAAGAGACAACTATACATACATATGTCTTATTTATAAAAGTTCAGGGTACAAAGAAATAAGCTGGAAATGTCAGATATTAATCCAGTAATTTCTACAGGACTGTCCTCTGTATGACCAGTTAAGAAAGATATACTGGCCCAATGACTCAACACTAAACTCAAAGCTATATGGAGTTAAAGAGGAACTTCAAACAACAGTCGAATTCATCATGAGAACTCGTCTGACGGTGTAATCATCAAAGATGCGATCGCAAGAAGAAGAAGAAGAAGAATCCAGTAATTCTTATTTGCAAATACATTCAGTTGATCAATGAAGTTGAACCACTGCTTGTTTGTCTCGCTAGTAAACCTTGTTTCTTTTTTGTTTTTTTAATATACAGATTCTGATACTGTTTTTGTCAACGTCCAACAATAGTAAGCCAACATGTATATTCCTGTACAAGCCTACCTGTATATTCCTGTACAAACCTACCTGTGTATTCCTGTACAAACCTACCTGTGTATTCCTGTACAAACCTACCTGTGTATTCCTGTACAAGCCTACCTGTGTATTCCTGTACAAGCCTACCTGTGTATTCCTGTACAAGCCTACCTGTGTATTCCTGTACAAACCTACCTGTGTATTCCTGTACAAGCCTACCTGTGTATTCCTGTACAAACCTACCTGTGTATTCCTGTACAAGCCTACCTGTGTATTCCTGTACACACCTACCTGTGTATTCCTGTACAAGCCTACCTGTGTATTCCTGTACAAACCTACCTGTGTATTCCTGTACAAACCTACCTGTGTATTCCTGTACAAACCTACCTGTGTATTCCTGTACAAGCCTACCTGTGTATTCCTGTACAAACCTACCTGTGTATTCCTGTACAAGCCTACCTGTGTATTCCTGTACAAACCTACCTGTGTATTCCTGTACAAGCCTACCTGTGTATTCCTGTACAAACCTACCTGTGTATTCCTGTACAAGCCTACCTGTGTATTCCTGTACAAACCTACCTGTGTATTCCTGTACAAGCCTACCTGTGTATTCCTGTACAAACCTACCTGTGTATTCCTGTACAAACCTACCTGTGTATTCCTGTACAAACCTACCTGTGTATTCCTGTACAAACCTACCTGTCCTGTACCATCCACTCAAGTTCTTTCTGTGTCTTCTTTATCCCTCACATGCCTGTATCTGATGCCCTTTGGAACTATAAGGGTTCCTGAAAAGAGAGTGACTTGTAATGCTACCAGCCGGAGAAGCTTCATGTTGATGGAGTCGTTGTTTGTGGTCATATAACAACGAATGAAGAGGCAACAAAAAATACTAACATCTAAACAGTTAACTCACAAATTCAAACTGAGAATCATCAAGTGCTATATACAGGTAGCCCTAGATTTCCTGGACAAACAGGCACAGTTAGAATCAGCGTCAATTAAAACCATTTTATATTGTAAGTCATTGATGAATTACGTTCCAGGTACCCAAAAATTGATGAGCAAAATAATGCTGTTATATTTGAAGCTCTGAAATAAAGTAAACGAAGTAAAAAAAATAATAAATTAAATTAAATTATATAAAGTAGATTAAATTTTTAAAATGTCATATAGTTACAGTGGCAAAATGCAGCAGCTTTAGTTCTCAGACAAAGTCCCTGGTTGAAGATCATGTTTTTTTTTATTGTTTTTTTTATTTTAAGAAAGCATGCATGGGTGACTTCCTTTCTGTCAAAATCTCATAGTAAGGGCTCATGGATGCCATAAGATTCCTCTTTGTTGTAGCACTTCGCTGCCAATTGTGGTCAGTCTGGCCGATCTCATCAGTGAGTTTCTCCAGAAAGCGTTTCTCCATTTTTCTCATAGGAAGCTCTTCATCCTCTGTGTTTTTTTTCCTTCTCTTTTTTGTTGGTTTAGGAGATCAGGTTATTCTTCAAAGTCTTCACTTGAAAGAGATTCTCCTTGACTTTCCAGCACCCCTGTTGTGTCTTCCTTCGTCCAAGTCCACCTCTTGTGCTAGTCTTCTAATGTCTTTAAATTAATATTTTGTTTAAGTCTTTGTAATAATATTTCATATTAATATAATAAGTTTTAAAATATATGTTTTACTTGTTCAATATTTTTGTTTACCTTCAGGTTTCACAATTGTTTTGAATCGCCAGAAACTGGAAAGGTGCAAATCAAGCGCTACCTGTATATTCTTCATTATCGTGGACAATAAATGTGTGGACAGTGAAGAAGCAGTTTGAGAAAGGACTGAAGCCTTTGAGATGTGGATATATAGAAGACTGGGGCGCATCTCATGGAAAGAGAAGAAAACAAATAAAGAGGTCCTAGTAAACCTAGGAAGGAAAAGAGAATTAATGACAGAGATCAAAATTAGCTAAAATATTTTGGCCATGTAAAAAGACATAACACCTTGCAGAAGACCATAATAGAAGAAAGAGTTGAAGGCAAACGCGCAAGGGGAAGACAGCGCTATAAGTGGGAAGATAACATCAAGAGATGGACAGGAAAGATTCTATCAGAGTGCACCATCAAGACAAGAGACAGAAGATGTTGGAGATCTATTGCAGCTGACTTTCATTGTGGTGATGGCAGCTGATGAAAGTCTTGTTGTAGGAGATTGTAGAAAAGATGGTTTACTTTCATATTACCTTATCCAATTTTTTAAAAACAACTCTTTGTGAAGATTGTAGAAAAAAAATGTTTCATCTGGATTACTTTTATCTTGTCCATCTTTTAAAACAAATGTTTTTTTTTCTTGTAGCAAAGTGTACCTATCCAGTCCTATCTGGTGGCACTTGCTGTAGGAGATTTAAGGTCAGCTAAAATTGGACCTAGGAGTCAAGTATGGGCAGAGCCTAGTGTACTAGTAAGTTTTCTTCCTGAATATTTGCTGTTTCATGTTTTGTATCAGCTTCTGTGGTTATTAAGTTTGTGTCACCCATGTCTAAGAAAGAGACAGTTTTGGAATCAGATGAAAAAGAGCTACAGGAAAATGCTATGTTTAGAAATAATTGCAGGATTTCAGTTAAAACGCACAAGCATAACTTACAACAATAATAATTGTGCGTGACAAACATTTGATTGTATAGTGCTTTTTTTTTTTAGGTAGTATGGACCATACTAGATTGTAATGCTATATTTTAACTCACTAAGGCTTTTTAAAATTTTTTAGTTATGAGCCCGAAGTGTAAATTGGAAGCTCATTATTGTATCTTAAAACTTTTGCCAGATTAGATTTTTGATAACTTTAATATGCACTGAGCAACATATCATTAAAGTTAGTATCTAAAAATAGTAACACTTTTTTGCAGAAATGTACATTACTTGCAGTAAATCAACATTCTTGTAAGGTATCATAAATCTGATCTGGAAAAAAAGTTGTATCATGATATAGAAAATGTATACGCTAGATTTCATGCTGATTCATGAATAAATAAGCAAGTTATAAGAAAATTAGTAACATCAAGTATTGTTCTGAGAAATTCATGGTTTTCTTTACAGTAAAAGCACAATTTCTTAAGAGAATACAATTTTCAAAGTCAAAACTCCTGTGCTTAGAATGGGGTCTGATTTTCACATATTTAGATATCAGGTTAAGATTAAAATTTGATATTCCTCCATCTCAGAGCAGAGCTCAAGCAGAGTTTGATGGTGTTGTTGAAGACTTTATTCGGACTGGTGAGAATTTGTTTGGAGAGTATGTATGGGAACGCTATGATATCCTCATTATGCCACCTTCCTTCCCTTACGGGGGCATGGAAAACCCTTGTCTGACCTTTGTGACCCCCTGTATCATTGTTGGAGACAGATCATTGACAGACGTGGTTATTCATGAAATCGTAAGTGTTCAAGAATATTTAAACACAGGTTCAGCATTGAATAATTTATGAGCGAATGAATAAACTCTGTGAATACATTTTAAAGGGGTTGGGAACTGGGCATGCAGGGCCGTCGGACCATTTTCCTTGTGTCTCAACCTGCATTTTTTATATCTTGGCTTTCATGTTTATATTTTTGAATGTTCGCACACATATGCAAATATTAAAGATATTCACCCCATTAGCATTATTAAAGGTATTCACCACATTCTCACACACATTAGCAACGTTAAAGGTATTCACCACATTCTCACACACATTAGCAATATTAATGGTATCCAACACATTCTCACACACATTAGCAATATTAATGGTGTTCAACACATTCTCACATTTATTACAATATTAATGGTATTCAACACATTCTCACACTTATTAGCAATATTAAAGGTATTCACCACATTCTCACACACATATGCCAATATTAAAGATATTCACCACATTCTCACACATATTAGCAATATTAAAGATATTCACCACATTCTCACACATATTAGCAATAGTAAAGGTATTCACCACATTCTCACACACATATACCAATATTAAAGATATTCACCACATTCTCACACATATTAGCAATATTATAGGTATTCACCACATTCTCACACTTATTAGCAATATTAATGGTATTCACCACATCCTCACACATATTAGCAATATTAAGGTATTCACCACATTCTCACACACATTAGCATTACTAAAGGTATCCCCCACATTCTCACACGTATTAGCAATATGAAATATATTCACCACATTCTAACACATAGTAGCAACATTACAGAATGTCTGCAGCAAATTACTTGAGAAGGTAGTTGCGAGACAATTAATGAACCACCTTGAAAATGCACACATCCTCCCTGATACCCTGGGCACTTATAGACGAATGAAAGTAACATGGGGTAACGCTGGAACATTTGTGTATGATGTATATATATGAGGGTTTCCTGGTTAAACAAGAAACGGTGGCTGTGGCAATTGACCTAGAGGATGCTTACAACAGTGTGGACTTTACAGCCTTAATGGACTGTGTAATGGCATTTAGTGAAACCCTTGGCTAACAAGGTGGACACAGCTGCCTTAATGGAGATATCAGTTGCATTTAGCTTGGGAACATGGACATCAGAACCAATGCATATTTGCCCAGGATTACCCCAGGGCTCTCCATTATCACCGGTGCTATTTAACATCTATACAGCAAAAATAGCTGCAATTCAACCAACAGGTTTGTGACAAAAATTAACTCTTTGCCGATGACTTGCTCATTTACAGGACTGGCTCAGATAGAAATGAAATAGTTAAAAGCATACATGAGACACTTCAAGCAGTTTCTAAATGGTGCGACGAAACCAGCTCCAAGGTCAATCCCAACAAAGCATGTGTGCTTTGGTGCTCCTTGGATAACTCCATACTGAAAGCAGATCTTCCAGACATTACTCTCAGTGGACAGAAAACTGAAAGGCAGAACAAGTTGAAATACTTTGGAGTAATATTCGATCATGGGCTATCATATAAGCACCATGTTGATCACATCATACAGAAGTGCAAGAGAGGTCTGGCAGCCCTACAAAAATGGCTGCAGCTCACTTGGAGCAGAGACTGCTATTTGTCCTGTATCATCAGCTGGTCATATCTGTAATCGAGTATGACCTGGGAATACTTACGCTGTCAATATCACAATGTGAGTGACTGGAACACTTTTAAAATGAAGGGATGCATATAGTCTTGGGCTGTACGCGAGATACCCCCATTGTAACGATGTTTCACCCTCGTGTCTAGATGCAAATATGAGAATCCAGCTGTCTTCTATTAAGCAAAAATCAGATTTCGCACTAATTTTTGTTTTGTTTTTGGAAAATATATTTTTTCTCATTTAAAAATATGTTATTTATGTTAACGTGTAATGGGTTTGTTACGATTATTTTTTAATGAATTATAATAGTATTAAAATTTCTCCATTTTAATTTATGATGCGGTAAAAATCTATAGATATAACCCATGAAAACAAAAGCTCTTTGGGTTCCTCAATAATTCTTTAGAGTGTAAAGGGGTCCTGAGACCAAAATGTTTGAGAAATGCTTGTATAAGGTATTAGTAGATTGTTACAATCACTGTTATAGTATAAAGTGGTGGTAGATTGTTACAATCACTGTTATAGTATATCACCTATAGCTTCACATATGAGTCTGGTAACGTCATTTATACTATTATATGCAAACGTTGCAATATTACTTACATTGGCCAAATGAGCACACGACTGGGGGACCGATTCTGCAGACACCTCTACGACATCTCTCAGATTAAATCCACAACTGTGGCCATGCACTTCAATGGCCCTGGCCACCACAGTGCCACTGACATCCAGGTGACAGCCATCAGATCCTGTTCCTCAGATGCCAACAGTCAGTTCCGCCTGGAACAATGCCTCATCCATCTTATGGCTTGCCTTAAACCCTATGGTTTGAACATGCAGCATTCTTTTGTCTGAGGCGTCCTTTTCTATCTAGTCCCAGTTTTATTATGACTGCGATCACCCTTGACTTCCCTCCTAATCTATATAAATATATATACATACAACATGTCTTTGTTGATGAAAGTAAGAAGAATTTTTCAGAGTTACATAGCACCAATTATATGGAAGTGAGTCATGATCTATCAGTAACCAAGCAAGACGGAGGCTACAGAGAAGTAATTTTACAGAAGAATTCCAAATACTATGTGTAAATTCACTTTAGTGAAACCAACTTCAGTACCACTTTTAACATTTTTTAAATAAATTAAGGGGCTGCTGTAAAACTGGTAAGGAATATAAGTATATAAACCAATAAAACGGTATTGAATCGGTTCTACAAATAACGGTTCACATGAAACAAGGGACGTTTCGGGATCTTCTTATGTTTTTGTTTTGGTTCGTTTCGAATCCTTTTATATCTTTTGTTTTGTCGCTATCATACGTCACTTCCTTGCGATTTCTGTGATGGAATACTACGGCTTTCTTTCACAGTATCTTCGGATCGAGCTCAGTGAACATTTACTTGTTCCAAAGTTTTGTTAATTCTCTTTTTTTCGTTTCGTTGATTATTTACTTTCTTGTTTCGGTATTTCTTTTAGATTTTACGATTTTCTTGTATTATTATTGTTTTTTTTTCTCTCATCACTGTTGTTGTTTACTTTTTCCATCTGCCTTTATCGCCCATTTGGTGTATATTTCTCATCATGGTATGTTTTTGTAGTACCTTTATGTAATTCTTGTCTTTGTCACCTGTTTGTGGCTGACGAAGGATAACCCGAAACGTCCCTTGTTTCATGTGAACCATTATTTGTAGAACTGATTCAATACCGTTTTATTGGTTTATATACTTAACATTTTTTATTTTTACTTAAGAATTCATTAGACAGCTATAAAAGAGCAACAGACGTCATGAAGGAGGCCTGGGCACAAAGAAGCTCTTTACAAAAACCAGAAGGAAGCAGTTCACATTCTTAAGGCACGTTGTGAGAAGAGGAAAGCTGGACTTTGTCGTGACAGCTGGAAAGATTGTTGGAAAACAAAAACAGAGGGCAACAAAAAGAAAAGATACTGGGTAATTCAACATAGTGGCATGTAAACAAGTAACTAGCAAATTTAATAATCAGTACTCAGGAGAAAAAAGTTTATGAAATGACATTGTCACTTATGGTAGTTGACATGACATTTGAAAACATTAAAGTACAAATGTAAACTTGTTTGTTCCTCTGTTTTCAGACACACAGCTGGTTTGGTAATTTGGTTACTAATGCAAACTGGAGCGAGTTCTGGCTTAATGAGGTGTGTACATTTATTGTTGTAAAACTTTTACTATTGGCCTGAACTGTTGATGTGTTGAACCATCTGCAGCCTTGTTGACCTTCTTATAGGTTGTAGCCTTTTTTTTTTTTTTCTTGGGTATGCCATGTTGGTTTGGGGGTAGCACAGAAGGTGTTTGTTTATCAGCGGACAGTGTAAATCAGGTATTCACCAAGTAAAGTGAAGTTACTTTAGTTGGGGACCTGAAACCATCAGAAATAATGATACAGATGTGGGAATAGATAAATATAGTGTAATTTAGTAAAAGCCCAGAAAAAGAAACATATATCCAGTTGAAAATTAATCCAAATTTGATCACAAAGAAATGAAAAGTCTAGTTTTTATTTTGTGAAGTCACATATTGCTGAACTGAAATCTCACATACACTGTCCTTACAAATATCAAATTTGTTACATATCCTTCTCGGAATTTAAAATAGGTTATTATCGATATCAATAACATTCATTTAGAAATAATCTAGTGCAGTAGATCCGTTGATAGTTTATGACTGTTATGTATGTGACTGCGCTGTTTGGAAACAAATTGCCAAATGATGTCATTAATTGATAAAAGTATGCAACCATTAAGCACCAGAATATTTTTTTGAAACCAGTTTAAAACGTGTGGTCCACAGGAACTGTGTATATGATTAGAACAAGCTATGGTCATATATTCTCTAATTTTTTGTTCAAATTTGGAACTCGTATCAAGTGGGCTGTGGGTCGATCTATAGGTTAACCTGGCGCATTATACGGCTCGTGGATTAGAATGAGTTAACAGCTGTTTAATCACAACAATGTTTTGTAAGTTTACGGTTATCTCAAAAATTTTTGTCTTGATAGCCTGTGTCCTGAATATACACTTAAAGACTGTCTGGGTTCCTTTCTCGTGTGAGCACTACATAAAGCTGACCAGGAGCAAAGATTGCTTCTGGTAGGTATACACCTACATGATCAAATGATCACCCCTGTGTTTTGTTGATTGTCGTGGCAAATGCTAAAATTACAGCTAAAAGCTGTTTTCTCTTGGCTGTAAATTGAAGCGTGGAATAAAAACTCATCCACACCTTAATTACTGCCTGTGATGATTTTTTTGTATCATTTAAAATTTCAATCCTCAGTTTTTAGTTTTAACAGAATTAAAGTTCCCAAAAAAAAAAAAAAGGTCAGCACTTTTATTATGAAGATAAATGATCAAACTTCTCCATCATTTCTGGATGCCTTACTTGCGAAGAGATGAATGAAATCCTAATAACATTCATTGTTGGCCTTTATGTGGGATGATTCTAATGAGTATTCAAGATAGCTTGCACTCACAGCACAGTGGAATGCGCACTATTCCTTCTTGTCCAGAAAAGCCTGTTTATTCTTCTTTGTCGTTCACACTCAAATGTTAACTTGAGTATGTTCAAAGAAAGCAGTTGTCAGCTTGAGGCTATTTCTATCTCCATAGAGCTTCTCCAGGAATGGTACTGATGATGGCCACATGTGCTTTCTCTGTTTCTCATGTTGGACATCTTTGAAGCAGATGTTCAGCAGTCATTTTATCTGTGCCACAGTTACACTCATTGGTAGTTCCTATCTTTAGCTTGTTGAATAGGTGGTATCTCAATCTGTTGTGGCCCTGTGAAGTCTGAAGATTATCACTTGTTCTCTTCTGTTGAGCTGGTAATATGCATCATTTTGTGTGTGGCCCGGATGTTCTGCTTCCCATTTGTTCCTGATCTGCTTCTGATAAAACTCTTTGCCTCGTCAAAAGTTACACTTGTGTCAGGCTGAGGTAGCTTTCCACCTTCCTGTGCCAGTCTGTCAGCTTCTTCATTGCCGGAGATGTTGCAATGAGATGGGATCCACTGTACTACAACTCGTTTGAACTGGTGTCTCAGTTTGTAGAATACTGCTCTCAGGTCATCCAGATCTGCATTGTTCTGGCTCTTCAGTGTTGTAATTACTGACAGCGCATCTGTAAAGAAAGCAACTTGTCTCTTGGGGCTTTCCTCTGTCATTAGGACGTCTGCTGCAGTTTTCAAGGCCTCTGCATCTGCTCTGAAGTTGCTTGAGAATTGTCCTGTTGCCACTGGCATCCATTTTTTTGTGTACCAGTGCTAAAGTTCAGCAATACTTCTCCATCTTCTGTTGCATTTGTTGCTGATCCATCTGTGTAGGCATGGGTCCAGGTGTTGCTTGGTTAATGTTTCTGTATGTATTCTGTGGTTATGGCTCTTCTCTCTGTTGCAGTCTGGTTCTTTCTTCTCTCAATAACAGGAATGTTTTCTATCATTTCTGGGAAGCACTGTTGTTTCCAAGCTGGGAGCTTGCATGCAGTATAGATGGATTTAGCTGTTGATATCGCATTTATGCGATCTGCTCTAATCTTTGTTTTGGCTGATTCTACAAAGTTGCTTCGCTTGAGTCTCTCTCCTTCCAAGACCATTTATTCTATGGTACATTGGGTGGTCTGGTAGTCTCCTGAATTTCTCGGCTTGTTTCTGGGCCCTGCTATCTCTTCTGTCCTCCATTGGATGAAGGGTAGGTAATCTTTTTGAGTTCTTTAATAGGTGTTGTCTTCATGCCTCCAGTTATGATTCTTATTGCTTGATTTCGGAGCTAATTTTTTTAAATCGAAGTTTTACTTAGCCAAAAGCTTGTTTCAGTCGGACATTACCAAAACAAAATCTTAATATCATGACATATGTGTTTATATGTATATATGCGTATATGTATGTGTGTATATATGTATGTGTATATGCAAACCTTATACCAACAAAGGCACAATAGAGTTGTAGACATTGTTAATGAGAAAGTGAAGTCCTCAAACAGTAATAATAGTGACATAACAATAAATAAAGAAATAATTGTTCAACCATCTCGTTTCGGCAGCAGTAACACTTCATTTAAATCACGTGCCGTAAAACCTGATTTAACAATAATCAATCGACACAACAAAACAGCTTTTCTAGTAGAAGTAGTAATACCATATGATGCCCATTTAGATAAATGTTACCAACATAAATTTGATAAGTACTATCCATTGACTGCGGAAATTAACAAATTAGGCTATCGTACACATGTTATCATACTGATTTTTTGTAGTTTGCGACGTGCATGCAAAGTGTGTGAGTGGATTAATGTCGCTGGGGTTGCGGAAATTTGAAGCCAAAGTTTTATGTAAATATGTCAGCATCATTGCAATTAAAGGTTCTTATTGAATATGGAAACTTCTTGTAAAAAACACCCATTTTTAATTGCTGGAGATGTTTTTCACACTTTTGATAAGTCAAATCTCAATTGTGCTCTGTTTAATATACCAAATTACTATTGTATTTTATGCTATATTTAATATCTCACTCCACTACCTGTCAATGTATTTTATGGCAAACAAAGATTCTGATAAAACCCCCATGTAAAAAATACCCATATTAATCTACTTGAAAGGTATTCCACAGAAATTGTGTAAATTTTAATAATACTCCTTTTTGGTATGTTGTAGCATATCATTACATGTCAATGTCTTTTAGAAAGCTTAAAGATTGTTATATATATGTAACACAAACATTTGATGTAAGAACACCCATATAGAACTACTTGGGACATCTTCTACACTTTATGTAAATTCTAATGATTCTCCTATATGCCATGTTGTATTTTATTATATCATGTTGGTACATATAAATGTATTTTCTGAAGAATAAAGATTCTGATTCTGTATATAAAACACACGTAATTTAAACACTGTGACCATGATTATCGTAATAATTAGCACAAAAAAGTCAATAGCTTGCTCTGCTACTTTATTTTGCCAGGGATTTACAATGTTTGGACAGAGAAGAATTACAGAGGAACTCAGTGGTCGACCTGCCATGTGTCTGGAAGCTGCAAGTGGGCAGTCTTTGCTCCGTAGGCATATCGAACAAGAAAAAAGTGTGAGTCAACTTGTCAGTAAAATATTACTATCTCTGTTGTTAATATGGTTATTCCATATCATTTAATGTGTGCATAATCTAATGAGAATAAATGCAGGAAACAATACAGTATAATACTTGAAGAAACACCACAACAATATGTAAAATCCCACATATGTTTTGGCAGCACTATAAACACTGAAGGATGGACAGACAAGATTATCAGTATAAGAATACAAAATGCTCGAGGAGCTTTCAATGAATTGGGAAATAGACTTCTTTTGATCTCCATAAAGTCCAGCTCAAATGTCAAGTCAGTCCTGTTGTATGGCAGACTTCTTTTGATCTCCATAAAGTCCAGCTCAAATGTCAAGTCAGTCCTGTTGTATGGCAGACTTCTTTTGATCTCCATAAAGTCCAGCTCAAATGTCAAGTCAGTCCTGTTGTATGGCAGACTTCTTTTGATCTCCATAAAGTCCAGCTCAAATGTCAAGTCAGTCCTGTTGTATGGCAGACTTCTTTTGATCTCCATAAAGTCCAGCTCAAATGTCAAGGTCAGTTCTGTTGTATGGCTCTGAAACATGGAGAACAATAAAAAAAACAACCACCAAAAAGCTACAGACTTTCATACATGGGTGCTTGCATTGATTAGAAGTGGTATGACAAGATCAGTCATGTGGAACTGATGATAAGATCTGGACAAGTGCCAGTGGAACAAGAGATGAGAAGAACTGGACAAGTGCCAGTGGAACAAGAGATGAGAAGAACTGGACAAGTGCGAGTGGAACAAGAGATGAGAAGAACTGGACAAGTGCCAGTGGAACAAGAGATGAGAAGAAGATGCTGGATAGGACTGACAGTGATGAAACATGTTGATAGCATGACAAGGTAGGTCTTGTTCTAAAAACCCCAGGGTAAGAGAACGAACGAACGAACGAACTTTATTTTCAAAGGGTTGAGAATTGGGCACACAGGCCCGTCTGACATTCTGCCCTTCCTTTCTCTCACCTTTCATACTGAATTCATTTATTCTCATATGCATTTTACATATCAAATTCAAGGAATTCAACGTTGTAAAGTAAAATAATAATATAGCACACTCATATTAACATTAATTACTTATAAGCATGACATAACATATGTTGAAAAGTACAAACATTATCAGAGATAGATAGATAGATAGATAGATAGATAGATAGATAGATAGATAGATAGATAGATAGATAGATAGATAGATAGATAGATAGATAGATAGATAGATAGATAGATAGATAGATAGATAGATAGATAGATAGATAGATAGATAGATAGATAGATAGATAGATAGATAGATAGATAGATAGATAGAACGAACGAACGAACTTTATTTTCAAAGGGTTTAGAATTGGTCACGCAGGCCCGTCTAACATTCTGCCCTTCCTTTCTCTCTTCTTCCATAGTTAATCTATTTATTCTCACACGTATCCTAAATGTTACTTAAATAATAAAATAACAAGAAAGTACAATAAAATAAAATCCCAACATTGTAACAGTACAATAACAGTTACACAAATTTACAGATGCGTATCATAATTTATACTAAACAGGACAAAATTAACTTTAAAACCTACATATGATGTTATGTAATAATAATAATAATAATAATAATAGCCCCTTCAGTCATAACTGACTATGGGAATGCGCCCCTGAGGTGACAGCGTAATTATTTAAGAACATAACGAAATTAGGGTGGCATATAATCTGCACTCATGATGTATTTGAAAAGTCTGTGATTGAATGAATATGGACTAAGAGTATTTTTTAAGTCGTGTGGAAGAGTATTCCACAGATGAGCAGCAGAAAAAGCTAAACTTTTCTTGAATAAGTCGAGCCTAGGCTTGGGCATGTGTAATTTATTTAAGCGTTGACTGCGTCTTCCGCTGTATTTGAAAATAGGCCACAGATACGTTGGAGCATTCTGTGACAAGATTTTGTGAATAAATTTGGCTTTGTTGAAGAGAAGGCGCTTTCTTAGTGGTAATATGTTAAGATATGTATATGCGTTTACACACTGTGTGAGGTTTTTGCCTGAAATTAGGCGCACTGCACGTTTTTGTAATGAAAAGAGTCTTTTAGTGTTGGACATGGTGCAGCCATCCCAAATTGTGGAACAATAGTCTAGATGTGTTTGTATCTGGGATGTATAGAACATTTTTCGTGTCTCCTCATCTAGGAAATGTTTGATTTTAGCTAACTGGTAAACTTTTTGTGCCGTTTGTTTGGTCAGTGCTTGTACATGCGAATTCCAACTTAAATGTTGGTCAATTATGAGTCCTAGTGTTTTATATTCATTTACATTTTCAATTAAAGAGGTTCCAATGTAGAGCTGAAGTGTTGTTTTCGGCGAGTTTTGTAATTTTTGTCTAGTTGATATTATCATACATTTTGTTTTAGTGATATTTATTTGCATGCAGTTTTCATTGCTCCACTTAATAAGATTGTCTGTGTCGCTTTGTAATAATATTTCTAGCGTGTTGCAACTTTTATCACTAGTATAAATGGTACAGTCATCGGCAAATAGGTCGCAGGATGAGTGCTCGATGTGTAGTGGAAGGTCATTTATGTAAATGGAAAAAAGTAGAGGGCCGAGAATAGAACCCTGAGGAACACCAGTGTCAATAATAGTTGGGCTTGACAAGGAGTTATTGTACCACACTACTTGCTGTCTGTCGGACAGGAATGATTTAAGTAATGTCACTAGTTTAAAGTTAACTTTCATTGTTTCTAATTTTCTTATTAAAACAGCGTGATCTAACATATCAAATGCTTTCCTAAAGTCTACAAAGATTGCTCCACATATGTTATCGTTATTTATGTTTAGGTGCAAGTTGTCTATCATCTTAGTTAGAGCTGTGTGGCATGAATGCTTTTGTCGAAACCCTGACTGACTGTCAATTAGCAAGTCATTGCTAACTAGGTAATGTAGTGTTGCTTTATGTATGTGTTTTTTTAGTGGTTTAGAAAGCGATGATAAAAGAGAAATAGGTCTATAGTTACCAAGATTACTGTTATCTGACGAGCCAGGTTTGAAGAGAGGATATACTTTGGCAATCTTAAAGGCTGAAGGAAAATAACTTTTAGCAATACATTGATTATATATAAAAGTTAGTGAATCACTAATAGCTGGTGCGGCGTAACGCAGTATTCGATTACTAATTCCGTCAAGCCCTGATGAGCTATTATCCTTAAGGCCAATAAGATAGTTATACACTTCATTAACTGTCATAAAAGGAATGTCGGGTGGAACTGAGTTTGTACATTTGTTTTTACAGAATGCTGAAAGTTTGTCTAAGTCACTACAGGAAGGTGGTATTGTGGATTTCAGACCGTTTATTTCTGCTTGAAAGTGATTGCTGAAGTCGGTGCAAGTAAATGAAGTGTTGGAAGAGAATGAGTCTGGTGCATTACGTTTTTTCGCTAAGGTGTTAATTGCCTTCCATATTTCCTTACTATTTGATTTGTTCTGAACTATATTTCTAAACGATTTTTCTTTTCTTTCCGAATTAAATATTGAACTTTGTTCCTGTATACCCTGTATGTGTTGAGGTCCTTATTTTTGTGCGCTTGATCTCTCTGCCTCATAGCCTCCAACACTTCCTGCGTGATCCACGGAGATTTTAATTGTCGTTTGACGCGAATTTCCTTAGCTGGTACGTGCGTGTCAAAAACATTATAAAAAATTTTTGTCCAGTATTCAATAGCGTCATCCGGATCAGGAAGTTGGTAAACACGGGCGAGAGGTGCAGTTAGCAAGTCATTTAAAAATAATTCCTTACTGAAATGTTTGAAACTTCTAAATTTGATACTTACATGTTTATTTTTCGGAACTTTACATTTATTCTTTGACCATGTACAGCATACTGGATAGTGGTCACTCATTGCAATATTAGGGACAGAGCATTCTATGATGTTTTTCTGGGCAAGTTACGTAGATGTGGTCGATTAGTGTGGTTGATGCTTGTGTTACTCTTGTAGGCTGGTTAACTATTTGTTTTAAGTTGTACGATAATATTATATTTTTCCATGTTAGATTTGAATTGTGTATATCGATGTTGAAATCACCAAGAAGAACAACCTCCTTGACTGTGGCAAATACATTGTCCATCATTATGGTGAAATCTTCGTACCATATAGGTCCTGCACTAGGATTTCGATAAAGATATCCCACCAGAAATGGGCCCTGATTCGGTAGCTTTATTTCCAACCATACACATTCTATCTCTGCTGTCTCTAAGTCGTTTCTGCGGCGAAAATTAAGGGAAGTGGAAATATAAACTGTTATACCTGTCTCTTGTTTTTTGCTTGCGTCTCGCCGAATAGTTTTAAAACCATTTAACGCAATGTCATCGTCTGTTATTCTGTCATTTAGGCGACTTTCTGAAAGTCCAAAAATGTGAAAATTATTACTTAGAATGTATGTAAGTTCGGGGAGTTTACCTAGAAGATGGTAAATATTCAGATGACCAAGTCGTAGACCATCCTTGTGAAGCCACGGTACATAATTACCAGCCATGCTTGTATAGTAAAAAGAAAGATATATTTTAAAAAAATATAAAAAAATATAATAAAAAAAAATACAAGTTAAAAAAACAGTTAGGCTATGCACACAAAAAGCGCAAAATATTTTTACGAATTAATACTTCACCAAGGAAGTGGAATTCAAGAAATGAGAAATTGCAGAAAATACAATATTAAAATAATTAATACAACTAATAAAAAACAATTTCAACTGAGTATATGAAAATTGTCACAAAACAATCAGGCATACAACATATCACACCAGAACTGCTCAACACAACAAAGTGAAGTTAAACGAGAGATGGAAGAAATTAATAATAGTCACAAGTCAGACAAGTTAAGTATACAACACTTCACACCTTAACACCGAAAATTCTAACAAATTGAAGCTACGCGTGATAATAAGAAATTTAAATTGTAACGAAATAAGTAATCAAAGAAATTTTTTTTTTTTAGAGGATATTAACCGATAAACTATTAAAAGTTCTGATTATTACCGTTGTATTAAAAAATCAACAAATGTTCAAATGGAGTGAAGGCTGTAGTAACAGAGATTTAGTGAAGCAAAGTGTTTGTTCGTCAATAACTGACGTCTCTGCCGGGCATATAATAGGGATGACTTTGGGCAGACATCATTAATGCTTGTCTAAGTGACGCAGGGCTGAATTGCATCAGATAGACAAGTTCAGGGTTCCACTGAGGACGATAATAAGAACTAGGGGAGGAAGCATGGTGATCTCTGATTTCTTCCGTCCTTGTTGTAGTGTTGGTAGGAGTATTCTGCGCCTGGGACATTGGAATACTGTTGGTAGAGGTACCTGAGTGGGGCTGCTTTGTGACTAATGGGGGAAACATGGTATCATAAGATTCGGCTTCCTGATTGAAAGTGGCGTTGTGATAGCTGGAAGGCTGCCTGCTTGCAATAGGTGTGCTTCTTTGAGGGGTAGGTGGGGTTTGTGATGCGTTGTAATTATATGTTGATGTCTCAGTAGATTTCGTTGCATTCTCTATATGGGTTGAGCTGTCTTGTTGTGTCCTTTCTGGATATTTTATGTTTTTGGCCAGGATACTGCTTCCCAGTGTGGATGTGTGAATTTGATCTCTGTAGAGTCGTTTCTTAGGTGCTCCTGAGTTAGATGTAAAGAATGGAGTATTGTTGATGAAGCCAAGGCCGTTTTGTTTACAATAGTTCTGTAGTTTTGTGTTGTAAGTGTCCGCTGTGCGACGCTGAAACCCATAGCATGGTGGTATGATTGATGAAATAAAGATGGAGGCTTTGGGAAATTTTTGTTTTATTGTAGCCACCAATCCTGAGGGGTTTAGGCTCTGCTCATTCATGATATCATTAATTCCTACGTGTAGTGTTGTTTTTGTTATCTTGTGATTAATATCGAACTTATTAATTATGTCCAGTAGTCTTTTAATACCAGCCCCCGGCACTGTCATAACTGAAACGATGTCTTCTCTTGTAGTGGACATTCTTTCACAATAAATACCCTTCAAGAGGGAGTCACCAATTACAATATGTGTAACGTCACTACGTATTTCTTCACTTTGTTTTCTATTAGATTGATGCTGCTGCCTTTTGTGGTGTTCTTTTTGTGGACTGTTGTGATGGCTCTGAGATTTGTGAATTTGGTTTTCGGGCACTGGAACGTTGTCTGGTAGGGATGCTGATACCTGCTCATTTTCTGTTGAACAATCCTCAAGAACTTGAAATCTGTTGGTAATTTTGACTCCAATGGGATATGTTGTGTTTGTGAGTGTCTCTTCGTGTTTTTTGTGTACAGTTTGGTGGTGACCTTTTTGCTGATTTGGCGTATTTTTATGTATGGATTCTTCGCAATCTTCTACTATTGTTTGAGGATGATCTGGTTGTCTTATCTTATAGAGTGAGAAGTCTCTCTGCAGTTTTTCGATGATGTCCTTCATGCTAGAATTGTCTTCCCTCAGAGATACTATCTCCCTTTTAAGAAGTTCGTTTTCGGCCTTGAGCGATGTCTGTATACTAGACATGAGATCACCAATTAAACTTCGTAGCGTGTCCTCCATATTTTGCATTAGCTCCTGGCAGCACGACACAGGTAACTTCGTGGTGTCTTCTTTTTGTTGCTCAAGAGATACAGTTTCAGCTTTTCGTATATTTTCATGGTCCATGGGGTATTCGATGGCCAACATAGGTTTAGAAATTGTAGGGGTGTCTGTTATTGTATCCAATACTGCAGAAGGTAGAATTTCTGATTCACTGTGAGACATTGGGTTGCAGCTGATGTTGAGAATGTCGTTGTCGGTAGTAAAGTCACTTATGCCTGGAATCATTGAGTCTACTGCCAAGTGGGGCATAGAAACAGCGGAGTCCATTTTAGTGTTTTCTAACTCAACATCAGTTACAATTTTTGCAGATTCTTTTAATTCTTCAAATTCTGTTTCTAGCCATGATTCGATAGCTGCGGCAGTCCCCTGGGTCATAATTTTGTTCTTAGTGTGATAAAGGTGAATTTTGAGAAGTGGTGTTGTTATAACGTCTTCTACTAGTGCACCATTTATGTCTGTTCTTGACTCTACAAGTCCTGTTTCGTAGAATTTAATGACAATGAAACGAAATGCCTCGTACTGAAAGGTGTTCTGGAATGTTATAGTTACACATTTTCCATGACTTGATAGCTTCAAGGTTATACCGGACCCTGTTCTACAACCTTTAAGTTTTAGGTGAATAGCCCTCTCTTTGTTCAAAGCATAGTTCTTTATGGTCGTTGGTCTTAAACGAGCGTCCCTGGGGCCCACTGTTAGCTGCGAACTAACACCTTCTTCCAAGCATGACATTGTTACATTCCACCGGGCGTTTTGTTATCGGTGAGGAACATTGTATACCGGGAAAATTTTATGATGCTTGACGCAACGCTTACCAACAACTGACCTCTTGCTTTGGCGAAGGTCACATTCGGATGAGTCATGTAGTCATTGTTAAAAATATCCTCCAGTAACATAGAGAAAAAAACTGATACACATTTCAACGGTATTCTATAAAATGTTACACATTACATTAACACAATATCATGTTTAAAAATTTCACCGTCTAATAACCAATATACTGATATAAAAATCCACGGAATGTGACTTAAACTTCCTGCGTTAATGCTGCGAAATGTGAGAGCAGATAAAAAACACGTCCGCAAAGTTGGTTGTACAAAGTTGGCATCAAGTCACATCATGTGCTCATGCAGTTGTGGTTTCTGTAACAGTTAGTTTTACATGATGAAAAAAAACATGATTTTTTTATTTTTTTTTTAATTTAAAAAAAAAAACAAATTTAAATGGTTGTTATTTCCTTTGTTGCTGCTTATAAAGCAGGGGACCATCATTGCAGCTGGTTCACACTTGCAGTAAGCTTTCACCACCAGCATTCATCTACTTTTACATGATGAGTTTGACAGCCATATGTCCACCTCATATTGTTGACCTCTTACGACATGCTCATGGTCAGCCAAAAAAAATGATGATCTTTTAAAAATTCCACATGAACACTGACAACAAAGGATATTTTGATGATTTGATATTTATCTTCTGTTGTGTCATCTTGTGCAGGGCTTTGTGTAATGGGTGATTATTTCTGTCCAAGGCCCATCACTGTGGTGTTGAGTTTTGCTAACCTTTTCCTCCCTTGCCATGCTGTCTAATATTTCCTGTGTCTTCCTGTGCCCCTTCTTCTCTCTTCCTGCTGTTATCATTTGTTCCAGTTTTTTCCTCTTTTTGTCTCCCATTTATTTTTTCATTCATTGCTCTGTGTGGAACAAAGACCTTTCAGCAAATTCATGACTAACCTTCCTGTCCTGTGTCAAGTCTACCTGTCCTGTGTCAAGTCTACCTGTCCTGTGTCAAGTCTACCTGTCCTGTGTCAAGTCTACCTGTCCTGTGTCAAGTCTACCTGTCCTGTGTCAAGTCTACCTGTCCTGTGTCAAGTCTGCCTGTCCTGTATCAAGTCTACCTGTCCTGTGTCAAGTCTACCTGTCCTGTGCCATCAGTTCAAGGTCTTTGCAAGTCTTCTTTATCCCACCTTGCAGGTGTGCAAACGTGGGCACAGAATTCAAGAGAATGACATCTCTCAAGCGGCTGTAATAAGTGATCTTTTATTTACATCATGACCTGCTAACCTGCAGGTGTTAAAACAATATTTACTGACAAAAATTTACTGCCTGTAGTTATATGGGAGGAAATGAGCGTCACATCTTTTGAAATTAGGAAAAGGACAACAGAGATAAACATGATTAGGCATTCATAAGATGGCATAAATACCTATGGAACAAAAAAGGGCTGAAAAGACATCATCGTTGGATAGGTTTCCCACTGAGGAAGCCAGTTGATAGCTATACAAGATCATCGTTGGATAGGTTTCCCACTGAGGAAGCCAGTTGATGGCAGTACAAGATAATCGTTGTATAGGTTTCCCATTGAGGAAGCCAGTTGATGGCAGTACAAGATCATCGTTGGATAGGTTTCCCACTGAGGAAGCCAGTTGATGGCAGTACAAGATCATTGTTGGATAGGTTTCCCACTGAGGAAGCCAGTTGATGGCAGTACAAGATCATCGTTGGATAGGTTTCCCACTGAGGAAGCCAGTTGATGGTAGTACAAGATAATCGTTGTATAGGTTTCCCACTGAGGAAGCCAGTTGATGGCAGTACAAGATCATCGTTGGATAGGTTTCCCACTGAGGAAGCCAGTTGATGGCAGTACAAGATCATTGTTGGATAGGTTTCCCACTGAGGAAGCCAGTTGATGGCAGTACAAGATCATCGTTGGATAGGTTTCCCACTGAGGAAGCCAGTTGATGGCAGTACAAGATAATCGTTGGATAGGTTTCCCACTGAGGAAGCCAGTTGATGGCAGTACAAGATCATCGTTGGATAGGTTTCCCACTGAGGAAGCCAGTTGATGGCAGTACAAGATCATCGTTGGATAGGTTTCCCACTGAGGAAGCCAGTTGATGGCAGTACAAGATCATCGTTGGATAGGTTTCCCACTAAAGACACCAGTTGATGGCAGTACAAGATCATCGTTGGATAGGTTTCCCACTGAGGAAGCCAGTTGATGGCAGTACAAGATCATTGTTGGATAGGTTTCCCACTGAGGAAGCCAGTTGATGGCAGCACAAGATCATCGTTGTATAGGTTTCCCACTGAGGAAGCCAGTTGATGGCAGTACAAGATCATCGTTGGATAGGTTTCCCACTGAGGAAGCCAGTTGATGGCAGTACAAGATCATCGTTGGATAGGTTTCCCACTGAGGAAGCCAGTTGATGGCAGTACAAGGTCATCGTTGGATAGGTTTCCCACTGAGGAAGCAAGTTGATGGCAGTACAAGATAATCATTGGATAGGTTTCCCACTGAGGAAGCCAGTTGATGGCAGTACAAGATCATCGTTGGATAGGTTTCCCACTGAGGAAGCCAGTTGATGGCAGTACAAGATCATCGTTGGATAGGTTTCCCACTGAGGAAGCCAGTTGATGGCAGTACAAGATCATCGTTGGATAGGTTTCCCACTGAGGAAGCCAGTTGATGGCAGTACAAGATCATCGTTGGATAGATTTCCCACTGAGGAAGCCAGTTGATGGCAGTACAAGATCATCGTTGGATAGGTTTCCCACTGAGGAAGCCAGTTGATGGCAGTACAAGATCATCATTGGATAGGTTTCCCACTGAGGAAGCCAGTTGATGGCAGTACAAGATAATCATTGGATAGGTTTCCCACTGAGGAAGCCAGTTGATGGCAGAACAAGATCATCGTTGGATAGGTTTCCCACTGAGGATGCCAGTTGATGGCAGTACAAGATCATCGTTGGATAGGTTTCCCACTGAGGAAGCCAGTTGATGGCAGTACAAGATAATCGTTGGATAGGTTTCCCACTGAGGAAGCCAGTTGATGGCAGTACAAGATAATCGTTGGATAGGTTTCCCACTGAGGAAGCCAGTTGATGGCAGTACAAGATCATCGTTGGATAGGTTTCCCACTGATGAAGCCAGTTGATGGCAGTACAAGATAATCGTTGGATAGGTTTCCCACTGAGGAAGCCAGTTGATGGCAGTACAAGATCATCGTTGGATAGGTTTCCCACTGAGGAAGCCAGTTGATGGCAGTACAAGATTGTCAGAACAACAATCTATAGATGCTGTTGGATTTAACCCTATTTGTACCGTGGATTTAACTCACGGCTCATTGTCTACAAAATAGTACCACAGCACACAATAGCTGACATGAGTAATACAATAACGCCTCAAATACAGTAATATCCCTTTAATGAGAAGTACACACAGCAATCACTATGCATGAAACTGCAATACATAAGATAATGAATACATAAGCCAACTTACTTGCGATACTAATACCAACTCTCCTAATAGCACAAAGGCACAGCACAATGCACTGAAAACTGCCACATATCCTGGCGAACACTATAATTCGTCATGAGAACCAAAATGGTTACCGACATAAACTCATCAGTGAAGGCACTGAACTTTCGCTCAGAGGCGGCACCTAATACTAGGTTAAAGCAATACACAATTGCAACCACCGTATCACAATTAATAATCAGGAAGGGAACAATCACTAGAACTTGCTAAGCTCAATCTAGCACCCATCAAATATTCCTGAACATATGAAAATCGGCAAGCACTGAACAACAATTGGCCTCCAAATAATTCCCCAGCAAAACTGCTGACAAAAACCATCTACGACCTCATCGGCCGGCTGACATCGCAAGAATACCTTTTTGCGCCCAAAAGGTCCCTTCCGGCTTTCATTCTAATCGAAAACTGACCGAGCAGGTTTTAAAGGATGAATAGCAGTGTTACCACTCTACAGGGTAACCAGTATAGACTTAGTGAAAGTCTATCCTGTGACAAAGATCATCATTGGATAGGTTTCCCACTTAGGACGCCAGTTGATGGCAGTACAAGATAATCGTTGGATAGGTTTCTCACTGAGGACGCCAGTTGATGGCAGTACAAGATCATCGTTGGATAGATTTCCCACTGAGGAAGCCAGTTGATGGCAGTACAAGATCATCATTGGATAGGTTTCCCACTGAGGAAGCCAGTTGATGGCAGTACAAGATCATCGTTGGATAGGTTTCCCACTAAGGATGCCAGTTGATGGCAGTACAAGATAATCGTTGGATAGGTTTCCCACTGAGGAAGCCAGTTGATGGCAGTACAAGATCATTGTTGGATAGGTTTCCCACTAAGGAAGCCAGTTGATGGCAGTACAAGATAATCGTTGGATAGGTTTCCCACTGAGGAAGCCAGTTGATGGCAGTACAAGATCATCGTTGGATAGGTTTCCCACTGAGGAAGCCAGTTGATGGCAGTACAAGATCATCGTTGGATAGGTTTCCCACTGAGGAAGCCAGTTGATGGCAGTACAAGATCATCATTGGATAGGTTTCCCACTGATGAAGCCAGTTGATGGCAGTACAAGATCATCATTGGATAGGTTTCCCACTGATGAAGCCAGTTGATGGCAGTACAAGATCATCGTTGGATAGGTTTCCCACTGAGGAAGCCAGTTGATGGCAGTACAAGATCATCGTTGGATAGGTTTCCCACTGAGGTAGCCAGTTGATAGCTATACAAGATCATCGTTGGATAGGTTTCCCACTGAGGAAGCCAGTTGTTGACAGTACAAGATCATTGTTGGATAAGTTTCCCACTGAGGAAGCCAGTTGATGGCAGTACAAGATCATCGTTGGATAGATTTCCCACTGAGGAAGCCAGTTGATGGCAGTACAAGATCATCATTGGATAGGTTTCCCACAGAGGAAGCCAGTTGTTGGCAGTACAAGGCAGTGCTTATTCTGCAATCTCCAGGGTAATATAAATAAAAGTAGACCTAAAAACGTGGAGAAGTCAGTTGGAGACAGGCTTAATAAAGTTAAAGAAGACAGAGAAAGAATTTCAATGCATGGCACAAGACAGAAGAGCATAGCATGACTTGGCTGAACACCCATGCTCCACATGAGGCTGAAAGGTAAGGAGTGAGTGAATAAAATGGCATGGAAAGACAAGACAATCCAAAATCTTGTATCATCTCTACCCAACTGTAAATGAGTACCAGACTATGCTTTTGAGTTAGGAAAAGCAAAGGCAGTGAAGAATAAAACTGGTCACTTCACCTCATAAAGCTGAACCTAGTAAAGTGAAGTCTCTAACACTTCACTCTGCTATTAGACTACCCTTTAACTCTCCTCTTATCCTGGGATTCCAGAACACAGACTGCCTTGTAAAGCTATCATTAGTTTCCTTAATGTGTGTCCTATACAAAGCAAGCATCTCTTCCATACTTCCTGTTTGACTGCTTTTTTGTTTGGTTCTTTCCATCAGCTGATGATCTTGTTATACTTTTTCTGTGGTTCTGTTCTACGTACGTAAACACCCATTAATGAAAGTTTGTCATGTTTTGGTTGTTCTTTTTTTATTCTAGACTATGTCATAACCGTCCTAAGTAGAGAAGCATCTGCCATCTAGGATGGTTGGGTCAAATGACCTGAAATACTTGCTTTCGATAACTTGTTGATGTTATAATTATTTTTTTTGTTTTGTTTTAAGTTTGTACAGTTGCTGGGCCCATTGCCTGAGACTCCTTAGTTGCGTTCTGTGACATGCCTGGTAGTGTACATTGTTACTATCATTTGCTTCCTTTTTGGGCTCCAGTAACACTTTGGTAAGACTTTACAACAGTGTTAGCTATTTGACAATTTTATAGGTACTTGATCCAAGATGGACAGCCACTATAAGTTTTTCAAGTCAGATTTGTATATGTTTGACTGATACTCTGTCATAAACTGAACTTCATACAGGACAGTCCACTGACAAAGCTGCGGGTTGTCATCGATGAAGGAGTAGACCCAGATGACACGTACAATGAAACCCCATATGAGAAAGGGTTTTCTTTCGTGTGCTACCTCCAGAGCCTTGTTGGTGATGTGAAAAAGTTTGATGAGTTTTTAAAAGCTTACGTTCAGACTTTCAAGTTTAAAGTCAGTCCTACTTTTGATTTTTTTATTTATTGAATTGTTTTATTTTTTTTTGGTGTAAATTTCTTTTGTGAAAAAAAAAAACCCCCTTGTAAGTAGCGACATAACGCAAGTGTTAAATTTGAAAAGTGTTATCTGGTTGTTCTCTTTCTCTTTGATCTTGAGGAAGCTATGTTTCCTTCTTGTCAGATTAGATTTTTTGATAACTTTAGTAGATTCTGAGAAACAGAACTTTAAACTAAAACTAGTAAGGCTTTTGTCAAAATTTTACATTATTTGATATAAATCAAAATTCTGATTTTAAAAATCGGATCAGAAAAAATGTGCTATCTAAGTTTGAAATGACTGAAATGAGCTACCAATTCAAACTTCATGCTCATAACTCAACAAAATAAAATGCTTTAGTGACGGTGTACTCTCCATAGAAAAAAAAAAGCGAGTTGCATGATACTGTGGTTTCCGGTGCGCCTTCTGGCCCAGTATCTACGACTTTAGCACCTGTTCAACGGGAGAGTGGGCTCATCCCTAATCTGTTTATGTTCCCAGTAGTAGACTATTCGCAAGCAGCCTGGGGGTGTCACTGCTCTGCGCGGACCTTGTTTACCGAGGCGGCGTCCGAGCTCGTATGGTGAAAATATGGTTGCGTTATCTTCAAAATAGCCCTGTCTTTCCCGTGGCTTTTCTGCCATCCTGCAACTTTGAGTTAGGGAGTTCTGAGCTCCAGTCTCTTTCCCAGGCATTTTATCCTGGCCTGGCACGCATACAGAGGACCCCACTTCTGGTTCTAAGTTAGCAGTTGGGGATAGGTGGGGTAGCACACTGTGCATTCCCCGTCATCCAGGGGGCTCTCCAACTATGCAGAGCTTGCACAATGCTGTGCTCTGGTTCTGGGCTCTCCCAAGGAATCCTCACGTCCTGCACAGAGCCACTTCCCGATACCCACCACCTGCCAACCCTCCATTGTAGAAATCTCCTGCATGCGGCCATCCAGTCAAGAGCCAGTATTAAGTCTGGTGCCCAAGTGATCCCCCCAAGCTCAGTGTGCAATGCTGGGTTCTCATCATGCTGCAACACAGGAGGGATTGTGATGCTCAGCCATCTCTCTCAATTCTGCACCGATAAGTGACATCGGGGACTTAACTTTGCCTCAGTACTGGGAGGCCCCGTTTCCGGGTACACCACACACAGCCAATTGAGGCAACGGTCGCCATGGGCGTGATAGACGACAAACAGTGAAGAATGAGGCAAGAAAGCATTTAACCCATGAAGTGGGGGTGGATTGGTGCAGACCAGAGCATGTACCACTCGCCGGTGGGTTCTGCATCTACACCTATAGGGTTCCACCCACTCCTCAGCCCATTTAGTCTGGCCCCTCACCCAGGACCTGTCCGGCTTGGGTGACCCTGCCAGGAGTAAAACTCCCGCCGGCATAGCTCCCGGGATCATTGAGGCGCTCAAGCTCTCCAACCACGGCAAGGTAGGCTTACATGTGGAGAGAAATGCTTTAGTAAATTGAAATATAGCATTAAAATATGGCTGCCATTTCCATGGCAACCAATAGCATTATACCATAAAATGAGGTGATATGCAAAACTATAACTGTTATTAAAATAACCCTGTACATTTGTACCAAAATCCTGTGGTTATTTATGAAAATAGCATTTTACCATAGCTGCTTCCCTTACAGTTAAAGTGTCCTATTAATTTCACAGTTCTCAATAATTTCACAGCTCTCAATAATTTCACAGTTCTCAATAATTTCACAGCTCTTTTTTAATGTTAGATTACATTGTAAGTTAAGGCAAGTAAAGGATATAAATTTATGTAACTTGTTGCTGCCTACATTTTAAGTTGAGAATCGGTCCTATGATGTCTTCATTGAAAGTTGCATCTTGTTTCAGAGCATTGTTGCGGAGGATCTTTTTGACTACTTCCTGGATTATTTTCCAAATTTACGGGAACAGAAAGTGCACGAGAAGTAATTATTTTTCAAATGAACTATTCTGTGTATTTGTACATGAAATCATTGACTTAGTTCCTAGCATTAACATTGATTTAGTTCAGCAGTAACAGTTCTCTAACTTAACATTGACTTAGTTCCTATCAGTAATATTTCTCTAACTTAACACTGACTTAGTTCCTAGCAGTAACAGTTCTCTAAGTTAACATTGACTTAGCTCCCATCAGTTATACTGATAATACTGAAACCAACATTGACTTAGCTCTCATCAGTTATACTGATAATACTGACACCAGCATTGACTTAGTTCATAGCATTGCCAGTTTTCTAGCATAACATTGACTTAATACCTAGCATTGTAGTCCTGCCTGTGACCTCAAACTGAGTTAGTTCATTGTTAATAACATTGACAGCTCGTCACATCAGCACTGATTTAGTTCATAGCATAGACAGTTTTGTGACCCAGATACTGCTGCTCAGTCTGGGAATGTTTAAGCTCGAGAGCCACATTATAAGTTCAGTCAAAAGTCATTGTTTATTGTTCTGATGTCTGAATATGAATAGTTGATTTGTTTATGATTTTGATGGAGATAGTTGAGGTAGTTTTGTGTATGTGTTGGTGGTGATGGTGCTGTCCCATGGTGTTAATGGTTTTGTGTAGGTGTTGGTTACATGCAGTGATGGCAATCAAGGCTGCATCCTGACTCCAGCCCTCTTTGGGATCTCCTTTGCCTCAACTCTTGAATCATGCATTTGAGGATGCAACTGAAGGAACAAGCCTTCACACTAAGTCAGATGGCAGATTGTTTGCAAGGCTGAAGGAAAAAACAAAAATCAGAAGGGTCACTGTACAAGGCTTGTTGTTCGCTGGTGGCGCTGCAATCATCACTCATAGTCAACAGGACCTCCAGAGCTTGATGAATTGCTTCTCTCAAGCATACAAAGACTTTGGCCTCACAATAAGCCTAAAGAAAACAAATGTGCTGGGTCAGGATGTGGATGTTGCCCCAGTTTTACTATCGATAAGTATGAATAGGCAGTGTTGCACCACTTCACATAACTTGGGTCCACCACCAACGACAAACTCTCTCTGGCCAGAGAATTGACAGCTGCATTGGCAAAGCTACAACCATCTTTACTGGTCTCACAACACATATTTTGGGAAACCCCAAACTAACAATGAAAACCAAAGCTGTGGTATATGATGCCTGCATCACTGTCACACTTCTATAGGGCAACAAGACATGAAGAACTTGTGGTAAGCAAGAAAAAAGGCTCATTACTTTCCACCTGCAGTGTCTACGCAACATCCTTGATACTTCATGGAAAGACAGTGACATGTATCAAGGTTCTGTCATGCGCTGACCTTCAAAGCATGCAAACACTTAAACAGTGCTGATTATGCTGGCTTGGCCTTGTTCTTCTCTTGGAAGATGGTTGCATCCTCAAAGATACTTTTTATGGACATCTGGTAGATGGCAAAAGAGCAGTCGATTAGACAGCAGCTGAGGTTCAGAGATGTGTGCAAGAGAGCAGTCGATTAGACAGCAGCTGAGGTTCAGAGATGTGTGCAAGAGAGAAGACATGAAGGCTCTGGACATAAATCCTGCGACCTTGGAAGACGAAGCTACCATTCACACCAAGTGGACATGCTCCATATAGCATCACCTCAGATTGGGTGAAAAGAGGCTCATACAACAAGCAGAAGAAAATATCAAAATGACCACTAGAAAACAAAAAGCATTTGAGGTGTTATCACCTCATGGGCCCATCATCCCCATCGTGCGTCTTGACTGGAAGAGGCTACTTGTGGTGATGGTAAAGCTTAGGTACTTTGTGGCTTGAAATTGGTACATTATGGCTTATCATTGCTGTGTTGTGGCTGAATTCTTTATCCTGATATTTTCTACATTTTGTGAGCCATAATCTTCTTTGTGCACCTTTTCTCTTCATAATGAGTTTAGAGCCACAGCTACAGTTGACTCCCTTACAGGAAGACTGTACCAGAGCACTTAATGTGCTTCGGCATTGGTGATTTCTGTAGTGCCAAGTTTTACATGATACGTTTTCCAGTCCTATAGCCAACCTTCCTTAGTCACCTATTATGGCATGTTTGATATAGCAAAGTAGTCCGCTGTTTGAACTTTTGTCCCAAGGTCCACCTGACTGTTATTTGGTATACTGCAGTGTATCTTTTATTATTCCTCAGGCCAGGCTTTGAATTTATCAAAACGTGGTTGAATGCACCTGGCTGGCCTCCATACAGCCCAGATCTATCAGCACACAAGGAACTAACTGAGCCAGCTAGACAGACTGCAGATTTGTTTTCCACAAAACAGGAGTTCAAAGATTTTTCAGTAAGTTATAGCAAAGCGGGAGTTCAAAAATGTGTCAGTAAGTTACAACAAGGCAGCAGTTCACATATTTTTCAGTAAGCAGAAGTTAACAATTTCTAATGAGATTCCCCGAAGTGATATTTTCACGATTTTTTTATTCACCGAAGCTTTGTGCCCTGCCATTTTGTTAAGATTTTGTCTGAAATAAGACTTGTTTCAGAATATCTTTATTTGAATAATTAGTTGTCCATGGTATTTTTAACATTCTTCTATAAAACCATATAATCTGTCAGGACCTTAATTCTTTACAATTTCTATCCTTAGAAATCTGACATGTACGGCGGGTAAATTTCGAAGTTGCAGAAAGTACTTCAGAAACATTTTTTTCAAATTAATGTCATTGTTGTATCCCCAAAAAATACTACATAACATTTATTTAAAACGTGAAATGTTTCTTTTAAAAAAGTTTTATAAGAAAATGATCAATGTTGAAGTCACAATTGAGCACCGAAAACACTCGCTACCATTTTTAATTATTCGATAAACTTGGATTTCACTGTCGCAAAAAAAAAAATTATGAACTTCAGCGATGATTTCAGTGATGGATTCATCAGTGATTCTGCAGATGATGATGTCTGGCAGACTGAAACATTGGATTCAGACGTGGATATTGACCACAATGTCGCAGATGACCCAATTTATGAAGCAGAATCGGCAAGGTAATGTCCGAGAACAAAAGTAAACCTAGCGCAAGGGATTTGAATGGAATGTTATAACCAAACCATAATCTTTGAATTCATTCAAAATATATACATCAAAATATATACATACGTAAAAAGTAAATTGTACATTTCTTGTATCATTTTAACGAGCTAGTTTTTTTATATTATTGAATATCTCAGTTTGCGTACATTTTTATGTCCAATTCTGCAATTATTTTGACGTTGGATAATTACATTGTAATAAATTATTGCTATAAATACCACAAATAAACAGAGTTTATTCATCTTCTAACATATTGATGCATAATATACAGATTTTAGATGTTATTTTGTAATGTCACCATAAGGATGTACAAATGCCCAGTTATTGCCCCTTTCTACTCAACACTTTAAATTAATTTTCTTATTAATTAATTTATGATCAGATTCGTCACATTTTTAAAAATCATATACAAAATTGGACATACTTTTAAATACAAGCCATTGTTTTATACATTTTGCATTTGCTAGTTTTTTTCCTTTGAATATTTCAGAATATGTAAATTTATATTATTTTTTATGCATCTAATTAGCTAATTAACTTGTTGCTACTCAACCAAGGTAAAATAAATCCCAAAATAACTACTACTGTATTAAAGTCCATTCAATTCCATACACATTGATATATAATACGGATAGGTTTAATATATTTAAAGATATTTTACATGCTTTTAAACAAATGTCACCTAAAAACTACACACAAAAAAGTCAAGAATTGAAAAGAGTTAAGACATACAAGATGCCCATGCTATTTTTAATATTCTTTTATAAAATTAAATTCTCTATAAGGGCATCTTTATTAAATTATAGATGCTGATTTTATCCTTAATGGTTTTATAAAGCCATATCCTCTATCAGGAAATTGTTATTAGATGTCATGGTTTCTTTATATTCTTGTATAAATCTCTACACTTTTTCAGGAATCATATTAGACTATTAGATGCCCATGGTAGTCTATCCCAGGCAGTTTATTGGTTTTACTCAGGCCCCTAAATATATGCAGTTATTGGTTTTACTCAAGCCCCCAAATATATGCAGTTTTTTCTGCAGGTGATGTTTTTAAAAACTGGTGGTAGACATACATAGCTTTTTAGTGGACATATATTTTTGAGAACATTTTTATTGTCAGTAAATGCATACCTGTCAACCTGTACAAATTTTTTGTACAATGTACGTATTTTTGATACTTTTAGCAGTGTATGGCCGTACAGACCCGTTGTACGGATTTTCCCCCCTCCCCCCCCCAAAAAAATTCTAAAAATATTTTCCAACCCAAGTTTTTTTAAAATTTTAAATCATAAAATATTTTCTAGCCCAGGGTTTTTTTAAACCAGTTTTTTTATTTTTAATTCCGGGAATCTCGGCATCTGTTTTTAAACTGAGGTCTCTCCCAGCAACCAATCAAATTCTTTTATACCCAACAATTCGGCAAAAACTTTGAATTCGGCCTCAAACACTTTCGGTTTTCAGCGTGACATGACGTATTTTTAAAGTTACTTGTTATCAGCCACGCTTGCCAAGACACTTCGACGCCATTTTGTTTAAAAAAAGCTAAGTATTTATAACTTGGTTAAATATTGCTGTTGTTTTGCTTTGTTGCAATTTAATCGCTGTCTTAATCTTTCCAGTTATATCTTGCCCTTCAATATATTTCCGATAAATTAACGTCATAATATTCTGTGTAGGCCCTACATTACTAGAAAAAAAAGTTTGTTTGCGTTGAGTAGGCCTACTTGATTCTAGCAGTCGAGATTCACTGCTTTATTTTTTAATAAAGTGGCAATCTATTATCACTGGTCTAGGCTACCAACTTTTAAATAATAATTATGTAAATTTTTGGTGCTACGTTTTTCTTCCTAGATTTGATATTCTGTTCATAATTTGGTTAATTTTTTATTGTTAGCTGTTTGCTTTTCTTCGTTGTATTTTTTTTTTTTTTTTTTTTTTTTTTGGTCGTTCTCTTAATCTTTCCAGTTATATTTTGATCATTTAAATATTTCCAATAAATTAATGTCATAATATTCTGTGTCGGCCCTACATAACTAGAAAAAAAGTTTGTTTGCGTAAACTTCGCTGCTTTATTTTTCAATAAAAAACTCCACACAGACTGCAGGAGGTCCATGAATGCGGACAGACTCACTTCTTATTTACAGTCTAAGATTAACATTGATACATGCTGTGCAGACTTTAAGCCCACAAATGCAATTCTGCAAAGTGCTAAAAGTGCATGTGTTGATTATAATACAAAACACTGTACATCGAAAGAATAGTGTACCTCATGATCACTAAGTTTTTTATATGTAAAGAACAGCATGAGACTATTAGCATGTTTTATATCACAATAATTTAAATGCTTATAGATTTGTATATGTCAATTCTCGTTTTAAAACCTGTATTGTATATAATTAGTAATATATTTTTTGCGTAAGGATTTTTGGGTGTTTGTACGGATTTTTTTGGACCGGCTTACTTGTTTTTGTCTCAGGAGGTTTGACAGGTATGGTAAATGTCTATTTTGTTGGTAGACGTAGAAAATTGGCTGAAGAATATTGTGAACTGGAGTGAGGCCTTATACAATGTAAAAAATATTTTGTTATTTCATGTGAAGTGTACACGTGTTAAACAATTTTTTGTTATGTCTTGTGAAGTGTAGACGTGTTAACAAATTATTTGTGATATCTTGTGAAGTGTAGACATGTTAAACAATTTTTTGTTATGTCTTGTGAAGTGTAGACGTGTTAACAAATTATTTGTGATATCTTGTGAAGTGTAGACATGTTAACAAATTATTTGTGATATCTTGTGAAGTGTAGACGTGTTAACAAATTATTTGTGATATCTCGTGAAGTGTAGACGTATTTAACAAATTATTTGTGATATCTTGTGAAGTGTAGACGTGTTAACAAATTATTTGTGGTATCTTGTGAAGTGTAGACGTGTTAACAAATTATTTGTGATATCTTGTGAAGTGTAGACGTGTTAACAAATTATTTGTGATATCTTGTGAAGTGTAGATGTATTAACAAATTATTTGTGATATCTTGTGAAGTGTAGACATGTTAAACAATTTTTTGTTATGTCTTGTGAAGTGTAGACGTGTTAACAAATTATTTGTGATATCTTGTGAAGTGTAGACATGTTAACAAATTATTTGTGATATCTTGTGAAGTGTAGACGTGTTAACAAATTATTTGTGATATCTTGTGAAGTGTAGACGTATTAACAAATTATTTGTGATATCTTGTGAAGTGTAGACGTGTTAACAAATTATTTGTGGTATCTTGTGAAGTGTAGACGTGTTAACAAATTATTTGTGATATCTTGTGAAGTGTAGACGTGTTAACAAATTATTTGTGATATCTTGTGAAGTGTAGATGTATTAACAAATTATTTGTGATATCTTGTGAAGTGTAGACGTATTAACAAATTATAATTTGTTAATACGTCTACACTTCACAAGATATCACAAATAATTTGTTAATACGTCTACACTTCACAAGATATCACAAATAATTTGTTAACACGTCTACACTTCACAAGATATCACAAATAATTTGTTAACATGTCTACACTTCACAAGATATCACAAATAATTTGTTAACACGTCTACACTTCACAAGACATAACAAAAAATTGTTTAACATGTCTACACTTCACAAGATATCACAAATAATTTGTTAATACATCTACACTTCACAAGATATCACAAATAATTTGTTAACACGTCTACACTTCACAAGATATCACAAATAATTTGTTAACACGTCTACACTTCACAAGATACCACAAATAATTTGTTAACACGTCTACACTTCACAAGATATCACAAATAATTTGTTAATACGTCTACACTTCACGAGATATCACAAATAATTTGTTAACACGTCTACACTTCACAAGATATCACAAATAATTTGTTAACATGTCTACACTTCACAAGATATCACAAATAATTATTTGTGATATCTTGTGAAGTGTAGACATGTTAACAAATTATTTGTGATATCTTGTGAAGTGTAGACGTGTTAACAAATTATTTGTGATATCTTGTGAAGTGTAAAAAAAGGTAGTCCCATAGCAGATACTGCCATAGGGGAGTGAAGTGTTAGAGACTTCACTATACTAGGTCCAGCATCGAGATATGGTGTGACCATTTCCCTTCCTCGCTGCCATTTCCTTCCCTCACTCAAGTGCAAAGTCAGGTACTCTTTTACAGCTGGGTAGACTGAAGCATGTTGATACTGTGAATCGCGAGACCAGCATGTTAAAAAATTGTTTGTTATGTCTTGTGAAGTGTAGACGTGTTAACAAATTGTTATGTCTTGTGACATGTAGGTATGTTAAACAATTTAAAATCCTCATCAGCACTTGTGAAGGGGCTGTAATGAGCTTTATTGGTTTAACTAATGATTTATTATTGGTAATGTTTCTGTTACAGGAAAATTTTCCTGACATTGAGAACTGGGGCACATACAAGATCATATATTTCCTAGACCTGTTGGCAGAAAGATCCCCACTAGCTCCAGAGAACTTACAGCAGCTGATAACACACTTGGGCCCCTTCCTGTCAAAATCTAATAATGCCGAAGTAAGTCTTGAGTGTACTTTTTTCCTTATGTGGGGAAGGTTTCACATATAAGAACTGAACAGCCAAGTTTTTTTTTTTTAGATGGGGAAGGTGTCAAGCACAAGAACTGACCAGCAAAGTGTTTTTCCCTTGTGTGGGGAGGTTGTCATATACACTAATTCAATAGATAAGCGTTTTTTTTATGTGGGGAAGGTGTTTTGCACAAGAACTGAACAGTCTTGTGTCTGGGTTGAATGCAGTGTGCCTTCGCCAAAATGAAGCAAAACTCCTATTTTTAAAAAAAAATGAAAAGCCATGTGGTACTTCTACCCTGCATGAAAGCAGACAAGCTAAAGTCTTGAGGAAAGAACAAGCAGGATTTAGAAAGAACAGAAGATGTGTAGATCATATATTCACTCTCAGGAACATTATAGAGCAGTGCTCAGAATGGCAAAGACAGCTGTACATTAATTTCGTTGATTTTGAAAAGGCTTTTGACAGAATACATAGGGACAGTTTATGAAAAATACTGAGGGCTTATGGAATTCCAAGCTGCATAGTGTCAATCATAAAAAACCTCTATGCCAACTTTACGTGTAGTGTTGGGCAGAGCAACCTAACCTTTGAGGTGAAGACAGGAGTATGACAGGGATGCCCCTTATCAACGACTCTATTTTTAACAGTCATAGATTGGGTGATGGGCCAGACAACAGAGGGCAGTCCAAGAGGAATAAGATGGACTACATTTTCTGCATTGGAAGATTTGGAATATGCAGATGACATTGCACTACTAGCACATTCACATCAACACATCCAGGAAAAAACGGATAGACTTAATAAGTTTAGCCAGCAGGTGGGCTTGAACATCAATTTAAAGAAGTCTGAGGTCATGACGCTCAATGTGAGCAACCCTGAGCCCATATCAGTAAGGAATCAGCAACTGGTAGAGACAGACACCTTCACATACCTAGGATGCATAGTAACACCAGACGGCAGGGCAGGCAAAGACATCAACATCAGAATGAATAAGGCAAGAACAGCCTTGTTTAGCCTAAACAACATCTGGAAGTCCTCTCAGTACAGCACAAGCACAAAATTAAGATTATATCAGAGCTGTGTGCTTTCTGTGCTTCTTTATGGTGCGGAATGCTGGAGAGTTACAGAGAAGGAAATGTTGAAATTGTCCTCTTTTCACACAACATGCCTAAGAAAAATTCACCGAATCTTTTGGCCGAATACCATCACCAACCAAGATCTGCTTACTCGGAGCAAGCAAGAGGACATGCACACCATCATAGCTGGCAGACGCTGGAGCTGGGTTGGCCATGTCCTCAGAAGAGACCCCGATGCCATCACAAGAACAGCTATGCTTTGGACCCCTGAAGGAAAACGAAAGAGAGGCCGACCAAAAAACAACCTGGCGGAGGACTGTGGAGGCTGAGATGCAAAGAATGAACCAGAGTTGGGGCACTATACGAAAGATGGCCGCCGACCGAGCAAAGTGGAATCAATTTGTTGTTGCCCTACAAGACGCCACTAGGCGTGATGGCCACTGACTGCTTTGACGGTCGGCGGCTAAGGATCAAAGAAGAAGAAGTACTAATACATTCATGTGTTTTTTGTTGTGGTGGTTTCTGTAGCAATTAGTTTTGCCAGCCCCATGTTACCCACCTCTTATGGCATGTCTGAGGGAGCTGTCGTTAAGTTTTTTCCTCAGAGAACCCCCGGGAGCTACTTGGGGTCCACAGATTATGCACTCATATTTTGGTAGTAACATGGACAAAAAAAATACATGGAAATCAAGTTAAGCACAAAAAATTGCAATCTGCATCTCAAATGTCAAGTCAGTTTTTTTGTATGCCTGGGGAAAATGAAGAACAACATAAAGAACAATCTAGAAATGATAGACTTTCATAAATGGGTGTCTGCATAGACAAGAAGGTTTAAAATGATGTGAGAAGACCACCAACATGTGAGAAGACCACCAACATGTGAGAAGACCACCAACATGTGAGAAGACCACCAACATGTGAGAGTGATGTAAAGAACCTGACAAATCTCAATGGAACAAGAGTTTAGGAAAAGACATTGCTGTTAGAAAGGACACACATTGAGGAAAACTAACTGGTAGTGTTACAAGCCAGGCCTTGACCTGAAATTCCTCAGCTTCAAATAAATAGAGACCAAAAAAAAACATGGAGACGAGAACTGGGGACTTGAAAGGGATAACAAAGATGTGGAAAGAACTGTACAGGATAAAAGTGGGCGTGGCAGCAACTAATGAAAGGTTTATGCTAAATAGGGGGCTAAAAGGAAGGCAAGAGAAATAATGTTTCACTGTGCACATCTCTCAGTATGTTACTAAACTTGTGAGTGCTATTATCTACTTATCATGGCAAACGTCTGTACCTGTAATATCTACTTATCATGGCAAACATCTGTACCTGTAATATCTACTTATCATGTGATAAAGCTTCTTTCTTGCACCAGATTGACATGGACTGTTTTTTTTGTGATATTGCTCGTCCAGTCACAATGTTCTGTAAATGGGTCAGGTTACCGATTGTTGGGGCCCAGACAAGGTGTACTGTTAAGTGCGTATCTTCTGATGCAATGGGTGAGTGTAAACATCAATAATGATAACGCAAATGGATGACAGTTCGACAGGTTCACAGGACACTCACTCCAATCACAGGTGGAAGTCAAGGATGGCTGGACTACTGTGGTCGTTTCATACTGTTTAATAGGACGCACACACTTAGACAGTACGTGTATAGTTACAGGAACACAGGTCGACATAAATATCATATTGTTGATCAATGGTCTACCATCTTAAGTTAGCATTCATGTTGAATAACATCATAATGGAACATCTGTAGACAAGCATTTAGATTTCCACTGTTTATCAATATAATCATCAGGCCTTACTGACCGAGCGTGTCAGTTAATAAATAATGTTCAAGCCTGACTCCTAGACAGAACCTCTTTTCTAGCGAAGATTCCTTTAGGTAAAGTTCAGCAAATCTATCTGAAGATAATCTTAATCCACCAGTATTGGGTTTTCTTTATAACTGTGATCTCTTAATCATCACCTGATAATAAGGGGGCATCCCTGTTCTCCGATTGATGATCGACAAAAAGTTAGAATCCAAAATGGCTTCTGGTTCCCTTTTGAGCATCGCTCACTATACGGATGTATAGCAAATCTTCAATAGAAGCTTTGTTCATAAACACAAATGTTTCTACACGGATCAGCATATTCTTTCATCTTAAATGCTGCATACAATCATCTACAGTGCTGCTAGGTAACATATCATCCCAACATATGGATATGGATAATCCTAATGTAGACATCTGCCCAGTTAAGCCTAGGACGACAAAAGTTCAGTAAAATGTTCTTTTACCTGGGCATGGGACAAATAAATACATTTTACATTTGTATGCGTACCAACAGTAATCTGTGCGTCACACTAAAGAATATGTGCGCAACACATGTCAAACATATATATATCTGTAAGATCTACTTATCATGTCAAATATCTGTGCCTGTAATATCTACTTATCATGGCAAACATCTGTACCTGCAATATCTACTTATCATCTACTTATCATGTCAAACATATATATATCTGTACGATCTACTTATCATGTCAAATGTCTGTGCCTGTAATATCTACTTATCATGGCAAACGTCTGTACCTGTAATATCTACTTATCATGGTTTACTCTTGAAACATGCATTCAGAGATGCAACTGAAGGAATATGCCTTCACACTAGGTCAGATGGCCGTCTGTTTAATCTTTCAAGGCTGAAGGCAAAAACAAAAATCAGAAGGGTCACTATAAGAGACTTGTTCGCTGATGATGCTGCAGTCGTCACTCAAAGCCAACAGGAGCTTCAGAACTTGATGAATCGCTTCACTAAAGCATGCAAGGACTTTGGCCTCACAATAAGTCTAAATAAAACGAATGTGCTGAGTCAGGATGCGGGTGCTGCACCAGTTATCACTATCGATAACTATGAATTGGCAGTGGTGCACCACTTCACATACCTAGGGTCTACCATCAATGACAAACTCTCACTGGATACAGAAATCGACAGCCGCATTGGCAAAGCTGCAGCTACCTTTGCCCGCCTCACATCGCGTGTTTGGGGAAACTCCAAACTCACAATGAAGACCAAAGCTGCGGTATATAATGCCTGCGTCACCAGCACACTCCTATATGGCAGCGAGACCTGGACGACCTATGCTAAGCAAGAAAGAAGGCTCAATACCTTCCATTTACGGTATCTACGCCGCATCCTCGGCATTTCGTGGAAAGATAAAGTGACAAATGTCGAGGTGTTGTCACGTGCTGGCCTTCAAAGTATGTATACACTGCTTAGACAGCGCAGACTTCGCTGGCTTGGCCATGTTCGCCGCATGGAAGATGGTCGCATCCCAAAAGATATCTTCTACGGACATTTAGCAGATGGCAAGAGAACAGTTGGGCGACCACAGCTGAGGTTCAAAGATGTGTGCAAGAGAGATATGAGGGCACTGGACATGGATCCAGCAACATGGGAGGATGAAGCTACCGATCGCACTAAGTGGCGATGCTATTTACAGCGCCACCTCAGATTGGGCGAAGAGAGGCTCACACAACAAGCAGAGGAGGGGAGAAAATGTCGAAAGGAGCACCAGGAAAATAAGCAGTTGAGGACTGTCACCTAAGGGGCGCATTCCCATAGTCAATTATGACTGAAGGGGCTATTATTATTATTAATATTATTATTATGGCAAACATCTGTACCTATAATATCTACTTATCAAGTCAAACATCTGTACCTGTAATATCTACTTATCATGGCAAACGTCTGTACCTGTAATATCTACTTATCATGTCAAACATCTGTACCTGTAATATCTACTTATTATGTTAAACATCTGTACCTGTAATATCTACTTATCATTGCAAAAGATTAAAAAATACAGGCCTGAATTTGTTCTCTTAGTCACAGCAATGGGTTTTACCAATTTTCTTTCAAAATAAAAAAAACAGCCTTTAAAACTTACATTAAAAAAAAAAAAAAAACCTAAGATAACTGATCGACCAAGTCACGATATTTCTTTATGGGGAAGTAACCACTAATTGTACTTGAAGAAATCATCATAAAGGGGAAGTAACCACTAATTGTACTTGTAGAAATCATCATAAAGGGGAAGTGACCACTAATTGTACTTGTAGAAATCATCATAAAGGGAAAGTAACCACTAATTGTACTTGTAGAAATCATAAAGGGGAAGTAACCACTAATTGTACTTGTAGAAATCATCATAAAGGGAAAGTAACCACTAATTGTACTTGTAGAAATCATCATAAAGGGGAAGTGACCACTAATTGTACTTGTAGAAATCATCATAAAGGGAAAGTAACGACTAATTGTACTTGTAGAAATCATAAAGGGGAAGTAACCACTAATTGTACTTGTAGAAATCATCATAAAGGGAAAGTAACCACTAATTGTACTTGTAGAAATCATCATAAAGGGGAAGTGACCACTAATTGTACTTGTAGAAATCATCATAAAGGGAAAGTAACCACTAATTGTACTTGTAGAAATCATCATAAAGGGGAAGTGACCACTAATTGTACTTGTAGAAATCATCATAAAGGGAAAGTAACCACTATTTGTACTTGTAGAAATCATCATAAAGGGGAAGGAACCACTAATTGTACTTGTAGAAATCATCATAAAGGGGAAGTAACCACTAATTGTACTTGTAGAAATCATCATAAAGGGGAAGTAACCCTAATTGTACTTGTAGAAATCATCATAAAGGGGAAGTAACCACTAATTGTACTTGTAGAAATCATCATAAAGGGGAAGTAACCACTAATTGTACTTGTAGAAATCATCATAAAGGGAAAGTAACCACTAATTGTACTTGTAGAAATCATAAAGGGGAAGTAACCACTAATTTTACTTGTAGAAATCATCATAAAGGGGAAGTAACCACTAATTTTACTTGTAGAAATCATCATAAAGGGGAAGTGACCACTAATTGTACTTGTAGAAATCATCATAAAGGGAAAGTAACCACTAATTGTAATTGTAGAAATCATCATAAAGGGGAAGTAACCACTAATTGTACTTGTAGAAATCATCATAAAGGGGAAGTGACCACAAATTGTACTTGTAGAAATTATAAAGGGGAAGGAACCACTTATTGTACTTGTAGAAATCATCATAAAGGGGAAAGAACCACTAATTGTACTTGTAGAAATCATCATAAAGGGGAAGTGACCACTAATTGTACTTGTAGAAATCATAAAGGGGAAGGAACCACTAATTGTACTTGTAGAAATTGTAAAGGGGAAGGAACCACTAATTGTACTTGTAGAAATCATCATAAAGGGGAAGTGACCACTAATTGTACTTGTAGAAATTATCATATAGGGGAAGTAACCACTTATTGTACTTGTAGAAATCATCATAAAGGGAAGTAACCACTAATTGTACTTGTAGAAATCATCATAAAGGGAAAGTAACCACTAATTGTACTTGTAGAAATCATCATAAAGGGGAAGTAACCACTAATTGTACTTGTAGAAATCATCATAAAGGGGAAGTAACCACTAATTGTACTTGTAGAAATCATCATAAAGGGGAAGTAACCACTAATTGTACTTGTAGAAATCATCATAAAGGGGAAGTAACAACTAATTGTACTTGTAGAAATCATCATAAAGGGGAAGTAACCACTAATTGTACTTGTAGAAATCATCATTATACAGATGTCTCCCTGTAAATGATATCGTCACTACTACAGCTGACCCCCTCGCAGGAAGCCAGCACCAGAACATCCATTTGTTCTTGTAGCAGCTGCTTCTGTGGCAATTTGTGTGACATGACGAGGCTGCTAGTCTCATACACAACCTTATATTAGTGGCCTTGTATGCCATGTTAGTGGGACCAGTAGTTCTATTCTGTAGTTAACATATTAGTGGCCTTGTATGCCATGCTAGTGGGACCAGTAGTTCTATTCTGTAGTTAACATATTAGTGGCCTTGTATGACATGCTAGTGGGACCAGTAGTTCTATTCTCTAGTTAACATATTAATGTCAGTGGTGACCAGTAGTTCTATTCTCTAGTTAACATATTTAATGTCAGTGGTGACCAGTAGTTCTATTCTCTAGTTAACATATTAATGTCAGTGGTGACCAGTAGTTCTATTCTCTAGTTAACATATTTAATGTCAGTGGTGACCAGTAGTTCTATTCTCTAGTTAACATATTAGTGGCCTTGTATGACATGCTAGTGGGACCAGTAGTTCTATTCTCTAGTTAACATATTAATGTCAGTGGTGACCAGTAGTTCTATTCTCTAGTTAACATATTAATGTCAGTGGTGACCAGTAGTTCTATTCTCTAGTTAACATATTAATGTCAGTGGTGACCAGTAGTTCTATTCTCTAGTTAACATATTAATGTCAGTGGTGACCAGTAGTTCTATTCTCTAGTTAACATATTAATGTCAGTGGTGACCAGTAGTTCTATTCTCTAGTTAACATATTTAATGTCAGTGGTGACCAGTAGTTCTATTCTCTAGTTAACATATTAATGTCAGTGGTGACCAGTAGTTCTATTCTCTAGTTAACATATTTAATGTCAGTGGTGACCAGTAGTTCTATTCTCTAGTTAACATATTTAATGTCAGTGGTGACCAGTAGTTCTATTCTCTAGTTAACATATTTAATGTCAGTGGTGACCAGTAGTTCTATTCTCTAGTTAACATATTAATGTCAGTGGTGACCAGTAGTTCTATTCTCTAGTTAACATATTTAATGTCAGTGGTGACCAGTAGTTCTATTCTCTAGTTAACATTTAATGTCAGTGGTGACCAGTAGTTCTATTCTCTAGTTAACATATTTAATGTCAGTGGTGACCAGTAGTTCTATTCTCTAGTTAACATATTTAATGTCAGTGGTGACCAGTAGTTCTATTCTCTAGTTAACATATTTAATGTCAGTGGTGACCAGTAGTTCTATTCTCTAGTTAACATATTAATGTCAGTGGTGACCAGTAGTTCTATTCTCTAGTTAACATATTTAATGTCAGTGGTGACCAGTAGTTCTATTCTCTAGTTAACATATTAATGTCAGTGGTGACCAGTAGTTCTATTCTCTAGTTAACATATTTAATGTCAGTGGTGACCAGTAGTTCTATTCTCTAGTTAACATATTTAATGTCAGTGGTGACCAGTAGTTCTATTCTCTAGTTAACATATTTAATGTCAGTGGTGACCAGTAGTTCTATTCTCTAGTTAACATATTAATGTCAGTGGTGACCAGTAGTTCTATTCTCTAGTTAACAGCTTTGGTAATCTACGATACCTTTCTTATCCTAGAGTAGTACTTGTGAATATATTCATTTACATTATTAGCTGTATAGTTAGTTACTAATGGAAAGATTCCTTGACTCTGCAGGTGAAGCTTCGTTGGTGTGAGATCATCATTAAGAATGACATCAGAGAGAAGTTTGAAGATATCTGGCAGTTTTTACACAGCCAAGGTAAGAGATATTCCGTTAGCTTCACAGGTGACTTTTATTCACTATCATATTTTCTGACTGCTCCACGTAGTCCCTGGGGTGTTGGGGGGAGGGGTCACTGAGGAGACTGAAACAATTGGACTACGGTTTCCTCAGGCATGCTGTAAATGGTGACTAATGTAAGGTTGAGCATGGAGATGGCAAACTCATCATGTACAACAATTTGCTACAGAAACCATAGCTGCAGGAACATGTTCTATGATGCACATTTAAGGACGGCCAGGTGCAAGAGTGGCTACATATTCCATAAGGAACTAAAAAAAATATACTTTCTGAGTAAAAGTTATTTTATTTGTGCAGTCACTGTGGGCTAAAACATGTTCAGAAATAGACACAGTCATATTACAAACAGAACAGTCAGGATATAGCCATTTACAAGTAGGACGTGACTTTTGAGTCACCCAGTAGTAATGTCACTTCAGTCATAAGGCACACTATGTGGAAGTTGCCCTACTGTCACTTAAGTCATAAGGCACACTATGTGGAAGTTGCCCTACTGTCACTTCAGTCATAAGGCACACTATGTGGAAGTTGCACTAGTGTCACTTCAGTCATAAGGCACACTATGTGGAAGTTGCACTACTGTCACTTCAGTCATAAGGCACACTATGTGGAAGTTGCACTACTGTCACTTCAGTCATAAGACACACTATGTGGAAGTTGCACTACTGTCACTTCAGTCATAAGGCACACTATGTGGAAGTTGCCCTACTGTCACTTCAGTCATAAGGCACACTATGTGGAAGTTGCACTACTGTCACTTCATTCATAAGGCACACTATGTGGAAGTTGCACTACTGTCACTTCGGTCATAAGGCACACTATGTGGAAGTTGTACTACTGTCACTTCAGTCATAAGCACACTATGTGGAAGTTGTACTACTGTCACTTCAGTCATAAGGCACACTATGTGGAAGTTGTACTAATGTCACTTCAGTCATAAGGCACACTATGTGGAAGTTGCACTAATGTCACTTCAGTCATAAGGCACACTATGTGGAAGTTGCACTACTGTCACTTCAGTCATAAGGCACACTATGTGGAAGTTGCACTACTGTCACTTCAGTCATAAGGCACACTATGTGGAAGTTGCACTGCTGTCACTTCAGTCATAAGGCACACTATGTGGAAGTTGCACTACTGTCACTTCAGTCATAAGGCACACTATGTGGAAGTTGTACTACTGTTGCTTCAGTCATAAGGCACACTATGTGGAAGTTGTACTACTGTCACTTCAGTCATAAGGCACACTATGTGGAAGTTGTACTACTGTCACTTCAGTCATAAGGCACACTATGTGGAAGTTGTACTAATGTCACTTCAGTCATAAGGCACACTATGTGGGAGTTGTACTAATGTCACTTCAGTCATAAGGCACACTATGTGGAAGTTGTACTAATGTCACTTCAGTCATAAGGCACACTATGTGGGAGTTGTACTAATGTCACTTCAGTCATAAGGCATACTATGTGGGAGTTGTACTAATGTCACTTCAGTCATAAGGCTCACTATGTGGGAGTTGTACTAATGTCACTTCAGTCATAAGGCACACTATGTGGAAGTTGTACTACTGTCACTTAACTGTACGACACATTACTGGCAGTTATAAAACTGTCAGCTGAGACGCTGCTATCATTTCATTTTTACATTGAGCCAGTCCTGACATACCGTACAAAAAATGGACAGATAGCAGACAAGGAGGAACATCTCTGGAGGCAGCAGAGATGTGGTTTGACAGCAGAATGTTTAGAGACAGCTAAACAGAATAATGAAAGAAGCCAGAATACAAAGGAAGCTTATTAATTGTATCAGAAGGAAGCAGTGCACTTTCACTTGGCATGCTATGAAAACATTGAAGAGAAAAGAGACTAGAGAGGCTAAGAGAGAAGAATCTAGACAGTTTAACTTTGTGGCATGGAAATAAGTCATCATCAGAATTGATAAGCAGCAGTAGAGGCAGGAAATTGTGGGGAGACATGATCGTCTGCTGTAAACAACTTGCCAAATTAAAGGGAAAAAAACATGAATGATTGTTAAAGGATATTGTACATTGTTTTGTTTTTCTAGATCACCTTTTTCCTTGCTCTTGATCAGCACCGGATGTCTGCGTTACACAGCCATTCCTCTTTTAGGCTGGGTGTAACCTGCCACCTCTTTTAGTCCATGGTCATTAAGGTTGGCCACTTCAACTTCTTGTATGTTTTCATTTATTCCAGTCTTTTTATAGGCTGAAGGGCTCAGATATTTCCTGTCTTTTTATAGTTTGGACAATCATTTATGGCTTAGGCAACTTTTCCTTTGTCTAACATATTTTTCAATCATCTAACTTGAAATCTCAAATATTGTTACTAAGTTTTACTCATTATCTTTAACGCATTAATCAAGTTTTACTCATTACCTTTAATGCAAAAATCAAGTTTTACTCATTACCCTTAATACATTAATCAAGTTTTACTCATTACCTTTAATACACTAATCAGATTTTCTTATTGGCGTTAATGTTAATCATAATCGACGTCATTGCACTCTGGGCAAACCCATAGGTGCTCAGTCTCCCTCAGCAAATGTTGAAGGGTATGAATGCTAATGGTTCCTGTTGCGCACTGGTTGTATACACGGCAGATGCGTCCTCTCATACGTCCATCCCTGCTGGTCTTACGTTTGATGCCAAATTCCAGCAGTCTTAGCCATGATGGTTCATCTATTGCTGTGTCGTTCTCTAATAGGTGATCACTGATTGTTCTCAGTATCTTTCTCTAATACATATCAAGTGTTCCCACTGTGGGTTCTCTTGATGCTAGTCTGTCAACTGTCTCAATACCGCGTACTCCTGCATGTCCAGGACAGTAGATCCACACCAGCTCCTGCAGATTGTATGAACTTAAGACATGGAAAACAACAAAAAGGCCAACCAAAAAGTGACAGATTTTCATCTAAAAAATGGTGCTTGCACAGAATTTGACATCTTAAGATTGTATGACACGATCAACCATGTGAAACCGATAGAAAGAACCAGGTAAATACAAATAAACAGAAGGTTGGCACTGGATAGAACACATCCTGAGGAAGTCAGCTAATATCATTACAAGGCAGTTGATGTTCTAGAATGACCAAGTTAAAGTAAATACAGGGAAACATATAGAAGTAGATATATATATATATGTCATCATAGCTGGCAGACGCTGGAGCTGGGTTGGCCATGTCCTCAGAAGAGACCCCGATGCCATCACAAGAACAGCTATGCTATGGACCCCTGAATGAAAACAAAAGAGAGGCTGACCAAAAACAACTTGGCGGAGGACTGTGGAGGCTGAGATGCAAAGAATGAACCAGAGTTGGGGCACTGTACGAAGGATGGCCGCCGACCGAGCAAAGTGGAATCAATTTGTTGTTGCCCTACAAGACGCCACCATGCGTAATGCTTTGACGGTTGGCGGCTAAGGATCAAAGAAGAAGAAGAAGAAGGGAAACATATGGAGAAGAGAACTGTGAACCAATCTTTCTCTCTTGTTGCCTGTCAAGCATTGACCTTCAATCAGATCATGACCTTCTGTCTTGTTGCCTGTCAAGTATTGACCTCCAATCAGATCATGACCTTCTGTCTTGTTCCATCCATTCAAGTGCTGTCCTTGTCTTCTTTAATCCTTTTTATACATGTCTCTGTTTCTGTTTTCCATTTGTTCTTACATTTCCCTCCATTTACTTTACCTGGGGGATTCCAGATCACCAACTGCCTTGTAATGCTATTTGTTGATTTCTTCAGGGTGTAATCTATCCAGTGCCAGTGTTCTGTTCATTGGTATTTGTCTCACTTACGCACTTGTGATCATGTCATACCATCTTATCCTTATATTCTGTACAAGCATCCATTTATGAAAGTTGGACTGAGTGGAGGGGGGAAGAAGGTACTATATTTGGGTATTGGAAATCTGATTTTATTTTCTTGAATTAGTACACCATATGTCCTAATTATAACCCTATGTCTATTAAGTGCGCAATAGCGCTAGGTCTTAAAAAAAACAGTGTATTGTAAATTTAAAATACTTTATTGCTTAAAAAAAATGCTAATCTTCATCATTTGAGCCTTCAGTAAATCGTATTTTTTTTGCTGGTGGAGTGCCAAAATCTATCAGAAGAAGAAGGCACGTTCTAATGAATAATTTGAAAAAAAGCGCAATATCTGCGAAGCGCAATAAAGCCAGGTATACCTGTAAAAAAGGATCCCGTTACACGCCCATTGAGGCATATTGGGAATTTGGTGTTAGGCCATATTTTCTTGACCGTCGGCACACTAGGGGTGATGTGGTCAGCATCACATCGGCTGCCTTAACCTTCTCAGAGTTGCTCTGGTACCCATTTGGGGCTGGGTCGACCCAGGAGCCGTTTGTGGCCTAAAAAAAATCCCACCTCATGTGGGGATCGAACCATAGACCACTGCGCTAGGAAGCCAGTTCACTAACCACTATGCTACCACGGCTCCAGGTATACCTGTACTTCATTTTAGTTTGTTCTTGTTTGTTTGTTTTTTGTTGTTGTTGTTTTTTGTTAATTTGTTTGCTTTTTGTTTATTTTTATTGTTTGTTTGTTTCTTGGAAAGGGGAGGTCACACACAAAAACATTCACAAAAGTTTAGTTTTCATTTACTCTATTTGGACTGAGTGGAGGGGGGAAGAAGGTACTATATTTGAATATTGGAAATTTGACTTTATTTTCATGAATTAACACACCATATGTCCTAATTATAACCCATCAAGGGTTGAACGGGATACTTTATTTAAAAAAATAAAATAAAATTATGAAAGTCTGTAACTTTGATTGTCTATTTTGTTGTTCTCCATGTTTAAAATTCATGCAGGAGAATTGCCTTGACGTTTAAGTTGAAAATTCTTTTTTTTTTTTTCAGTTGAATCTAGAAATAGTAAAATCTATCAGAAAACAGTTCAGTTGGATCTAGAAATAGTAGACTCTATCAGAAAATAGTTCAGTTGGATCTAGAAATAGTGGACTTAATCAGAAAATAATGTGCTTAACTCTTTCAGGCCCAAGCAAAACAGTGGGTTTGGCCCAAACAAAAATGGCCACCCCAGTGTGTTTTTATTGTTGTTGTTTGGAAATAATTTTTAAAAATGTTCATATGCATAAATAACTTTGTTGTTGTATATGAAACTGAAGGTAAATGGATGTACTTTACTCTAGTGCTACATGTATAAAAGCTTTCATTGAAAAATTATTAGTTATCCAAGGTAAAATGGAGGCTGAAAGAATAATCAATACCCTTTAGCTCCCCAAGGAGCATAGGCCTTCAACAAACACACGCCAAGTCTTCCTGTCCTGTGCCATCTGCTCAAGTTCTTTCCATGTTTTCCTCATCATTTTCACCTCTGTTTCCAGTTCTCTTCTCCATGTGTTTTTGGTCTACCTCTGCCTCTCTTTCCCTGTGGATTCCAGAACAAGGACTGCCTTGTAATGCTATCAACAGGTTTCCTCAATGTGTGTCCTATCCATCGCCAGCGTCTTCTTCTCAACTCTTGTTCCACTGGCACTTGTCTGGTTCTTGTCATCAATTCCACATTTGTGACTTTGTCATACCATTTCAGTCCTTCTATTCTACATTTTATAAAAGTCTGTAGCTTTTTGATTGTTGTTTTTGTTGTTCTCCATGTCTCAGAGCCATACAATAGGACTGACTTCACATTTGAGTTGAAGATTCTTATTTTCGTGTTGGACTTGATTTCTCTTGTTCTCCATATGTTTCCCAATGCAATGAAAGCTCCTCTTGCTTTTTGTATTCTTATTTTGATATCGCTGTCTGTCCTTCCAACTTTGTCTATATTACTTCCAAGATATGTGTAAGATTCTACATCTTTTAGTGGTGTTTCTTCAAGTTCAACCTTGTTATCATTTCTTGCATTTATTCGCATAAATCTTTGTCTTTTTATATGTGTATTTTGAGGCCCATTGTTGTGACCTCTCATCGAGAATTTTCATTTTCTCTTGCATCTGATTATGGTTATGGGACAGAAGAGCCAAGTCATCTGCAAAATCCAGATCACCAAGCTGTTTAGTCAGATTCCACTGGATTCCATTTCTGTTGTGTGATGTCGATGTTTTCATAACCCAATCTATTGCTAGTAAGAAAAGAAATATAGACAAGAGGCATCCCTGTCTCACTCCCGTTCTTATCCTAAACGGTTCTGTAAGTTGTCCTTCATGAAGAACTCTGCATGTCATGTTGTCATAGGTCTTCCTTATTAAGTTAATGATCTTCATGGGAACTCCATAGTGCCTCATCAATTTCCAAAGATTCTCTGTCTACACTGTCAAATGCCTTCTCACTGTCCACGAATCTGATGTATAGTGGTAAATTCCATTCCAGACTTTGTTCAACTATTATTCTCAATGTGGCTATCTGGTCTGTACAGGATCTATTTTGTCGAAAACCTGCTTGTTCATCTCTCAGTTGCTTGTCTATGGACTCTTTTAATCTCTCCAGGATGATTCTGTTTAATACTTTTCCTGGCACTGATAGTAACATTATTCCTCTATAATTTGTGCACTCTTATAAGTTTCCCTTCTTAGGCAACTTGACCAGATAACCTTCCTTCCATTCTGCTGGTATTTCTTCTCTCTCCCAGACTTTGCCAAGTAGTTTGTATAATATCTCTGTAGAGGTATCAATATCTGTTTTGATGGCCTCTGCTAGAATGCAATCTGGACCAGCTGCTTTTCCATCTTTCAGAAGCTTTATGGCTTTCTTTATTTCTTCTCTACTTGGTCGTTCACAGCTGAATTGTAGCTCCTCTTCAGCTGGCTGGATGTCTGGGGGATTAGTTGGAGATGGTCTATTGAGAAGTTCCTCAAAATGTTCTGTCCATCTCTTCATTTGTTCTTGTATATTACTAAGCAATTTTCCATTCTTATCTTTTATTAGGCCCTTTGCTTGCTTATATTTCCCTGTTAGCTTCTTTATGCTCAAAGAATAAGCCGTGAAAGCTTCTTTGTGCTGAAAGAATAAGCTGGTGAAAAATTAGAGCAAAAGTATTCAATCAAATTCTTCTAGAATTGTTCACTAGGAGAATATCCAAGGGTAAAGTTTCAAAATGTCACAAACAGAAGTATTCTAACAAAGTACAATCAGTTTTTAGTCAATAAACATTCAGGAAATTGTTAGTTTCACAGATTACCACAACAGGTCACATGGTTGTAAAAAAGAGGAAATTATATATTCTTACCTTGCTGTGCTGCTCCTCTTCTCAAGATGATGTGTAATCCATAGGAAATCACATAAGGTCACTCATAAATATATTTACACTAGGCCTATGTATAAACGGGATCCACGGTAGCATAGTGGTTAGTGCACTGGCTTCCTAGCTCAGTGGTCTATGGTTCGATCCCCAGATGAGGTGGGATTTTTTTAAGGACAGCAAACGTCTCCAGAGTTGACCCAGCCCCAACTGGGTACCAGAGCAACTTCTGGGAAGGTTAAGGCGGCCAGCGTGATGCTGTGACCACATCACCCCTAGTGTGCCGATGGTCAAGAAAATATTGGCCTAACACCATATTCCCAATATGCCCAATGGGCGTGTAACGGGATCCTTTACCTTTACCTATGTATAAACATTACTTTATCATGACATATTATATGAACTTATTACAGTCTGATTACATGCTCCTTTATCCATAACTTCATTATCGACATCAGATCTTCCATTATCACTCGATATCAGGCTCCTGTTGAAAATCTGAGTCGTCTTCGCTATCCTGTGAATAAATACTACAATCTGAATTATTATCACTATCTAGAATTTTTTCAAATAACTTTCTAGCTTACTCTGAAGTTCTTCTAATACTACAATCTGAATTATTATCACTATCTAGAATTTTTTCAAATAACTTTCTAGCTTACTCTGAAGTTCTTCTTCTTCTTTCGTTCGCTTGAAATATATTGTCTATATCTGCAATGTTGTTTCTTGTATAAACTTCACTGTCTTTTCTAGTTCATACAGAGTTCCGTATAGTTTTGCTTCCAGTGTTGTTTCTCTGGGCCAGTGGGTTTGCCTCAATATATCATATTCGGGGCAATCTTGAAGTACGTGCTCCGCAGTCTGGGGTGCCTGTCCACATGTACACATGGCTGAATTGCCAATCTTGAATTTTGTATACATGTGGCTGCGGAGGCGGTTGTGTCCTGTTCTGAGGCACAGAATGACAATTTGTTCTGATCTGTTCATAGCTTGGTAGTCATCCTGCGTTGGTGTTGGTTGCTTTCTGATTAATTTGATCATCTTTTTCTTCTGATGGTATGTAACTGGTACATCCAGTTGCTCGTCTGCAGCACCTTCTTTAGCCAGTCAGTCCACTCTCTCGTTTCCTGGTATTCCACAATGAGACAGTATCCATTGCATGGCGACCCTGCACTGGTTGCACAGTTTAGAAAGTAGGGCTTGTATACCTGGCAATTTTCAGGACTGAAGGGCTTGGAGTGCTGATCTTGCATCTGTCAGGAATACCACAGGCTGTGGACCGAGATTGGTGTTCAATAGTTTCTCAGTTGCCACCTTGATTGCCTGGATTTCTGCATCATAGTTGTTACAGAATTTCCCTGTTGGTACTCTGACCGTATCCCTAATGTTGTTTGGGTATTCTATGTACACTCCTGCTCCTCCATTCTTTACTGCATTCTGTGCTGACCCATCCGTGTATACTCTGACCCAGAGGTCCTGTGGGTATTCATCATCCAGGAAACTGAGAGTGACTGTCCTACGTTGCACACTGTTCTGTTCATCCCTGTCGAATGTTCCTTTCATTTTTGTCTGGATGTGTATTGGTAGTCCAGGCTCTTCTCTCCAAGGGGTTTGTTCTGGCACAGACTTTAGGGGGCTGTCAACTTCAGGCAGGTCTGAGGTTTGTCTACGAAATCGTTTGGCCTGGTGGATGAAGCTGCCTCTTTTCAATCGCCCCATTGCTAGGTTTTGGAATATGTCCTTCATTGGATGGCTTGGCATACAGAGGCACATTTCTGCCAGTGTTAGCACTTTCATGTCTCTGCGTTCTCGCAGTGCTTGTATCCTCCCCATTTTCTCCATCTCCACTATAGGCGTTGATTTCATTGCCCCCGTGATGACCCTAAGCGCCTGGTTTTGCATCTTATCTAGCTCTTGTAATGTGGTGTTTGATGCTGGACACCACGCAGCTGACCCATATTCCAGGTGTGGTCGTATGCCCTGCTGGTAAACTTTACTAAGTATTTTCCCGCTGGCTCCCCATGTGGTTCCACTTAGTTTTTTCAGGATGGCTAACTTCCTCCTGGCCTTTGTTGCTGCCTTGTTGATGTGCTGCTTCCATGTCAGCCTTTCATCGAATGTAACTCCGAGATAGGTAGGTTGTTTATCTTCTCTCAGGAGCTCTTCATTTATCTTGATGACACCAGCTTTTTGTTTGGGAGAGAGGGTGAAGAGCGTAGTGCTGCACTTGTCTGTGTTGATGCTGACACACCATCTATTTGCCCACAAGGTTAAGGCATCTATAGCTCTTTGTAGCAGTTTGGTGGCCACTGTTGCATGCTCATCTGTGCACCATATTACCAGGTCATCAGCGTACATTGCCACTTTCATTCCATGTGGTAGTTCAGCAACCAGGTCATTGATGTAGACTAGGAAAAGTGTGGGGGACAGAACCCCTCCCTGAGGGACGCCATGACGCAGTCAAATTTTCTTACTCTTGAGGCCATCTAGTTGTACTCGGGCTCTTCTGTTATGCAAGTATGCTTTCACCCATTTGTACATCCTACCATTCACTCTACAGTTTCTCAGTTTCTTCAGAAGCCCTTATTTCCAAACCTTGTCAAATGCTTTCCTTAGATCTATCCATGCTGCTAGTACCAGTTTCTTATCTTGGAATGCATCCTCAATCTCTTGGGAAAGGTAAGTTGCCTGATCTTCGGTAGAGTAACACTGCCAAGCCCGCCTGCTGTGGTACAAGAAGGTTTTCACTTTCAAGGTACCACTGTAGCCTGAGGTTGATGATACATTCCATTGTTTTGCAGAGACAGCTTGTAAGGCTGATTGGTCTGTAGCTGGAGGCAGTGGAACTGTCTTTTCCTGGTTTTAGGAGTGGTATCATGATTGCTTCCCTCCAGGTCTGTGGAACTCTGCCTGAGTTCCAACAGATATTGAAGATCTGCAGCAGCTTTGATTTTGCTGCGGTTCCCAAGTTCTTAATCATTTCATTGGACACTCCATCAACTCCTGGTGACTTTCTCATTTTTAATTTGGATACTGCAAGATCCAGTTCTCTGAATGTGATTGGTGCCTCCATAACTTCAGGTATGGTTCCATCTCGTCCTGCGTATTGTTGTTTCTCACGAGTCTCCTGTTGCTTCTCTGAGCTTACTTTGATGTTGTTGTCTTTAGCAAAGGAATCTGCAAAGTGATCAGCTGCCGGTTTTCCCATGAGAATGTTTCCATCTTTGTACAGTGCAGTCTTTGAGTTTCTCCCTGTACCCTCATCATTAAGTTGTTTTACCAGCTTCCACAGTTTCCTTATATCTCTTTCAAAGTTCAAGGACTCTGTTTTCTCCTTCCAGCTTCTCCGATATCTCTTTCGAAGTTCAAGGACTCTGTTTTCTCCTTCCAGCTTCTCCGCCTGGCCTGCAACTTGGCCCTTTGGAATTTGGCCTTAGCTTGCTGGTAGTTATTGTGGTGTTCTTGGCATGGACTGGTCTCTGCCTGCTTTCGAGATGTTTTCACGTTGTTGTGCAGTTGTTCTAGTTCACTATTCCAATATGGTTTGTAGTGCTTACGAGCCCCTCTAGGTATTGTTTCACAAGCAGCCTGTAATATGCATCTGCTGAATTCATCGACTAACTTATTGATGTCTTTGTCTACAGTCAGATCTCTAGCCAGTATACTAGTACGGTGCTGGTACATTGTCCAGTCTGCCTTCTTGTAGTTCCACCTAGAGAGAGTGCTGCTCTCCTTGACAAGTTCATTTTCCACAATTAGGAAGACTGGCCGGTGGTCGCTGCCTCCAAGTTGTTTCCCTACAACATGTGTGGTGTTCCACTCCAGGCCTGGTGAGTGGAATGCCAGGTCTGTTGTAGAGGTGGTGTGCCATGATCTCGAGTAGAAGGTTGGTGTGGGTCGATTGGCTGGTTAATCAGGATAAGCCCATTGTCATCCTGCCAGTTTTCAAGCTCATCACCTCTCCTGGTGAACTTACATACATTCTAAGTAATAATTTTCACATTTTTGGACTTTCAGAAAGTCACCTAAATGACAGAATAACAGACGATGACATTGCGTTAAATGGTTTTAAAACTATTCGGCGAGACGCAAGCAAAAAACAAGAGACAGGTATAACAGTTTATATTTCCACTTCCCTTAATTTTCGCCGCAGAAATGACTTAGAGACAGCAGAGATAGAATGTGTATGGTTGGAAATAAAGCTACCGAATCAGGGCCCATTTCTGGTGGGATATCTTTATCGAAATCCTAGTGCAGGATCTATATGGTACGAAGATTTCACCATAATGATGGACAATGTATTTGCCACAGTCAAGGAGGTTGTTCTTCTTGGTGATTTCAACATCGATATACACAATTCAAATCTAACATGGAAAAATATAATATTATCGTACAATTTAAAACAAATAGTTAACCAGCCTACAAGAGTAACACAAGCATCAACCACGCTAATCGACCACATCTACGTAACTTGCCCAGAAAACATCATAGAATGCTCTGTCCCTAATATTGCAATGAGTGACCACTATCCAGTATGCTGTACATGGTCAAAGAATAAATGTAAAGTTCCAAAAAATAAACATGTAAGTATCAAATTTAGAAGTTTCAAACATTTCAGTAAGGAATTATTTTTAAATGACTTGCTAACTGCACCTCTCGCCCGTGTTTACCAACTTCCTGATCCGGATGACGCTATTGAATACTGGACAAAAATTTTTTATAATGTTTTTGACAAGCACTTACCAGCTAAGGAAATTCGCGTCAAACGACAATTAAAATCTCCGTGGATCATGCAGGAAGTGTTGGAGGCTATGAGGCAGAGAGATCAAGCGCACAAAAATAAGGACCTCAACACATACAGGGTATACAGGAACAAAGTTCAATATTTAATTCGGAAAGAAAAGAAAAATCATTTTAGAAATATGGTTCAGAACAAATCAAATAGTAAGGAAATATGGAAGGCAATTAAAACCTTAGCGAAAAAAACGTAATGCACCAGACTCATTCTCTTCCAACACTTCATTTACTTGCACCGACTTCAGCAATCACTTTCAAGCAGAAATAAACAGTCTGAAATCCACAATACCACCTTCCTCTAGTGACTTAGACAAACTTTCAGCATTCTGTGAGAAGAAATGTACAAACTCAGTTCCACCCGACATTCCTTTTATGACAGTTAATGAAGTGTATAACTATCTTATTGGCCTTAAGGATAATAGCTCATCAGGGCTTGACGAAATTAGTAATCGAATACTGCGTTATGCCGCACCAGCTATTAGTGATTCACTAACTTTTATATATAATCAATGTATCGCTAAAAGTTATTTTCCTTCGGCCTTTAAGATTGCCAAAGTACATCCTCTCTTCAAACCTGGCTCGACAGATAACAGTAATCTTGGTAACTATAGACCAATTTCTCTTTTATCATCGCGTTCTAAACCACTAGAAAAACACATACATAAAACAACACTACAGTACCTAGTTAGCAATGACTTGCTAATTGACAGTCAGTCAGGGTTTCGACAAAAGCATTCATGCCACACAGCTCTAACTAAGATGATAGACAACTTGCACCTAAACATAAATAACGATAACATATGTGGAGCAATCTTTGTAGACTTTAGGAAAGCATTTGATATGTTAGATCACGCTGTTTTAATAAGAAAATACCTCCGAAAACGGCGAGTATCTGCCTGAATGGCGAGGGACACTTGTCTCTGTACAAGAAAATAGGATACTCACGTAAAAATCAATGTCAGGTTAGACATTAAAAATAACCTGAGATTTCGCCTCGAGTATTAGCGGGCGTACGAAAAAAAAAAAAGAAAAAAAAAATTAAAAAAAAAATAAGAAAATTAGAAACAATGAAAGTTAACTTTAAACTAGTGACATTACTTAAATCATTCCTGTCCGACAGACAGCGAGTAGTGTGGTACAATAATTTCTTGTCAAGCCCAACTATTATTGACACCGCTGTTCCTCGGGGTTCTATTCTCGGTCCTCTACTTTTTTCCATTTACATAAATGACCTTCCACTACACATTAAGCACTCATTCTGCGACCTATTTGCCGATGACTGTACCATTTATACTAGTGATAAAAGTTGCAACATGCTAGAAATATTATTACAAAGCGACACAGACAATCTTATTAAGTGGAGCAATGAAAACTGCATGCAAATAAATATCACTAAAACAAAATGTATGATAATATCAACTAGACAAAAATTACAAAACTCACCGAAAACAACACTTCAGCTCTACATTGGAACCTCTTTAATTGAAAATGTAAATGAATATAAAACACTAAGACTCATAATTGACCAACATTTAAGTTGGAATTCGCATGTACAAGCACTGACCAAACAAACGGCACAAAAAGTTTACCAGTTAGCTAAAATCAAACATTTCCTAGATGAGGAGACACGAAAAATGTTCTATATATCCCAGATGCAAACACATCTAGACTATTGTTCCACAATTTGGGATGGCTGCACCATGTCCAACACTAAAAGACTATTCATTACAAAAACGTGCAGTGCGCCTAATTTCAGACAAAAACCTCACACAGTGTGTAGATGCATATACATATCTTAACATATTACCACTAAGAAAGTGCCTTCTCTTCAACAAAGCCAAATTTATTCACAAAATCTTGTCACAGAATGCTCCAACGTATCTGTGGCCTATTTTCAAATACAGCGGAAGACGCAGTCAACGCTTAAATAAATTACACATGCCCAAGCCTAGGCTCGACTTATTCAAGAAAAGTGTAGCTCTTTCTGCTGCTCATCTGTGGAATACTCTTCCACACGACTTAAAAAATACTCTTAGTCCATATTCATTCAATCACAGACTTTTCAAATACATCATGAGTGCAGATTATATGCCACCCTAATTTCGTTATGTTCTTAAATAATTACATAACATCATATGTAGGTTTTAAAGTGAATTTTGTCCTGTTTAGTATAAATTATGATACGCATCTGTAAATCTGTGTAACTGTTGTTGTACTGTTACAATGTTGGGATTTTAATTTATTGTACTTTTTTGTTATTTTATTATTTAAGTAATATTTAGGATACGTGTGAGAATAAATGGATTCAGTATGGAAGATCTCTCCACATGTAAGCCTACCTTGCCGTGGTTGGAGAGCTTGAGCGCCTCAATGATCCCGGGAGCTATGCCGGCGGGAGTTTTACTCCTGGCAGGGTCACCCAAGCCGGACAGGTCCTGGGTGAGGGGCCAGACTAAATGGGCTGAGGAGTGGGTGGAACCCTATAGGTGTAGATGCAGAACCCACCGGCGAGTGGTACATGCTCTGGTCTGCACCAATCCACCCCCACTTCATGGGTTAAATGCTTTCTTGCCTCATTCTTCACTGTTTGTCGTCTATCACGCCCATGGCGACCGTTGCCTCAATTGGCTGTGTGTGGTGTACCCGGAAACGGGGCCTCCCAGTACTGAGGCAAAGTTAAGTCCCCGATGTCACTTATCGGTGCAGAATTGAGAGAGATGGCTGAGCATCACAATCCCTCCTGTGTTGCAGCATGATGAGAACCCAGCATTGCACACTGAGCTTGGGGGGATCACTTGGGCACCAGACTTAATACTGGCTCTTGACTGGATGGCCGCATGCAGGAGATTTCTACAATGGAGGGTTGGCAGGTGGTGGGTATCGGGAAGTGGCTCTGTGCAGGACGTGAGGATTCCTTGGGAGAGCCCAGAACCAGAGCACAGCATTGTGCAAGCTCTGCATAGTTGGAGAGCCCCCTGGATGACGGGGAATGCACAGTGTGCTACCCCACCTATCCCCAACTGCTAACTTAGAACCAGAAGTGGGGTCCTCTGTATGCGTGCCAGGCCAGGATAAAATGCCTGGGAAAGAGACTGGAGCTCAGAACTCCCTAACTCAAAGTTGCAGGATGGCAGAAAAGCCACGGGAAAGACAGGGCTATTTTGAAGATAACGCAACCATATTTTCACCATACGAGCTCGGACGCCGCCTCGGTAAACAAGGTCCGCGCAGAGCAGTGACACCCCCAGGCTGCTTGCGAATAGTCTACTACTGGGAACATAAACAGATTAGGGATGAGCCCACTCTCCCGTTGAACAGGTGCTAAAGTCGTAGATACTGGGCCAGAAGGCGCACCGGAAACCACAGTATCATGCAACTCGCTTTTTTTTTTCTATGGAGAGTACACCGTCAAATAAATCTCGTTCTGGTGCTCGCCCTGTGGAGCTCCACCAGGCAGGTGCAGTGCCGGGCTCTGAGCCTCGACAGAGCCCACCCTCAGCTACTGGAGGACCCTCTAGACCGTCTTGTGGAGTCAACAGACGGCGGAGGAGAACTACTGACCAAAACAAAACAGAAAAAGAGAAACCCAGAGTGCCACTTGTCATGATGCACTGGAATGCAGAGGGAGTGAACAGCAAGCAGGCTGGATACAGCAAAAAGACAGAGCTGGAAAACATCTTGTATGAGAAGCAAGTCAGTGTTTGCTGTATCCAAGAGACTCACTTGAAAGCAGATCAAACCTTTAAAATAAGGGGATATCAATGCTTCAGATCCGACAGACAAGATAGACGAAAAGGAGGAGTACTTACTCTTGTAAGGAATAACATTCCTGCACACGAAAGGAAAACCTTCATGGATGGAGCAGAATATCAGCTGCTGCAGATAAAGGTAGACAAGATGGAAATAGAACTCCTGAACTATTACTGTCCGAACAACAAACCCCTGAGTCTCAGCTCTATACAGGTACCAGCCACCAACTTTATAGCAGTTGGAGACTTTAATAGCCACTCCCAGAGCTGGGGCTATAACCATCTGGATCACAGAGGTGAAGAGGTTGAAACTTGGCAAGATGATCACTCCCTAATCCTAGTCAATAATGCCACAGATACTCCTACCTTCTACTCCAGAGGATGGCACACAACCTCAACACCAGATCTTGCCTTCTCCACACCAGATATAGCTGGATCTATTAGTAGAGAAGTAGGAGACCAACTAGGGGGAAGCGACCATCGCCCAATCTTTCTTACTGTCCAGAGTGCAACTCTCAGTACAGGCCCAGCCATTACAAGATGGAACTACAAAAAAGCCAACTGGGGTTTATTCAGGCATCAGGTGAACACGCTGCTGTCTACCCTCAAGGTACAGAACAGAGACATTAATGAAGTGGTAAAAGACTTCAACAGATGCATACTACAAGCTGCAAAAGAAAACCATTCCCAAAGGATGCCGGCGTAACTACATACCATACTGGTCCAGCACACTCCAAGAACGTCAGGAAGCTATGGACAAGGCTAGAAAGGACGCAGAGTCTCAGCCTTCACTTGAAACTCACAACAAATGGAAAAAGGCTGTAGCAGAGTTTCAGAGAACAAAGCTAGAAGAAAAGCGGAAAAGCTGGAGAACTAAAACGGCATCGCTGAACCTTGAGAAAGACGGCAGGAAACTTTGGAGATTAGTCAAGTCTCTAAATGAAGAGCATTCCTCACCAAGGCAGACTATCACATTGGATGAAGGTGGCAAACTTTTCAGAGGAAAACAAGCTGCAGACTTGTTTGCTAGAAGATACAGTTCAGAAAGCAACTTACCCATTAACATAGACCATCAGAGAGAGATAAGAAAAGAAATACTGGCAACCATGGGACAGACAGATACTCCTGCCCCAATGAGGGAACCCATCACACTAGGAGAACTACAGAAGGCTATTTCCAAGCTTAAGTTTCAAAAGTCACCCGGCCCAGACAAAATCAGCAACGAAATGCTAGTAAATCTGAGCTCAGCAGCAAAGACAAAACTGCTTGAGATATTCAACCACAGCTGGTTGAAAGGAACGGTACCCCAAGTATGGAGAGAAGCCATCACAATACCCATACTAAAGAAAGGGAAATGTAAGACCGAGGCTGCAAGTTACCGGCCAATCAGTCTCACAAGCTGTGTTGGGAAGACTATGGAGCGAATAGTCAACCACAGATTGAAATGGTATTTAGAGTCTGAGCAGATCCTGGTGCCGGAACAAGCTGGATTTAGAGAATGCTACAGTATAGAAGACCAAGTTACTTACTTGTCTCAAGCAATAGAAGATGCCTTCCAGGAGAAGAAAAAGGTCCTAACGATCTGGGTCGACTTCAAGCAGGCCTTTGACAAGGTGTGGAAAGATGGCCTCATTGCAAAACTTAGGAGAAGTGGAATCCAAGGCAACATGATGAAATGGATCCAGTCATACTTGCATAACAGGAGAACTAGAGTCACTCTTGACGGTCTGCAGAGCAGAAAAGTGTTGCTCCATCAGGGGGTACCTCAAGGAGGAGTAATTTCCCCAACACTCTTCCTTGTTTACATCAATGACCTGGTGAAAGATCTCCCTGCAGGAGTTAAAGCTGCCTTATATGCAGATGACCTAGTACTCTGGTGCGCTGATGAAAATGTCACCACAGCAAATTATAGAATGCAGCGGGCAGCAGACATGCTAGTGTCATGGGCAGAGAAATGGCTTATCACAATAAACACAGACAAAACCTCCACAACACTGTTCTCCCTCGCCCCCAAGGACAAATCAGCTAACATACACCTAGGGACAACCGTGATCAAGGAAGAAAGCTACCCCACCTATCTTGGGGTGACATTTGACCAAAGGCTTACATGGAATAAGCATATTGAAAATGCAGAAGGAAAGGCCCGAAGACGACTAGGCATACTCAGAAAATTAGCAGGTACCAACTGGGGAGCAAATGAACGAAATCTAAAGAAGATTTATAATGGAGTAATAAGACCACACTTAGAGTTTAGCTCAGCAGCATGGTCATCAGCTGCTAACTCACATCTGCAGTCTTTGGACAAGGTGCAAAATCAAGCTCTCAGGCTCATTACAGGAGCCATGAAAACTACACCAATAACAGAGATGCAGAAGGTTGCTGGATTACAGACATTGTCCCATAGAAGAGACACAAAAACCATGATCCAGATGGAAAAGTACAACAGTATGCCAATGCACCCAATGAAGGCAAGACTAGATGATCTGGCATTGGGACGTCTAAAGCGTAGCAGCTTTGTGCATCGGGGGAAAAGACTTATAAGACAGCATCAAGAAGACCTATCCATGAAGACAACACCACTGAAGCCCACCCTATACCCTGTACCATGGGAGCAGGCCAGCAGTGCCCTCCAAATTAATACAACAGTCAGTGGTCTCACAAGTGGATGTGAGTATAATGATCTGCAAAAACGAACTGCTACATTGAGTATGATCCAAGAAAGCTATCCCGATCAATCATGGATACATGCCTATACAGATGGATCAGCAACTAATGCTGTTAGGAATGGAGGTGCCGGTATCTTTATCTCATATCCTGACAACCACTATGAGACTAGGCACATTCCCACTGGTAAATTCTGTTCCAACTATACAGCTGAGGTTCAAGCTCTAGAGCAAGCTGCAAATATGATTTATAACACCAACTCTGACTGCCACCAGGTAGTCATCCTCACAGATGCACTGTCTGTCCTGCAAGCTCTCAAGGGTGGTAAACTCCCGCATCTGAGAAATGAACTAAACAAGGTAGCTGCCAAAAAGAGAACCATACTTCAGTGGGTACCATCTCATTGTGGTGTACCCGGAAATGAAAAGGCAGATAAACTTGCAAAAAAAGGGAGGAGAATGTGAACAAGAAGATAATGAAGTCACATACTTTGAGAAAAAGAGAGCTATCCAGACTATCAGAAGAGAACAGAACCAACCCAAAGACGACTATCACACTCTCGACCGGCAGGGACAGACAACTATTTTTCGACTCAGGACAGGGCATAACAAACTGAATAAACACATGCACAAGCTACGATTGTCTGCTTCACCACTGTGCACATGTGGATTAAACGAACAAACTGCTGAGCATGTTCTACAGGACTTCCTCTGTATGACCAGTTAAGAAAGATATACTGGCCCAATGACTCAACACTAAACTCAAAGCTATATGGAGTTAAAGAGGAACTTCAAACAACAGTCGAATTCATCATGAGAACTCGTCTGACGGTGTAATCATCAAAGATGCGATCGCAAGAAGAAGAAGAAGAAGTATGGAAGATGAGAGAAAGGAAGGGCAGAATATTAGACGGGCCTGCGTGCCCAATTCTAAACCCTTTGAAAATAAAGTTCGTTCGTTTGTTCGTTCCTGTTTATGTGATCATAGCCCCAGCTCTGTGAGTAACTGTTGAAGTCTCCGCACACAGTCAGTCTTTCTTTTGCTGGGATTGTGTCTAGTGCCAGTGGGCGGTCACTCGAACAGTAGTAGTTGAGCAGGTGGAATTCTGTACTTTCTGTCCTGAGATGAAGCATCTGGTATTCCGCCCCCTCCATATATGTTTCAAGCTGACATGCACTGATGTTATTCCTCACGAGTGTCAGTATTCCACCCTTTCGCCTGTCTATTCGGTCAGATTGGTAGCACTGGTAGCCTCTGATTTTGAAGGCTATGTCTTTGTTGAGGTGGGTTTCTTGCAAGCAGCATACATTTACTTGCTCTTCATTCAAGATATTTTCGAGCTCTAGTTTTTTTGCTGTAGCCATCTTTTTTACTGTAGACGCCTTCAGCATTCCAGTGCATTATTTTAAGTGGTCTTTGCTTTGCTTGGCCAGTAGCTCTATTCTCATACCTCCTGGCTCCATGGGGCAATTGAGAAGGACCCCCAGTAGTAGGGGTTGGGCCCTTTTGAGGCAGAGGGCCCGGCACTGCATCTGCCTGGGTGTCCATCACAGGGCGAGGGCCATAACGTTTTGTAGATATAGACATATTTCCATTGCGCGTGTGTGTAGCATCCTGATTGCTGTGGTGCATCTCTTGGCTGGTTGCCTCCGTCTTCAGCACCTTGACTTGCTAGGGCAGACTGTGGTCTTGCTGGAGTGTAAGAGGGCCTGGCCAGTCTTGGTTTTTCGGCCGCTGATGGCTGTACTTGAGCCCCATCTCCACGTCAAGGAGCTGGTCTCGATGGGGGCTCTGAAGTTAATTCAGAGGTCTACCAGAAGCAGTGGGCGTGGCTAGTTTATCTTATAAAATATGTGCTTAAAATACCTTAAATTAATAATAATAATAGCCCCTTCAGTCATAACTGACTATGGGAATGCGCCCCTGAGGTGACAGCCCTCAACTGCTTATTTTCCTGGTGCTCCTTTCGACGTTTTCTCCTCACCTCTGCTTCTTGTGTGAGCCTCTCTTCGCCCAATCTGAGGTGGTGCCGTAAATAGCATCGCCACTTTGTGCGATCGGCAGCTTCATCCTCCCATGTTGCTGGATCCATGTCCAGTGCCCTCATATCTCTCTTGCACACATCTTTGAACCTCAGCTGTGGTCGCCCAACTGTTCTCTTGCCATCTGCTAATTGTCCGTAGAAGATATCTTTTGGGATGCGACCATCTTCCATGCGGCGAACATGGCCAAGCCAGCGAAGTCTGCGCTGTCTAAGCAGCGTATACATACTTTGAAGGCCAGCACGTGACAACACCTCGACATTTGTCACTTTATCTTTCCACGAGATGTTAAATTAATATCAAACCACAAAAACATGACATCTTTCCAAAACTGGTATACTTAACTGAGTATAGTGCACCGACATTTTAAATGGTATACTTAAACTGATTATTGTATTCTCTTCTGATCGAAGCATCATTTGGTTTCCAGCCATGTTGGTCTTATTGCTCTCAACTATTCTCCTTTCACCTATTGACCTATTTTTATTATTCCAGTTTTTTTTTTCATACCACCTCTGGCTTTTCATTTGTGACTCACTGTATATTATATTTAAACACAGATGGTATGTTGCCATTCATAAAATATTAAAATTTGGAAGTCCTAAATCTCTGTTTAAAAACTCATTTTTTATAATTGTTTCGAAAACTTTTATCCTACATTTTACAATATTAACTTAAGGTCACATGTTCACGACATTGAAACAAGGTTACCACATTATGGCTGCTGTACTAGAGCCTGATTGTCCCAGTTTGTATTAGTCGTTCATTCCAAGACCTTGCTAAGAGTGGTAATTGCTTCCGTCTCCTTCACCACGCCCCAGCCCTCTTAAGACCAAGAATGCAAGAACTAAACCAAGCCCTTGAACTTTGTTTAACTAACTGACTTAGAGGTGGGCAGCAAACTGACCCAGTTATGAATGTGCATTGTCAGTAAGACCTGGTTCTAGGGGTACTCTAAATGACTTACAGGCACATGTCTGTATCAAGAATGTATCTAGAAAATGTATCAGTTTTGTCTTTGCTGTTTGTGTTTTGTTTTTTGATATGTGAATTTGATGACGCATAATATTCCCAGTGAACTTTTATTTTATTTCAGAAATGTTTTTATTTTGTGTGCAGTAAACTTTGGTAATCTAGTTTTGATGAGTTCATGTTGTTGTAACGACTTAGTAGTAGATTGCTCCTTAAGAAATTGGTTCAGTTGCCTGAGTGTTACTGGGACCCATAAGAGGAGGATCAAAGAACAGTAACTCTGTCAGGGGTATAATAGAAGATGACAATGGAGGGATGAGCATGGTGCTGTCTACTCCATCTTCTTAAAAAAAAGCTCATCAACAAAAATGTCAGTCATGAACACAAACATGTCTTAAAAATAAAGTAATTTAACTCAGCTGTCAAGGTCAGAAAGATACCCTCCATCAGTGAAGTCCGTGACACAGTATGGAAAACTGGTTTTAGGTTTAAGGGCTATCTTCATTGCACACGGACAACTCCATCTGTGCTCCGATCTCCTCCCTTAGATCACACAAGGAGGATTTCAGCACACTACATAAACTCCGAAGCACCGGCGAGAATCCCAATGTATGTATATAAGAATCATACATTCTATAAATATTTTTGTGGTGGGTAGGTTTCTGATTTTTTAATTTTGTTAGGGCAGTGGCCATATGGCCTACTCTTTACGGTTTCCAACTGCCGTGGGATTTTTAACGTGCGCAACTTGCACACTGGACCTATTTTTTGGCCCTTATCCAAGAAGGCTAGGCATCCGATCTCACTACCCAGGAGACCAGGGTATGATATCATTAGGACTACTGGTTTTTAAAAATATTTCCATAAATTATATTCCCTCTACTGGGAATCAAACTCGGCATGTTTAGAATTTGAGGCAGATGCCATACCTCTTAGCCACTGTGATCCTGACAGTATGGACTGTACAAACAGTATGGAGAAAGCTTCAAGGAGTCTGAACTGCTGACTCACCTTCTTTCATCTGAGTGAACCTTCAGGTTGAGCTCCTGGAATGTTCTGACACTAGACAAACAATGAAGTGGCAGCAGAAGTGAAAAACTAAAATTGACATCCAGGGACTGTACAAAACAAAGTGGAAGAGAATAGAAAAGAGGAAACGGAACATGAGAGAAACAGTCAATCTTCAGGACATGAGGAAGAAAGCACACCTTATAGTAGAGGTATAACACAAATGCTGTAAAGGAAAACACAGAAGGCACAGAATTGGAAGCAGTGGGAGCTAGACTAGCATCAGCAACATTTAACACATTCACTAGGAAAATAAAGATGACTGTTACCTGTTGTTATGCACCAACTGATGATAAAAAAGAATCTGGGAAAGAAACATTTTATATCACTCTTCAAAATACTATGAATAAAAAGAGAATTAAAACGTTATGACCTTGATGGATGACCTAAAATGTACTGATTTTACTGAAATATAAAATGTAACAGTTTTAAATATGCTTTTATGTACGCTTTTTCCAACAAGGGGTCCATAACCTTCATGAGACAATCACAGTGGTCCATAACCTTCATCAGACAATCACAGGGGTCCATAACCTTCATCAGACAATCACAGGGGTCCATAACCTTCATCGGACAATCACAGGGGTCCATAACCTTCATGAGACAATCACAGGGGTCCATAACCTTCATCGGACAATCACAGGGGTCCATAACCTTCATCGGACAATCACAGTGGTCCATAACCTTCATGAGACAATCACAGTGGTCCATAACCTTCATCGGACAATCACAGGGGTCCATAACCTTCATCAGACAATCACAGGGGTCCATAACCTTCATCAGACAATCACAGGGGTCCATAACCTTCATCAGACAATCACAGGGGTCCATAACCTTCATGAGACAATCACAGTGGTCCATAACCTTCATCAGACAATCACAGTGGTCCATAACCTTCATCAGACAATCACAGGGGTCCATAACCTTCATCAGACAATCACAGTGGTCCATAACCTTCATCAGACAATCACAGGGGTCCATAACCTTCATCAGACAATCACAGGGGTCCATAACCTTCATCAGACAATCACAGGGGTCCATAACCTTCATCAGACAATCACAGTGGTCCATAACCTTCATCAGACAATCACAGGGGTCCATAACCTTCATCAGACAATCACAGGGGTCCATAACCTGTATCAGACAATCACAGGGGTCCATAACCTGTATCAGACAATCACAGGGGTCCATAACCTGTATCAGACAATCACAGGGGTCCATAACCTGTATCAGACAATCACAGGGGTCCATAACCTGTATCAGACAATCACAGGGGTCCAGTAAGCCATCATCGGACAATCACAGGGGTCCAGTAAGCCATCATCGGACAATCACAGGGGTCCAGTAAGCCATCATCGGACAATCACAGGGGTCCATAACCTTCATCAGACAATCACAGGTGTCCATAACCTTCATCAGACAATCACAGGGGTCCATAACCTTCATCAGACAATCACAGTGGTCCATAACCTTCATCAGACAATCACAGGGGTCCATAACCTTCATCAGACAATCACAGGGGTCCATAACCTTCATCAGACAATCACAGGGGTCCATAACCTTCATCGGACAATCACAGTGGTCCATAACCTTCATGAGACAATCACAGTGGTCCATAACCTTCATCAGACAATCACAGGGGTCCATAATCTTCATCAGACAATCACAGGGGTCCATAACCTTCATCGGACAATCACAGGGGTCCATAACCTTCATCTGACAATCAAAGGGATCCATAGCCTTCATTGGACAATCAAAAAGGTCCATAACCTTCATCAGACAATCACAGGGGTCCATAACCTTCATCAGACAATCACAGGGGTCCATAACCTTCATCAGACAATCACAGGGGTCCATAACCTTCATCAGACAATCACAGGGGTCCATAACCTTCATCAGACAATCACAGGGGTCCATAACCTTCATCAGACAATCACAGGGGTCCATAACCTTCATCGGACAATCACAGGGGTCCATAGCCTTCATTGGACAATCAAAAAGGTCCATAACCTTCATCAGACAATGAAAGGGGTCCATAACCTTCAAACAATCAAAGGGGTCCATGGAACAAAACAGATTAAGAAACCCTGGTCATTCCAAGTTCTCTTGTCCTGTGCCATCAGCTCAAGGTCTTTCCATATCTCACTCTTTATTCTCATTACCAGTTCTCTTCTCCATGTTTTTTTCCATCTTCCAGTACCTCTCCCACAGATTCCAGAACATGGACTGCCTAGTAATGCTATCAACATGTTTCATCAATGTGTGTCACATCCATCTCAAGCATCTTCTTCTCATCTCTTATTCCACTGGCACTTATCTGGTTCTTGTCACCAGTTCCACATTTGTGATCTTGTCATACAACATCAATCCTTCTATTCTACACAAACATCCATCTGTCAAATTCTATATATCTTCTTGGTGTATTTTGTTCTGTGCTCCATGTTTCAGAGCCATATAACAGGATTGACTTGACATTTGAGTTGAAGATTCTGATATACATGCTGGAAGTGATTTCTCTTGATCTCCATATAATTCCCACTGCAATAAAAGCTCCTCTACCCTTTTGTATTCTTGTCTTGACATCACTGTCTGTCCCTCTGACTTTGCCTGTAATGCTGTCAAAACTTCATGCTACATCTTGTGGGTTGATTCTTCAAACATAGATGCTGTAACCTTTCATTAAGTATTTTTATTTTGTCTCACATCTGGTTAACGTTATGGGATTGAACAGCCTGGTCGTCAACGTTACCATCAATATATAATAACGTCACAATTATATGTTTTGTGTAAGCACAGTTGGGCCTTTCTAAACACAGATGACCTTGGTTTCATGCTGCAATTTCATGTGACTTATTTTAGTTCTGTTTTTTTGTATTAACTATGATCTATTACTGTACTCTCAGGCAAACAGAAGTACACTAAACCACTGTACCAACAAATGATGAATGGCTCAGAGAGTGCCAGGGGGCTGGCCAAACAAGTGTTCCATGAAACCAAAACTTTACTTCATACGAACGTCCATGAGTATGTCAAGGATATCCTGAAGACGGAAGGATGCCTCGAGTGAGCTATCAGTTACAAGTTCAATACAGGATTATAGTTTCCAAGTGACTGTAACTCACATATAGATTTTAGTATTCTGTGCTTTTGTTTTTCTCTATTTTAAATACTAAAACATTTTTTTTTTTTTTTTTAAATTTTATTTGAAACTTGTCTCACTCTCCGTGAGTGAATCCATGCATGGATTAATTATAATAATTAAATGATAAACTCAAACAAGTAGGCCCTATGTTACTAAGAAATAAATAAGTAGAAACAGAACAGAAATGTAACAGAAGTGATAGGCTTACTAGGAATCAAACTTGGGACCATCTGAATGGTGCCATCACCTTGATATGAAATGATTTTTGACTTAACACACTGCAAGCTTAGCATCACAAAAATGTTGCTTCATGGACAGTGGACATTAGACATGACACTGCATGCAGCTGTCAAAGATTGGTTTTGGTTTAACACTTGCTGGACGGGGGGACTTCTTCTGATGATCAGATTGCTTCCTGTTGTATCGCTCTGTAAAGAGTTTCCTATCATGTCTACAATGTTTAGTATATGACAATCTACACTGGTGCTGCTTACGGCCACTTCTGACATGTTTCATACTGAATTTTTTCATTGTTATAACGTTGATATTAACATTGTTTAGTTTTGAGTATTCTTTTAATTATTAGCTTATTTATATCTTAACACATTAACTACCGCAAGCCGGTGGGACCGGCTTTTGAAATCCTATCATTTGGACCGCGAGCCGCTCAGAGCGTCAGTCTAATTTTAGTAATAAAACGAATGAAAAATGTACTGAAACACTTTCTGATCTGGTTCGAGATTTTAAGTTGCCACCGGAAAACAAATTCCCAAAGCATGGTTGTTGTAGAACACTGGAAAATTTGTATTATGTTCATATTTTTCAGCGTTTTGGGTTAGTTACCAAATCGTGTAAAACTGTTTACCTTGGCAACTAGTGATAGGACCACAAAAAATGCGTGTACATCTCGTCTAATGGCTGAATAGGCTAGAAACTTGTTTCAACAATTGACTGATAGATCTAGCGATGAGGACAAGAGTGAAAACGGTGTGCACATTGTTTGAAATAGTGATTTTGATAGAGATGGGGCGCAAGCAGTTATAATTGTGAAAATATTGCAAGTATTGGGCCATCGGACAGCCGCTAAATAGCAACAACCAATATTAGAGTTAAAAATGGTGCTTATTGTAATAGTACATTCATTTATCTTTAAAATGATGGGTAATTCATAAAAATATGTAAACAATTACGAAAACTACAGCTTACTTTGTGCAAACACCTAGAGGATGAAAATGGGAAAAAATTTTTATTCGGCCACAGTGTGTTTTTCAATTCGGTAGTTAATGTGTTAAGTTATCTAATAAGAGAGTCAAAGCTAAAGATGGTTTATGTTGTTGGAAAACACATTTTAATATCATCATTTTCTTGTTTGCTTCTCATGGAGCCACCACTGTTAACTGGTACCCTTACAGGAAACCTGCACCAAGCATCCCCACACTCTTACAGCGATGGTCTCTGTGGCAGTTTGTTTCACATGATGAGGTTGCTAGCCTTGTACACAACCTGATATTAGTCACCTTGTACGACATGAGGTTGCCAGCCTTGTACGACATGATGAGGTTGCCAGAGGTTGCCAGTCTTGTACGACATGAGGTTGCCAGTCTTGTACGATATGAGGTTGCCAGCCTTGTACGACGTGCCTGAGGGTACAGTAATCCTATTCTATCTTTGTCTCTTCAGAAGACCCCCCACCCCCACCCCCCAGGAACTATACGAGGCACATTTTGATCTAGCTAGTTTAATTTGTCATAGACTAGCATACCACCAACTTTGTCTAGCTACAAAAAATACAGGTTGTTTATACGTTAGTGCTGAAGGTACAGGATTTCTCTGGTTAGAAGCTTCCAGTGTTTGAGAGATTTTTCTGCCATTGGTTTTATCACAATATGCATATTTGTTATATGTTTGATGTTCTCTAATAAGACCATTTTGTCATTATGCACATAATATTTTACACATAAGCACAAATGCTTACTGTATTTATTTTTAGATAATTTTGTCTTTCAAAGTTTTATAATGAAATAAGAATATTATTACCACAGTCATTTAGTAAAATGACACAAGATTGACTATTTGACATGTTGATGTTCTAAGCTTGTCTTCAGCCACAAAAGATTGACTATTTGACATGTTAAAGTTCTAAGTTTGTCTTCAACCACAAAAGATTGACTATTTGGCATGTTAAAGTTCTAAGTTTGTCTTCAACCACACAAGATTGACTATTTGACATGTTAAAGTTCTAAGTTTGCCTTCAGCCACTTAAGAAAACCAACCCATGGCTATTTAGTTACTTTTACCCAGGTAAGAATAGTAACCCCATACCTGTTAGCCAATTTACCATTATTCATGCATTTCCCTATATATCATGAAACCACAACTACGGCTGGTCACCCCGTACAGTAAGCCTGCATCACCACTACAGCTGGTCACCTGACAGGAAGCTTGCACCACCACTACAGCTGGTCACCTGACAGGAAGCCTGCACCACCACTACAGCTGGTCACCCTGTACTCTTTCTTCTTCTTCCTCGTTCGTCCTAAAAAAGGACGTTGGTTGCGTTGTGTCTGTTTACACCGGAGCTGTGATATCTGCGCCTTTTGACTGACACATCCGACTTCAGCACGGCATTTTTTGGGACCGGGTTTGCCTTCCCTCTTCGATCCCTACTCTCTCAGCCAGACTGCAGTGATGCAGCCTGTTTCCAGGACTACCACGTGGAGGTGGAGTAGGGTCTTGGTCAGCTCTGGTTCGCTGACACTGACGCAAGCAGTCAAGCTATGGGTCGCTGACTGCATTCTCTATTGCTGCATCTTTGGGTCCCACCATGTACTGGAAGCCTACACCACCACTACAGCTGGTCACCTGACAGGAAGCCTACACCAAACATTCATATGTTCTTGTAGTGGTGGTTTCTGTAACAGTTTCCCTTATGTGATGAGATTACCAACCCCATACACCAGCTCGTATTGGTCACCTGACAGGAAGCTTGCACCACCACTACAGCTGGTCACCTGACAGGAAGCCTACACCAAACATTCATATGTTCTTGTAGTGGTGGTTTCTGTAACAGTTTCCCCTTATGTGATGAGATTACCAACCCCATACACAAGCTCGTATTGGTCACCTGACAGGAAGCTTGCACCACCACTACAGCTGGTCACCTGTTACAAGATTTGACAGGAAGAAGTAATCCTAGTCATTCCTTGTCTCCCCATTGACACTGGGAACTAAAATATTCACCATTAATGAGTGATACAATTTTATCAAAGGTTGTTACTCATACACCATTAATGAGTGATACCATTTTATCAAAGGTTGTTACTCATACACCATTATGGGTGATACCATTTAATCAAAGATTGTTGCTCACATACCATTGTGGGTGATACCATTTTATCAAAGATTGTTGCTCAAATACCATTATGGGTGATACCATTTTATCAAAGGTTGTTGCTCACAAACCATATGGGTGATACCATTTCACCAAAGGTTGATTCTCACAAACCATTATGAAAAGTCTGTCTTTCTGTTATCTAGATGGACTAGTCTTACACTTTCATCCTATCTCCTCTGTTATCCTGGAGTATTATAGACCATTGCCCCATGTATTACTCGAGGAAAGAATAAGGCATTCAGTAAAAGGCAGTTGATATGAGGTTGTACTTGGAGCCTGATAGACCTCAGACAGTTGATATGAGGTTGTACTTGGAGCCTGATAGACCTCAGACAGTTGATATGAGATTGTACTTGGAGCCTGATAGACCTCAGACAGTTGATATGAGGTTGTACTTGGAGCCTGATAGACCTCAGACAGTTGATATGAGGTTGTACTTGGAGCCTGATAGACCTCAGACAGTTGATATGAGGTTGTACTTGGAGCCTGATAGACCTCAGACAGTTGATATGAGGTTGTACTTGGAGCCTGATAGACCTCAGACAGTTGATATGAGGTTGTACTTGGAGCCTGATAGACCTCATCATGTTTCAACAGAAACCAAGAGCACGTGAATGTTTTGATACAGGGATTCCCTCAAGGGGACCAGCTGCTGTTGTGGCTTCATGCTCCATGAGGAGCAAAATGGGAAAAGACATCTATAAATAGCTGGTCAGAATTATTTCTCAGATCAGCTGACTATATCTTAGATACAAAATATTGGTTATGTAGGTCAGTGTGCTGGAGAGTTTCCCTGGCCTAAAAATTAATGTAATACCAAGGGAAAGAAGTAGAAAAAAAAATTCTAATACATTTAATGATAAAGGGGTTAATTTCTCTTTGCTCGTATTATTAGAGCAACACTCTCCTAGTTTTTAACCAGATCATAGTAACATTTTATGATGGTTGATTAATTTTTACCCTTATTGGAATGAGAACCAATTAGTGGTTTGTTTTTGTGTCCAGGATACCATAGCAACCACATGTCAAGTAAAATTATGTTATAGTTTATAAGAATCTATTTTCTTATGCTTTAAACCTAGTAGTAGAACCTTAACCCTTTCTGTCCCATGCACTTTTCAGATTTTAACTCGCGCATCAAAAAGGATGCAAATTTTTTTTTTTTAAAGATAAAGTTTTTAAAACATTCAGTGAACACAAATAGGCTATCTATATGAAAATATTTCATTGAAAGAGAAATGTGAAGATTTGCTATGTCCCATTACTGTGTGATATTTGAATAAATAAAATAAAATTATTTTAATTTTATTATTGTTGTTGTTGCTGTAAATTTGGAAATATGATATTCCATTTTATTCTCAAACATTGAAAGAGTTTGTACAAGATGACATTTTTGAGATATTTGAATCTCTGTACAAATTTGTTTAAAAATTAACAAACAATCCATGTCATGTGACCTCACAAATTCTTTCTTTATTGATAAACAAAAATATGATGTATAAGATAGACATCATTCATAAACAACACTGGAGACAGTAAGTTGTGGAGAAACATTATCACTTAAGTCTGCTAGTATGGTTTTTGAAGTATTAAAAACAAGATGGACATAATTCAAGCAGAAGACCCATGTATTTCTCATGGAACTAAAAGAAAGATAGATAAAATAGTATACAAAAATATAAGCAGCAGTGTTGTGTTTTGGTGGGCTGCAGATCTAATTAAGGATTTAAAAACATTTCAATTTACAGGCATCATGTCATTGGTAGCCATCTTGTCCAAAGAAACGACCTTCATCCCATTTATATTCTTGCAGGTTAACTTAAACTGTGCATGGTCATGAGCACAAATGCATTCTAAAGTGTTTAGTTTATAATTTAGTCTTTCCGGACAGTTTGTGATCTATTTATTCTCAACTTGTAAAAGCCCATAGGACTTTTATTATAAACTCAATGATCTTGACTGATACCAAGAAAAGCCGAGAACAAGGTTACCTTGAGAAGACAGTGTTCTTAGATGATTAAGTCAGCAGAGTTTATCAGATCCACACACACACAAAAGTGGCTGTCAATGTTTATAATACTTAATGTACACTGGTGTCTAGCATGAATTTAAAAAATTAAAAATACATAAGGTAAAGTTTGGGAAAACAGTGGCTTTGCCAGTGATCGAACCTGAAACCTGCATCTTATCTGGACATATCATTCTACCAGTGAACCATTGAGCCAGTAAAACAGCAAGGTCCTCTAATTTGGGAATCTCAGCATGTGACCACGAAGATCTAATTTTCACTCTTCTCCATTTAATTTTGTTGTTCCAGTCTCTCAAATCTTGTAATTTTTATTGGGGTGTTGTTTTGTCTGGGATTACATGTCCATCTAAACTTCAAATCAGGTCAAATAATATCTCCACATCTTAAGTTGGCCATGTATCTTTATGAGTTAGCTGTGATTTTTCTTATTGAATTAGCTATGATGTCTTAATATAAATAAGTTATTTATCTTATTGAATTAGCTGTGATGTCTTAAAATAAATAAGTTGACTGTTATTTTTTTCTTTTGCTTTTGAGGTGCACTGGCAGACTATTTTTCCACCTATTTTATTATTTACCCCTTGCCTAGTCTTCAAACTTGTTTTTTCCTCACAGGTTTTGTAATCTTTCCACTGCCCAAAATGTATTATTTTATTATGAACTGAATCAGTCTTGGATGTTTTAGAATAAGGAATCATGTTTGTTCTAGAAGGCAAAAGTCTTAAAAAGCACCAGGTCCACTATCTAGGGCCTGCAGTATGCAAAACCCACAGGCTCTGTAAATCCTTCGGTCACTTGACAGTGGGAGCCACTTGGACACTTACAGCTGTAGTTCACCCCTTCAGCCCGCAGTGTTGCACAGTAGGAGATTCTTCTCGGGCATGTTGGCTGAGGAAGAAAAATTAAACTGGGTTGTTATTTATACTTTATGTAACTAATTAATTCTGTAATTTCACAAATACATATACAGACAATGACCTGCATGTTGGTAATATGCACAATAATTTGACAATTCAAATTCATGAAATGTATTAGAGCCTGTAATGAATAACACAGGTCTGCACAGGTGCACACAGGTCCCTGACCTTAACTATTCAGTATCATGGCTGCCATAAATAACAAAAGTCACTGACTTGTTATAAACTTCATGATTATATGGCTTTAACACAGGGTTTCTTAAACTCTTTTGTTCCATGGACTCCTTTGATTGTCTGATAAAGGTTATGGACTCCTTTGATTGTCTGATAAATGTTATGGACCCCTTTGATTGTCTGATAAATGTTATGGACCCCTTTGATTGTCTGATAAATGTTATGGATACCTTTGATTGTCTGATAAATGTTATGGATACCTTTGATTGTCTGATAACACTTATGGACCCCTTTGATTGTCTGGTAAAGGCTTGGAAGACCCCAAGGGGTCCATGGATTACAAATTAAGAAACCATGCTGTAGTGGATGACAAATATCCATTGCTGTACAAGCACTCAGGGCTTTAACAGGCACCAAAACTCTATGATTGTAATAAAAATTAACATTTCATAGCTGTCGTGGGCCACAAAACTCCATGACAGTAATTAACATTCCATAGCTGTAGTGGACCACAAAACTCCAGGACGGTAATTAATGTTCTATAGTTGTAGTGGGCCACAAAATTCAAGGACGGTAATTAATGTTCCATAGTTGTAGTGGACCACAAAACTCCAAGACGGTAATTAATGTTCCATAGTTGTAGTGGGCAACATGACTCCAGGACCATAGTTAACGTTCCATAGCTGTAGTGGGCCACAAAATTCCAGGATGGTAATTAATGTTCCGTAGAAGTAGTGGGCCACAAAACTCCAGGACAGTAATTAACATTTTATAGCTGTAGTGGGCCACAAAATTCAAGGATGGTAATTAACATTCCATAGCTGTAGTGGGCCACAAAATTCCAGGATGGTAATTAACATTCCATAGCTGTAGTGGGCTACAAAATTCCAGGATGGTAATTAACATTCCATAGCTGTAGTGGGCCACAAAACTCCAGGACGGTAATTAACATTCCATAGCTGTAGTGGGCCACAAAATTCCAGGACGGTAATTAACATGTCATAGCTGTAGTGGGCCACAAAATTCCAGGATGGTAATTAACATTTCATAGCTGTAGTGGGCCACAAAATTCCAGGACGGTAATTAACATTCCATAGAAGTAGTGGGCCACAAAACTCCAGGACGGTAATTAACTTTAAAGTTTTATAGCTGTAATGGACAGTGCAACTAACCATAGAAATCAGTGTCTGAAACTCAAACCTAAATCTTAAAATTCTCCCGTCTATCAAAAATCTGAAACTCAAACCTAAATCTTAAAATTTTCCCATCTATCAAAAATCTGAAACTCAAACCTAAATCTGAAAATTCTCCCGTCTATCAAAAATTTTATGTGTGAATAAAGATTTCACATTTATTCTCTTTTAAAATATAATAAATAATTAACAAATTTTACTGTGATGAAATTTCAAAAATTCTGTTACTTGTCTGCAGTTTAAGACTTACTAATTTTTCAAAAGAAAATACTGAGGGCTTATGGAATTCCAAGCTGCATAGTGTCAATCATAAAAAGCCTCTATGCCAACTTTACGTGAAGTGTTGGGCAGAGCAACTTACCTTTGAGGTGAAGACAGGAGTACGACAGGGATGCCCCTTATCAACCACTCTATTTTTAACAGTCATAGACTGGGTGATGCGCCAGACAACAGAGGGCAGTCCAAGAGGAATAAGATGGACTACATTTTCTACATTGGAAGATCTGGAATATGCAGATGACATTGCACTACTAGCACATTCACATCAACACATCCAGGAAAAAACGGATAAACTTAATAAGTTTAACCAGCAGGTGGGCTTGAACATCAATTTAAAGAAGTCAGAGGTCATGACGCTCAATGTGAGCAACCCTGAGCCCATATCAGTAAGGAATCAGCAACTGGTACAGACAGACACCTTCACATACCTAGGATGCATAGTAACACCAGACGGCGGGGCAGGCAAAGACATCAACATCAGAATGAATAAAGCAAGAACAGCCTTTTTTAGCCTAAACAACATCTGGAAGTCCTCTCAATACAGCACAAGCACAAAATTAAGATTATATCAGAGCTGTGTGCTTTCTGTGCTTCTCTATGGTGCGAAATGCTGGAGAGTTACAGAGAAGGAAATGTCGAAATTGTCCTCTTTTCACACAACATGCCTAAGAAAAATTCACCGAATCTTTTGGCCGAATACCATCACCAACCAAGATCTGCTTACTCGGAGCAAGCAAGAGGACATGCACACCATCATAGCTGGCAGACGCTGGAGCTGGGTTGGCCATGTCCTCAGAAGAGACCCCGATGCAATCACAAGAACAGCTATGCTTTGGACCCCTGAAGGAAAATGAAAGAGAGGCCGACCAAAAACAACCTGGCGGAGGACTGTGGCAGCTGAGATGCAAAGAATGAACCAGAGTTGGGGCACTGTACAAAGGATGGCCGCCGACCGAGCAAAGTGGAATCAATTTGTTGTTGCCCTACAAGACGCCACTAGGCGTGATGGCCACTGACTGCTTTGACGGTCAGCGGCTAAGGATCAAAGAAGAAGTTGTAGTGGGCAACATGACTCCAGGACCGTAGTTAACGTTCCATAGCTGTAGTGGGCCACAAAATTCAAGGATGGTAATTAACATTCCATAGCTGTAGTGGGCCACAAAATTCCATGACGGTAATTAACATTCCATAGCTGTAGTGAGCCACAAAATTCCAGGACGGTAATTAACGTTTTATAGCTGTAGTGGGCCACAAAATTCCAGGATGGTAATTAATGTTCCGTAGAAGTAGTGGGCCACAAAATTCCAGGACAGTAATTAACGTTTTATAGCTGTAGTGGGCCACAAAATTCCAGGACGGTAATTAACATTCCATAGCTGTAGTGGGCCACAAAATTCCAGGACGGTAATTAACATTCCATAGCTGTAGTGGGCCACAAAATACCAGGACGGTAATTAACATTCCATAGCTGTAGTGGGCCACAAAATTCCAGGACAGTAATTAACATTCTATAGCTGTAGTGGGCCACAAAACTCCAGGACGGTAATTAACATTCTATAGCTGTAGTGGGCCACAAAACTCCAGGACAGTAATTAACTTTAAAGTTTTATAGCTGCAATGGACAGTACAACTAACCATAGAAATCAGTGTCTGAAACTCAAACCTAAATCTTAAAATTCTCCCGTCTATCAAAAATCTGAAACTCAAACCTAAATCTTAAAATTCTCCCGTCTATCAAAATCTGAAACTCAAACCTAAATCTGAAAATTCTCCCGTCTATCAAAAATTTTATGTGTGAATAAAGATTTCACATTTATTCTCTTTAAAAAAAAAAATAAATAATTAACAAATTTTACTGTGATGAAATTTCAAAAATTCTGTTACTTGTCTGCAGTTTAAGACTTACTAATTTTTCAAAAGAAAAAAAAAATATCTTTCATAGATCTTTTTTGTGATGAAATAAATGTTAAAGACAGAAAATTCTCTGAACAGTTACGTGGATGTGAAGACTGTCCCCACAAGGTCAGAGTGAACTGATGTGAACGGTCAGTGCTATACTAATTGCTCTTAAAAGATCAGTGCTTGCACATACAAATTAGTTCAACAAATTGAAAATCAAACAGACAGACATGTGTCAAAGTGGGGAGCACAAACAAACAGTAGAACTCTAAGACAGCCATCTCTGTGGGAGGAGCAGGGTCGCAGCATGAACTTCCCCAAACAGTTGAGTGTGAAACTGTATGGGGACAAGAGAAGCCTGAGACACACCGCCAGCTTTTATCAGAGAAATAGATGTGGTTATTCAAGAGCAAACAAAGAAAAGAACATGCATATTAAATGTAATAAGGACTGTCACGACAAATCAAACTTATACCATTTTATAGATCCTAAATTTTTATGAACAAATTTTTTTTTCTTTCCAAAGTGAGAAATGTCAATAAGTTTTAGGTTTGGCCAGAACATGCTAAAGAAATGTGGAAAAAATGTACCATATGATTATTGCAGACGTAGGTGTGGTAGATCAAGTAATCTACGCCAATACTTCTCTGGCTCAGCAAAAGTGGAGTTGAATCACTGCAGCGACAGTTAAAGGAGACCACATCATAGGGGATAGTTAGAGATCCAGATACAACAAGTGGCTGGGGACAAAGGTAAAAACATTTTCCATAATTCATTATAATTACCACTGACATTTTTACTGATGTGTGTATATATTTTTACTGATTTGTGTATATATATTTATACTGATGTGTATATATATTTTTACTTGTAAATATTTCACTGAAATTATCCTTTTTTTTTTGTTAAACCTTTGATTGTATTCATCACAGTTACCATTTAATGGCAGCAAACTGTTTACTGAGTGCTACCACAGGAGGTAAATCTGATCATCAGAGGAGGTCCTCTCTGTCAGACAAGTGTTTGATCTTTTATATTTGGGAAATGGTGGGGGGGATAGGCTAACATTGACACTCTCAAGTGTCGTCCTCCTGATGATTTCTTCACTTGCGCTGGGAACTGAACCCACTCCACCTTGGTTGTAATTTTCAGGTTTGCTATTACTCCTGATTTTATCCATGCTGCCTACCACCTGATATATCTCGCACTGCGTACATTCAAGAAAACTAGATTCACCTGCCATCTCTCGCACTGCTACATTCAAGACAACTACATTCACCTGCCATATCTCACACTGCTACATTCAAGACAACTACATTCACCTGCCATATCTCGCACTGCTACATTCAAGACAACTACATTCACCTGCCATCTCCACTTTATCCACATATTATTATATATACAGTTTTTTTTAATTTTATTTATTTATTTCTTATTTTGTTTTTCATTTTATTTATTTTTTCATTTTATTTATTTATTTTAATATCACTTTTCCCTTTCTCTGTTTTCCAGTCCTGTTTTTAATTATTTTTTGCTTTTAATGTACTATCCACTTCCGTTTTCCGGTTTAGTGGTAGCCATCTTTGCTCCAACATGTGACACACATCAGGGAGTATTTTTCTCTTATTTCTATAGTTTCATGTTCTCCACTTAATTCTCACTTTCTTTCCCTCCTGTCTCTTGTTTGTCTGTCCCTGACGAAGGTCTTGTGGCCGCAACGTAGGTTTTTCTTGTCCTTTGCCTTTGTAAGACGTATTACTATTTGTGTATTTTTGTAATTTTTTTTCATTCTGCCAGTTTGAGGGGGTTTTGACAGTGACAATTTCATTGTTTATAAATGACTGTCCTGAGTTCCGTTGCTGTTGTCTCACAGTCTACATTCAGCAGGATGTGTTTACCGTAGCTTGACCAAGTTTATGTTTATGAACGATTCCCTTGATATGTTTTATTCTGTTCAGTGCACGCTGTTAACCTTCTCCTACGCTCAACATAGACATGCCTTCCATTTTTAATTGTCCTCTTCTGGATTATTTTTAATTGTCCTCTTCTGGATTATTTTTAATTGTAATCTTCTGGATTATTTTTAATTGTCCTCTTCTGGATTATTTTTAATTGTCCTCTTCTGGATTATTTTTAATTCATTCATCACTTTTCAACTCCCTAAGGAGCATAGGCCTTCAACAAACATATGTCAAGTCTTCCTGTCCTGTGTCAAGTCTTCCTGTCCTGTGTCAAGTCTTCCAGCCCTGTGTCAAGTCATCCTGTGTCAAGTCTTCCTGTCCTGTGTCAAGTCTTCCTGTCCTGTGTCAAGTCTTCCAGCCCTGTGTCAAGTCTTCCTGTCCTGTGTCAAGTCTTCCTGTCCTGTGTCAAGTCTTCCTGCCCTGTGTCAAGTCTTCCTGCCCTGTGTCAAGTCTTCCAGCCCTGTGTCAAGTCTTCCTGCCCTGTGTCAAGTCTACCTGTCCTGTGTCAAGTCTTCCAGCCCTGTGTCAAGTCTTCCTGTCCTGTGTCAAGTCTTCCTGTCCTGTATCAAGTCTTCCTGTCCTGTATCAAGTCTTACAGCCCTGTGTCAAGTCTTCCTGTCCTGTGTCAAGTCTTCCAGCCCTGTGTCAAGTCTTCCAGCCCTGTGTCAAGTCTTCCAGCCCTGTGTCACGTCTTCCAGCCCTGTGTCAAGTCTTCCAGCCCTGTGTCAAGTCTTCCTGCCCTGTGTCAAGTCTTCCTGCCCTGTGTCAAGTCTTCCTGCCCTGTGTCAAGTCTTCCAGCCCTGTGTCAAGTCTTCCAGCCCTGTGTCAAGTCTTCCAGCCCTGTGTCAAGTCTTCCTGCCCTGTGTCAAGTCTTCCTGCCCTGTGTCAAGTCTTCCTGCCCTGTGTCAAGTCTTCCAGCCCTGTGTCAAGTCCTCCTGTCCTGTGTCAAGTCTTCCAGCCCTGTGTCAAGTCTTCCTGCCCTGTGTCAAGTCTTCCTGTCCTGTGTCAAGTCTTCCTGTCCTGTGTCAAGTCTTCCTGTTCTGTGTCAAGTCTTCCTGTTCTGTGTCAAGTCTTCCTGTCCTGTGCCAAGTCTTCCTGTCCTGTGCCAAGTCTTCCTGTCCTGTGCCAAGTCGTCCTGTCCTGTGCCAAGTCCTGTGTCAAGTCTTCCTGCCCTGTGCCAAGTCTTCCTGCCCTGTGCCAAGTCTTCCTGTCCTGTGTCAAGTCTTCCTGTCCTGTGTCAAGTCTTCCTGTCCTGTGTCAAGTCTTCCTGTCCTGTGTCAAGTCTTCCTGCCCTGTGTCAAGTCTTCCTGCCCTGTGTCAAGTCTACCTGTCCTGTGTCAGGTCTTCCTGTCCTGTGTCGGGTCTTCCTGTCCTGTGTCGGGTCTTCCTGTCCTGTGTCAGGTCTTCCTGCCCTGTGTCAAGTCTTCCTGCCCTGTGTCAAGTCTTCCTGCCCTGTGTCAAGTCTTCCTGTCCTGTGTCAAGTCTTCCTGTCCTGTGTCAAGTCTTCCTGTCCTGTGTCAAGTCTTCCTGTCCTGTGTCAAGTCTTCCTGTCCTGTGTCAAGTCTTCCTGCCCTGTGTCAAGTCTTCCTGCCCTGTGTCAAGTCTTCCTGCCCTGTGTCAAGTCTTCCTGTCCTGTGTCAAGTCTTCCTGTCCTGTGTCAAGTCTTCCTGTCCTGTGTCAAGTCTTCCTGTCCTGTGTCAAGTCTTCCTGTCCTGTGTCAAGTCTTCCTGCCTTGTGTCAAGTCTTCCTGCCTTGTGTCAAGTCTTCCTGTCCTGTGTCAGGTCTTCCTGTCCTGTGTCAGGTCTTCCTGTCCTGTGTCAGGTCTTCCTGTCCTGTGTCAGGTCTTCCTGTCCTGTGTCAAGTCTTCCTGTCCTGTGTCAAGTCTTCCTGTCCTGTGTCAGGTCTTCCTGTCCTGTGTCAGGTCTTCCTGTCCTGTGTCAAGTCTTCCTGTCCTGTGTCAAGTCTTCCTGTCCTGTGTCAGGTCTTCCTGTCCTGTGTCAGGTCTTCCTGTCCTGTGTCAGGTCTTCCTGTCCTGTGTCAAGTCTTCCTGTCCTGTGTCAAGTCTTCCTGTCCTGTGTCAGGTCTTCCTGTCCTGTGTCAAGTCTTCCTGTCCTGTGTCAAGTCTTCCTGTCCTGTGTCAAGTCTTCCTGTCCTGTGTCAAGTCTTCCTGTCCTGTGTCAAGTCTTCCTGTCCTGTGTCAAGTCTTCCTGTCCTGTGTCAGGTCTTCCTGTCCTGTGTCAAGTCTTCCTGCCCTGTGTCAAGTCTTCCTGCCCTGTGTCAAGTCTTCCTGCCCTGTGTCAAGTCTTCCTGCCTTGTGTCAAGTCTTCCTGTCCTGTGTCAGGTCTTCCTGTCCTGTGTCAGGTCTTCCTGTCCTGTGTCAGGTCTTCCTGCCCTGTGTCAAGTCTTCCAGCCCTGTGTCAAGTCTTCCAGCCCTGTGTCAAGTCTTCCAGCCCTGTGTCAAGTCTTCCTGTCCTGTGTCAAGTCTTCCTGTCCTGTGTCAGGTCTTCCTGTCCTGTGTCAGGTCTTCCTGTCCTGTGTCAGGTCTTCCTGTCCTGTGTCAGGTCTTCCTGTCTTGTGTCAGGTCTTCCTGTCCTGTGTCAAGTCTTCCTGTCCTGTGTCAAGTCTTCCTGTCCTGTGTCAAGTCTTCCTGTCCTGTGTCAGGTCTTCCTGTCCTGTGTCAGGTCTTCCTGTCCTGTGTCAAGTCTTCCTGTCCTGTGTCAAGTCTTCCTGCCCTGTGTCAAGTCTTCCTGCCCTGTGTCAAGTCTTCCTGTCTTGTGTCAAGTCTTCCTGTCTTGTGTCAAGTCTTCCTGTCCTGTGTCAGGTCTTCCTGTCCTGTGTCAGGTCTTCCTGTCCTGTGTCAGGTCTTCCTGTCCTGTGTCAGGTCTTCCTGTCCTGTGTCAGGTCTTCCTGTCCTGTGTCAAGTCTTCCTGCCCTGTGTCAAGTCTTCGTGCCCTGTGTCAAGTCTTCGTGCCCTGTGTCAAGTCTTTCTGCCCTGTGTCAAGTCTTCCTGTCCTGTGTCAAGTCTTCCTGTCCTGTGTCAAGTCTTCCTGTCCTGTGTCAAGTCTTCCTGTCTTGTGTCAAGTCTTCCTGTCTTGTGTCAAGTCTTCCTGTCTTGTGTCAAGTCTTCCTGTCCTGTGTCAAGTCTTCCTGTCTTGTGTCAAGTCTTCCTGTCTTGTGTCAAGTCTTCCTGTCTTGTGTCAAGTCTTCCTGTCTTGTGTCAAGTCTTCCTGTCTTGTGTCAAGTCTTCCTATCCTGTGTCAAGTCTTCCTGTCCTGTGTCAAGTCTTCCTGTCCTGTGTCAAGTCTTCCTGTCCTGTGTCAAGTCTTCCTGTCCTGTGTCAAGTCTTCCTGTCCTGTGTCAAGTCTTCCTGTCCTGTGTCAAGTCTTCCTGTCCTGTGTCAAGTCTTCCTGTCCTGTGTCAAGTCTTCCTGTCCTGTGTCAAGTCTTCCTGTCCTGTGTCAAGTCTTCCTGTCTTGTGTCAAGTCTTCCTGTCTTGTGTCAAGTCTTCCTGTCCTTGTCAAGTCTTCCTGTCCTGTGTCAAGTCTTCCTGTCCTGTGTCAAGTCTTCCTGTCCTGTGTCAAGTCTTCCTGTCCTGTGTCAAGTCTTCCTGTCCTGTGTCAAGTCTTCCTGTCCTGTGTCATCCATTGATGGTCTTTCCATGTCTTCTTTATGCTCTTCATGTCTGGATTATTGCCCTTTATTTATAATCTTTTATGTAAGAAAAGAACATTGCCTAACATGTCATGTGGTCCTTCAGCCAGACTGCAACAATTCTGAAAAAAGTGTATTGAAACAGTACAACTTTACTTAGCAGTTGTCCATTCTTGAACATGGAACTGAGGATAAGAATTAGACAAGTGCCAGTGGAACAAGAGATGAGAAGAAGACGATGGCGATGGATAGGACACACACTAAGGATTGAAAGATCTGATAATCTCCCTTGAAAGATTGGCCTAATGCTACAAAAAGTGCACAATCCAGTGGATACCAGCCCATTGCAACATACCAGGAAATGAGGAGGCAGACAAACTTGCTAAGGAAGGAGGTGCCTTACAACAAAATGATATAGAGACAACTTACACAATGGCAAAGACTACTATAAAGGCTACATTCAAGTCCAAATGGGAAAGAGAGCACCCGGGCCATTTGGAAAATGACGCATATCATCAACTATCCAGGAAAGAACAGGTCATCATTTTTCAGCTACGAACTGGACACAACAGATTGAGATACCATCTATACCACAAATACAAAATTGGTGCAACAGATCTCTGCACCTGCGGTACCAGCTCGATGACGGTCGAACACCTGCTGCAGTACTGCCCAACCTACAATAATGAGCGGAGTAGCATATGGCGACAACCCACTTGTCAACGAAAAACTGTTACGAGATGTCGGGAACCTTGAGTTGACTACTGCCTTTATTAGAGTCATAAATGTGGAAGTTTGAAGGCGAACGAGGAAGAAGAAGAAGAAGAACACACACTGAGGAAACCTGTTGATAGCATTACAAGGCAATCCTTGTTCTGGAACCCCCAGGGCAAGAGAGGCAGAGGTTGACCAAGAAGCACATGGAGAAGAGAGCTGGAAACAGATGTGAAAATGATAAGGAGAACGTGGAAAGAAATTGAGATGATGACACGTGCCAGGAGGACTTGGCATGTGTTTGTTGAAGGCCTATGCTCCTTTGGGAGTGAAGGGTTATGAATGAATGTCCATTCTTGACTGTGATAAAGTTGTTTACTTATATTTCCTAGTAAGTTTCTGTGTACTGATGTACACTCTACCCCTCATATTTCATTTGGAGACAGAAATCAAGAAAAGAGTAAGAATGACCAAAGCTTACATTCAACAACAACAACAACAACATCAGTCAGATATTAACATCAAAACAAATAGGTAACATATTAAAAATGAGTCATCCAATTTTGGGGAAACCAGGGGCAACAAATGAGCTGAGAGAAGGAAGAACTGAGACTCTAGAAATGTGGATAAACAGTAGACTAGAATGGAGTGCACCTCATGGAAACTGAATAAATTAAATAAAGAAGTCCTAGACAGGTCCTAAAAAAAAAACAAGCTAAGCCTACCTGTCCTGTGTCAAGCCTACCTGTCCTGTCCACTGATATTTGTCTGGTTCTTGTCATCAGTTCCACTGATATTTGTCTGGTTCTTGTCATCAGTTCCACTGATATTTGTCTGGTTCTTGTCATCAGTTCCACTGATATTTGTCTGGTTCTTGTCATCAGTTCCACTGATATTTGTCTGGTTCTTGTCATCAGTTCCACTGATATTTGTCTGGTTCTTGTCATCAGTTCCATTGATATTTGTCTGGTTCTTGTCATCAGTTCCACTGATATTTGTCTGGTTCTTGTCATCAGTTCCACTGATATTTGTCTGGTTCCTGTCATCTCTAGTTCCACTGATATTTGTCTGGGTCTCATCTCTAGTTCCACTGATATTTGTCTGGTTCTCATGTCACTTCCACTGATATTTGTCTGGGTCCTCATCTCTAGTTCCACTGATATTTGTCTGGGTCCTCATCTCTAGTTCCACTGATATTTGTCTGGGTCCTCATGTCTAGTTCCACTGATATTTGTCTGGGTCCTCATGTCTAGTTCCACTGATATTTGTCTGGGTCCTCATGTCTAGTTCCACTGATATTTGTCTGGGTCCTCATCTCTAGTTCCACTGATATTTGTCTGGGTCCTCATGTCTAGTTCCACTGATATTTGTCTGGGTCCTCATCTCTAGTTCCACTGATATTTGTCTGGGTCCTCATCTCTAGTTCCACTGATATTTGTCTGGGTCCTCATCTCTAGTTCCACTGATATTTGTCTGGGTCCTCATCTCTAGTTCCACTGATATTTGTCTGGGTCTGTCATCTAGTTCCACTGATATTTGTCTGGGTCCTCATGTCTAGTTCCACTGATATTTGTCTGGGTCCTCATGTCTAGTTCCACTGATATTTGTCTGGGTCCTCATCTCTAGTTCCACTGATATTTGTCTGGGTCCTCATCTCTAGTTCCACTGATATTTGTCTGGGTCCTCATGTCTAGTTCCACTGATATTTGTCTGGGTCCTCATGTCTAGTTCCACTGATATTTGTCTGGTTCTTGTCATCAGTTCCACTTATATTTGTCTGGTTCTTGTCATCAGTTCCACTTATATTTGTCTGGTTCTTGTCATCAGTTCCACTTATATTTGTCTGGTTCTTGTCATCAGTTCCACTGATATTTGTCTGGGTCCTCATCTCTAGTTCCACTGATATTTGTCTGGGTCCTCATGTCTAGTTCCACTGATATTTGTCTGGGTCCTCATCATCTAGTTCCACTGATATTTGTCTGTCCTCATGTCTAGTTCCACTGATATTTGTCTGGGTCCTCATGTCTCAGTTCCACTGATATTTGTCTGGGTCATCAGTTCACTGATATTTGTCTGGTTCTTGTCATCAGTTCCACTGATATTTGTCTGGGTCCCTCATGTCTAGTTCCACTGATATTTGTCTGGTTCTTGTCATCAGTTCCACTGATATTTGTCTGGTTCTTGTCATCAGTTCCACTGATATTTGTCTGGTTCTTGTCATCAGTTCCACTGATATTTGTCTGGTTCTTGTCATCAGTTCCACTGATATTTGTCTGGTTCTTGTCATCAGTTCCACTGATATTTGTCTGGTTCTTGTCATCAGTTCCACTGATATTTGTCTGGTTCTTGTCATCAGTTCCACTGATATTTGTCTGTTTCTTGTCATCAGTTTAACTGATATTTGTCTGGTTCTTTCATCAGTTTCACTGATATCTGTCTGGTTCTTGTCATCAGTTCCATATTAGTAATATTATCATTCCACTTCAATCCTGTGCAAGGATCTATTTATGAAAATCAACCATTTACCAGTATCTGATGATAATGATGATGAAAACAAAAAAAAATTTGACAGGAATGCTACCTCCTCTCCCATCGTACACAATCGCTGTGGTTGTATGGGCTGGCAAAACATCATGCTCATGGTAATGTTGTGTGCTGGTGAGAAAATCAAAACAAATTATTGGCTACAAGCATTTTCATTTTGTTCAAGAATTGAAGGGGCAACTGAACAGGCAAACAGAAAGTAGTTCTAATTGTATGGCTGTAAAACATGGACACAAACAAGCACATCATCCAAGAAGTTACAGATGTTCATAAATGGGTGCTTGCTTAGAACAGAAAGGTTAAAATGGTACAACAAGATCACCAATACGGAACTGATAACATGAACTAGACAAGTGTCAGTGGTACAAGATTAGGAATGTAGAACTGATAACATAAACTAGACAAGTGCCAGCTGTACACAATTACGAATGTAGAACTGATGACAAGAACCAGACAAGTGCCAGTGGTAGTGGTACAAGATTACGAATGTAGAACTGATGATAAGAACCAGACAAGTGCCAGGGGTACAAGATTACGAATGTAGAACTGATAACATGAACTAGACAAGTGCCAGCGGTACAAGATTACGAATGTAGAACTGATGACAAGAACCAGACAAGTGCCAGTGGTACAAGATTACTAATGTAGAACTGATGACAAGAACCAGACAAGTGCCAGTGGTACAAGATTACAAATGTAGAACTGATGACAAGTGCCAGTGGTACAAGATTACTAATGTAGAACTGATGACAAGAACCAGACAAGTGCCAGTGGTACAAGATTACTAATGTAGAACTGATGATAAGAACCAGACAAGTGCCAGTGGTACAAGATTACTAATGTAGAACTGATGATAAGAACCAGACATGTGCCAGTGGTACAAAATCACCAATATGGAACATACAACTACTGACTACATACAACTACTGACAATATACAATATAACAATGCCTCTTTCACTACCACTGTATATACACCACCTTAACAATATAACAGTGCCTCAGACACTACTTCTGTACATTTTCAATACTCATATATATAATGTGTTTGTGTGTGTATATATATATATATATATATATATATATATATATATATATATATATATATATATATATATATATATATATATATATATATATATATATATATGTAAAGGATCACGTTACACGCCCATTGAGGCATATTGGGAATATGGTGTTAGGCCCAGGTTTTCTTGACCATCGGCATATATATATAAAATATGTAGAGGCCAAGTAAATAGTTGGCTGGGCACGACTGAATCCTTGGTGACTAGGTGCGACTCAACACATACGCCGTCCCTGCGGCTACAACACCTTGTTAGAGCGCGGGTCTGGTATCCCGACACACTCGAATCTCACCACCCTACAACATTAGCAAGTTGAGTTGTTCCAACTTAAATATATAAATTAAACAATAAAGTGTTATGGAATCAATTTAGTCCTGTACTGTCTTTGTTGTTACAACTTACTTATCGATAGAAGATTGCGGGAAATGACGTAATTAGTGCGTGACCAGTCTGATGAACATGTGTTTGGCTGAGAACAAGAACAAGTGTGTGTGGACATCTCTGTGTCTAGAGTTCCGTTTAAGTGACGCATTGTGAATTGTAGTCTGCACGGCTTGGATGGTAGGCGGCATATCGCTGGCTGAAATGAAAAAATTGAATATATGTATTACTGCAGTAACAGTCAGATTACTTAAATGATAAAAATAATGGTGCATGCCATATGAGAGTGAAGTCAGGCAGGAGCGTACTTCAATTATTAAGTACCCGAGGCTTCTTTCTGCACCCCCCCCCCCCCCCCCCCAACTCAGAAAATATATTAGGCCTATGCTTGCAGGTTGATTTTTAAACATTACAGTATTATAATCGTGTACGATGACCCGCCCCCCCCCGGTTGTCACCCGGGCGAACCGGCCCCTCGCACCTCATTACTACGCCACTGAAGTTAGGACCGGCTCCTGTGCGGTGCGGCTGAACCGAGCGCCGACTTTCGGAAAAAAAAAAGGGGGGGGGGCGCCAAAATGTATTTACAAATTTTTTTTTTATTAAAATGTTATAAGAACAAAAGAAACTGAAATTTTCAGAGTTTAAAGTAGGACATATTTTGTTTATGTTTACATTGATTTTATTTCTTAATTACTGTATACGTTTTTTTTTTTAATTACTCCATGTCTGTATTCTTCGCGCGTGCTATAGATTAGAACTAGGAAGTGATGTCTGGACGACTAAAGTAGCTGTAATAATATGGTCCTTTAACTGGTTCTGTCTCTTGCCTTCGTGTAATTATTAGTCTGCTAGACAAGAGACATTATTTGCTCCAGGTTGTTTGATAGACTCTTGTCTGGCCGTCTTTTAATGTTTCTTATTCACATATAGCACTATTGAGATTTTTACGTTTGTCGTCAACTGTTCCATCTACTAGGTTGTCAGTCAAGTATTCCGTGTTGACCTTAATTTTAAATACTGTAGATGCTTATAAATACTTTTTTTTTTAATGTGCTTTATTGCTCCTTTCTCCTTCCCCCCCCCCCCCCCCTTTTTCCTCGTTCTCTCTAGTTATTTGTGTGTGAGTTTGCGTGTGTGTGTTCAATTACTGAATGCAATGTTAATACTAATTACTTATTATTGATATTATGAATGTTTTAATTTAAAACACTTGGAGAATAAATTACTTCAGGGCAGAAATGTAATAAAGGGCAATAATCCCTATTTCTTCTTCTTCATAGACTTTCAGACGTCAACTTGAATACGTTTACAGAGGGCGGTGGTCAGGTGTAGTACTGGTGACGGCCATGTGTGATTTCTCTGTTCACTGATTGGTTGTTCCTATCTTTAGCTTGTTGAATAGATGGTATCTCAATATGTTGTGGCCTGTGCGGAGTCCAAAGATGACCACTAGCTGGTAATATCCATCGCTCTGTTGGTGGCCTTGATTCTCTGCTTCTCACTTGTTTATGTGTCTAATTTTGATAAAAACTCTTGGCCTTTTTTGTAAGTTACACTTGTTTCAGTGCCATATTCTAGAACTGGTCTTCATCACCCAGTGTATTACTCTCTCGTATAGATTTTTTTCCGTTTAGCACTAATACGGCCTATTTCTTTACCTTGATGAAATAAAAATACGTTCACTCGTTGTTTCGTTCTCTCTCTCCAGTTATCTATCTATGTGTCCGGTAATCCGTCCAAATGTTTCTGTCTAACTATCCATCCGTCTGTCTGCTTGTATGCCTATCTGTCTACTCATCTACCCAACCATCGATCCTGTCATCTAGTTATCTAGTCTTCATTACTTCTATTCTCCCCCTCCCCCAAAATACACACTCACACTAAATACCGATCATAACGAGAAGGCAAAGTTCTTTTTTGTGGATGACTTTTTTTTTTAAGACGTAGAAGGAGAACAGAAATGCGAGAGATGAACTTCAATTGTCTCCACATATCCGCCATTTTGACAGATAGTCTACCCTGTTAAAACTAACTAAAAATGAATATCTGAAAAGGGCGACGTTTATAATCATTTACTTTCTCTGAACTCTGAACCTTTATCATACTCATCTCACTCCTTTTTATTCTTGACGCCACTCCTCCCCTCCCTAATGAGATCACGATCCATGCATTACACACAATACTCCCCCTTTATTTCTAATCTAAGTGCAAGCATTAACCCCATGTCAGATGTCCAAAGTTCGGATTACACATCTACCCACTGTGATAAGTTGACATTAGGTCTTAATTACCATATCAACGTTATCTGATTAATCTCAGCCGCATAATTAATACCAAATTAACGTCTAATAATTGCTTCCCCGTTTTAAACCACCGATCTGTTCCGAGATACGGGGATATCCGAAATGTCAGGTGTAGACAGATAACACTGGCTAACAAACAAAAAAATTTTTTTTCTTTCTCTAACATTTCTATGTTTTTCTGGTCAATTTTAATGCGCTGTTTTTAAATCTGCAAACCGTTTTTCTCTATCAGGTCGGGATCTCTAGAAATACGCAATTGAAGTTTTTTAACAACGCATAGAGTATTACAACATCATTCGTACAAGAAGTATAACAGTTATGTAGTCTTGAATTTCTTTGCAGTCGACTTTCGTCGGTAAATGGCATGTCGTACGTCGCGATGAAGCATCCAACAATAATCGGCAAGCATGGTCACACTCCACCGTCCTTGATAACGTGACTACATTACGGCGATATCTTGATGGAATCGTTCTCCATGTTCATCGCTGACTTCGCCAAGGTTGTCAGGGGAAAAGTCAAGATGCGAATCGAGCAAATGGATTTTGAGGGACGTGTTACAGCCCATAATTCTGTATGCATATATGCACTGCTTAACAATATGCACATAGTCGACAGATTTGTGATTTCCCAGAAAGTTATCGACGATCGATTTGAATGCCATCCATGCGCAAAGTTCACTACCATGTAACAAGTTCTCGAATTGTTTGTCTGCAATAACTTTCCTAATCTGAGGTCCTACAAAGATACCTTCCTTTATCTTTGCATCGCTAACTTGCGCAAACTTTTCTCGAAGAAAAATGAAAGCTTTGCTCGTTTTATCTAACGCTTTTACGAAATTCTACATGAGCCCCAACTTTATATGTAACGGTGGTAAAATGATGCTGTCTTTGTTAACTAATGGCTCGTGTATTACATTTTTATGCTCGAGCTGCATACGATCCCTGATAGGCCACACCTTTCTTGCATAATGTTCCTGTCTGTTGCGGCTGTCCCATTCACATAGGACAAAATTTAGTATACTCAGTCTGCATGCCCGTGAGAATTGCAATGACCTTTAGGTCTCCACAAATCCGCTGTTGCGTGCATATTTTGACGCACATATTACAAAAATCGATATGGCTATTTAATATGGGAAAAATATAGACATTCATTCATTTGTGTATGAAAATGCTGTCTATGGTAAAAGCGAGAGAATCCATGTTTGATTCACACTTTTGATTATAGGAGTAATCGTTCTGGATATTGATCTAGCGCAAGGATATTGCGCTTACGTTTGTACTTATTTTTTAGGGCCAGAAAATATATTAATTTGCTTATTGTGTTTATGGCCTGAATTCATATGTATTACATATTATTAGTACAAGTAGAATCAGTCCTATATTGTATATTTTGGATGGGTAGGAGGGACTAGATTCTTGTTATTCCGGTCTAGCGGAAGTATGAGTTGTCTTGACAAGTCGTGAGGAGTTCCGATGTACCGTGATAATGGCGGGTACGCATTTTTTCAAAGGGCTGGTAGATTCTTAAGGAAATATAATTCATGAAGTGGTTTTCTTCTAAAGGAGATGGTATCTCTACTATAGTTTATGTTAGAGACTCTCCTAAGGTACGGTACAATGTATAATTCGGACTCCATGTATTGCCAGACCCTATTTTGATGATCTCATGTCGATTCGACCTAGATGGAACATTGTGCTTCGTATCGCTAGGGTCGTGTTTTGTATCGACGAAGATGACAGACTTTCCTGCAGCGGTTATGGCTACGTGAATTAACCTGATCACCGTAGAGCTGTATGGAAACATTTATGAAATCATTTATATACCCATTATAAATTAACTCTGGCTTATATTCTCCTTCCTATGAATGAGTGAACGACAACTCAGGGAGGCATCCATGTTAGATTTCGGTCATCAGATGTTTTGATCACTGCCAAGAGAACAGATTATTTATCCTATTATCGGACAGTGACCGGGAGATCTCAATCTTGCTAGAAACCCCCTCTTTCGTGGTTTCATAATATATGCTACAAACTATGGACGTCAAGTAACTTTAGTTATTTATCGATCTGCCTTCACTGACGCGTTTAGTCAGATAGGGGGATGCGGCCATAATATATCATGACATTGAACTTTTGATGTACTGCCCATTATTTCTGAATGTGTCATGACTTCAGATCTGCTATGTATACCTACAAATTGATATGTCAACATACCATGATGTACTCGTATGTCCCAGTGTGTACGTCTGAATAAATTGAGTAAACAAAGATTCCAGCAGTCTGCATTGGTGCCTTGTAGACACAAGTGTATGAGTGGTTATATTGGTCAGCACACGAACAGTACACCATTCGCGGTAATCACACTCTACACTTCTACTTCATACATACACCATCCTGCGTCGGTTGGAGTGACCAAGTTTAGGGCCTGCTTCCCCTGGAGCCTTTGCCTTCCCTAACTCAGGACTAGGGTGAGTTACTCATTTACAGCTGGGTAGACTGGAGCATGCCTGATCTCAACAACACACCACTCTTCCTTACAGAGCATACCGACTGACACTTTACAGAGTGGAAAGAAGAAAAGAAACTTTACATCCGCCTTTGGTAGTCATTGTAATTTATTTTTGCCAAAAGTATAGCCATATTGTCATAAGTGTCTTTCATATGAACAGAGTAGACGACTGGAATTGATGAAAATAAATTTCCGTTATGCAATAACACGGCTTTTAGACTAGTCTTGGAAGAGTCGATGAAAAGTCGCCATTCGTTGACTATGTGCTCATGACCGAGGTGCACCATTAGACCGTTTACATCTTTGCAATAGCAAATGTCATCATCCATCTCAAAGTATTGAACAAGTTCTCTGTGTCTATGACGAACTTTAGATATCGGAGTTGTGGTGAAGTGGGATGTTATAAATATTTATAGGGGACTTAGTGTACTGACTGAGATCAGCTGTGAAGGTATCTATATCTAATAAGAGTAGTGTATTATAGATAACCTTACTTGCTGCCACATATGTATACCTCAGTCAGAATTATTCTGGAATAGTGTGATGACTACGTTATATGTCTAGGGTATGTGTATGATGAAGTGTAAGTCATAACAACAACAGACAGATAAACAATTTAATTTATTCCACCACACTTGACAACACTGTGACACTCACATACATAAAACACTCTACGAGGATATCTTAAAGGAGTCACTGATAACTTTTCAAATAACAATATGTATTCAGTGCTGTCATGAATGTATATGTGTCCTGATTCAAATACAAAGGGAACCAGGAATCACAATCAATTTTAATTACAAGTTATATGTACAGAATTTATTAATATGATTCTTGTAGTGACAAATATTATTAATAGTATCCTATGTGTGTCAGTGGTGTAGTAGTAATATGAGGTAATACTGGTTTTGTTTTGTTCAAGCTCTGTTGGTATTTGTCATCATGACTTCAATAGTTTGTCTTTGTTGGAACTAGTATTGGAGATGTTCTCAGTTCCTGGCATTAAAACAATTAAATTCCCCTCTTAATTTTAGTTTACAATGTCATTTTAAGATGGGGGGTACATAATGTTGAGATCCATGGCCACACTCTCTTATCTTTCGTGATGACTGCAGTAAAAGACTTCTCTGCTCGATTACTTTAATGAGTTCTGGAGCCACCCCACTGGTTGCTATATGGACCAAGGAGTATGCTGTCCACCTCTGGCTTCAGCAAAGCTCTGACCAGGTGCTGCTCAATAACTTTAAGACCACGGTCCCTGAAACAAGAAGGTTGTACCTTCTACGTCAGAACTAATTTATACACTATTTCTACACTGAGCACAATACATCACAAACATTGAGTTCAGAGCGTTAGGCCAACTGTCAGCTTCATCTGAAATACTTTATACCAGTATTTCCCTCCCTAATGGTTACTACGCCTCTGCAATTCCAGCATTATTTCTTTCTAGTTAATAATCTAGGTGTCAGTGTACTGTTTGGCCATTCCATGCAGTTTTACTTTCCTCCGACACCTTCTGTTCAGGCTGGAGCTCTATAGGCTTTACATCATGTTCGCTACTGAACTACACATATATACAGACATAAATTATCAATTTACATTCAATTTTCATTAAAAGATATTGAATATTTCAAGCTTACCACAATTCATAGAAATAATAAACAGTTTCGTTGACTGGCAATGAATATAGCACAACTCCGATCTGCCGATGTCCCAGGCTTTATTTTATAAAAAATATACACTGGTGCTCAACGCACTGCTTCTTAGTAGGTTTATTACAAGATGTGGCAAGGAACAGACGCTCTGAATTTAGTATATTCGCAGCTCTACCCAATCAAACCATGTCTACACATCTTTTCAAAAAAGTACCCCTTCTATTCGTTTCCCATAACAACACAAGATAGTATTTATAGCCCGACCAATCGGGTTTAGTCTTACATTTGTGGCGCTCCAATCAAATAGGAGTTAACATGGTAGGCTATTTCTGTAACGTAATGTTTTTTCAAACACGTTATAAAAAAAATTTTATGAGCAGAAATGATTTCATGCTGTCAGGCACCCCCACTATTTTATTTTGGTTATAATTTGGTAATTCCTAGACTATTTGCGTAACGTTTTACATATTCTTTGTTAGCAAGTCTTAAGGAATCCAATTATATAAGTTTAATGGAGCTAAGTGGCTGCGTTCAAAATATGTATTTTCCAGGATAGTCGTGTAGTTGTTTTTTTATTTTTTATGTTAGAACCGCCACCTGTCCTGCTGTACTATCAGATTAATGTCAGGATTTCGGACATAAAACAGTAGAATGTCAGGTTTCCCCAATAAGCGTTTTTCAGGGTTTAAAACCTAACTCTGGGAAGGGTAGTGTTTTTATCACTGTCCGTCTGAAATAAAGTTAGTGCATGTGGCCTTACACGCGTGATGGCAGCAATTGTGTATCGCGCGACGCGTGTTGTGTTGCATGCTTCCTGCCTTCATTCGCCCCTCTCTCTCTCCTGCTTTATCTGTCTTTTAGTTACGCTGTGTATGGGATGAATGAAATATTAAATCTAGGTCATTGATCAGCTTGCGTATCTCAAGGTTTTTCCAAGAAATACAGTACACGTTTCATTGAAGAAAGCGTGCCGCGACACAGTAGGCTTTTACTATCAACGTGAAAGCGTTACAATTTGCAGACGAAGGAGAACACAAGGGGGATTTTGCGTACAGTCATTGTGACAGCACGGTTCTTTACCATTCTTCTTTCCTTTTATTAAATTTATTTGTTAGGCTTTGCATTTACGTTTTAATTTATATATGGGGATTAGAATAATTCACGACATCTCCCCTCTTAAAACAGACATTATATGTCAGTCCTTTATTCTATATACACATAGATAAATTTATTATTATTTCTGGGGTTTACGGTGATTCTCATCACACGGATGGCGGCTTAAAAAATCCGCTCCCAAATTTGTTTCCCTAAGTCGATTAAACAGCATATTCAGAGAGTCAATGTGTTCCTCAAATGTTTCTGTTGCTATAAGGATATCATCCATAAAATTTGTTATACATAGATTATTCAGAGGGTCCAATAATTTTCTCATCATTCTAGAGAAGACACTAGGCGCATTCTTCAATCCAAATGGCAATCTATTAAACTCATAGTGTCCTTCTGAGGTACTAAAAGCTAGGTATGGTCTAACCTCAGGCTTTACTGGAATCTGATAGTATCCTTTACTCAGATCCACTTTTGAGAAATATTTAGCTTTATTTAATCTGGCAAACAGCTGATTTGTATCCGGCAATGGATCCACCTGTCCTTCTGTAATAGCATTCAGTCTCCTGTAATCTATACAGAGTCTATGTTCTCCAGAGGGCTTCCTTAAGAGTACAACACCGGAACTATACGAAGATTTACTGTGTGAAATAATTCCTTCCTTCAACAGATAGTCTATCTCTTCCTTCAAAGCTTTCTCCTTAGCAAACGGAATCGAATATGGTTTCATACAGACAGGTGTGGGGTCTATCAGTTTCATATCATATTCCAATAGGTTTGTATGCCCTGGTCGGTCTGTTAACACCTCTGCATGATTATTTAGAACCTGTTGCACTCTCTCTTTCTGAGTTTTCGTTAAATGTGTACTGATTTTCACCTGTGCTGCTGTCTCACAGGGGTGTAATGGATATTCAAATGATGAAAGTGGTTCCTTTTTCATCTCCATGGCGATGGACAAGGTCAACAAGTGTGTCTCTTCCTGATGTTCTCTTTCCAAATATTTCTTCAGGAGATTCACATGATAGATTTTTTCTTTCCCCTTCTTATCTATCTTATAATTTGTTCTAGACACCTTCTCTAAAACTGTATATGGACCTTGCCATCCAATCTGTAACTTATTTTGACTCCCGGGGAGAAGAAGCAGTACCTTCTCTCCCACAGCCAAATCTCTGTCTTTCGCCTTCCTGTTATAATAGGCAGCATGTTTCTTCCTGGCTTGTTTCAAATTTTCATTGGCAAGTTTCCAGCCAGTTTTTAAACGAGTGGTCAGCTCATTCACATATTGGTATGAAGATGTAATGTTTTCCTCTGCCTTTTCATCAGTCCACGTTCTTAACAAAGCTTCATATGGACCTTTAATTTTGTGGACCTATTTGTCCATGCACCGGTATGGTCTCTTCCACTCGAAGCTCTATAGTGATGATTTTTCTTCCCAGAATTATCATGCATAAAACGACCGCTACCAATTTTTCTTTTGGGGCTTTCTCCCCACTTAAAATTCTTTATGAGAGATTTCCTCTCTACATCCTCTTCCTCCAGTTTGTTTAAGTCCGATTGAGGGATTTTCGGCTTATCCTGGGGTAAGACATCTTTTTGCACTCTCCGCATAGTGGCCATTGTAAAACAGTTAAGTGAAGCTTGTCCGTGAAAAGGGGCTTCCCATTCCATTTGGTCCACTTTATCAAATCTATTTTTCTTTTTATTATCAGGCCTAATTTTGCCCCGTGGCGTGTCCAGGTCCTGATCAATGTTCCCACTTGTGGGTGTTCCCTCATGTGCTATGCTACACCTTTCTACAAAATTCTCAATGTCCCATCTTGCCTTGGGCCAATAATAATTGTGAGCCACCTTTTGGATGATGGTACCTATTTTCTCATGGTCCCCATCTGGTTTCACATGTAGGCTCCTTATTAATTCTGCCCTATATATTTTAGGAAGTACCAGCTGTCCCTGACCTTTGGATCTAGCTCCAGTCTTCCTATACATCAACTTGTTTTTCATGTAAAAATCTCCCTTGCCTGGAGTTGTATGACAAAATGACAATTTTCTGAAACAAGGCTTGAGTGTTTTATCCCCAGCCTGGGCCTTCCTCATCTCTTCTGGAGTGGTATCCAACATAATATCCTCCTCCTGTCTTGAGGTCGACCTGACCTGAAGGGTGGCCATATACACAGGTTTCCTTCTGCAACGGTCAGTGTCATGATTGTTCATCTTACAATTTTTACACCACCTTTTTCCTTGGTTGAAAGATTTTCTTTCATCATATTTCCTTTCATCGAATTGTGGGGTTTTATTTTTATTTTCATACCGTGGCCTATCAAACTGGTGCTTACCTTTGTTTTGATCCCTAGGATCAAATTTATTAAAGTTCTGTGGCGCCCTAAAGTTATCCACCTGTTTCTTTTTATTACCTGTTACCTCTGCTTGAGCTGCTTGATACCTTTCAGCAACATTTAGCAACTCACCCAGCCTCTCTGCACCTTGTTCCATGAGAAACTTTCTCAGGTCTGGAGCCATGGACTCTCTTAATTGCTCTATAAGGACCATTTCCTTAAGATCTTGGGTTTTCCTCAGAGAAGTCCATTTCTCCAAGTATGTCACTATTCGTGCAGAGAACTGGTGATAGGTTTCACCTGACAGTAGTTTAGCATTCCTAAATTTTTTCCTATAAAATTCTGCATTCTTTTCATATCTTAACAAAAGAGCCTGCTTTAGCATGTCATAATTTTCCTGATCACTTCTGCTCATTTTTGCAAAAACTTCATAAGCTGCCCCACGAAGTCCCTGAGATAACTTTAAGCTCCACCTTTCTCTCTCTAACCCATATGTGGTAGCCAATAGTTCATACCTATTTAGATAGCTCTCTATATCATCGTCTTTCTCAACAAAATGATCTAAATGAAAATTCATAGCTGAGGTTGAGGCTCCTTGGCTAGCAGTGGCATCAGAGGCAAAGGGACTGGCACCATTTTCAGGAGCATGGCCTTGAAACTCAAACTCCCTTAGTCGTAACTCATGTTCCCTTTGTAATCTCTTCTCCTCCTTTTCTGCTTCCCTCTCTGCAGTCAATCTCTTCTCTTCCCTGTCTGCAGCTAATTTCTTCTCTTCCCTTTCTGCAGCCTGTCTTCTTTCCTCGGCTTCCAATGCTTTAGCCTCTTTGTCAGCCTCAATCTGCAACCTCTTAATTTCCTTTTCAGCCTCTAACTTTCTTTCGGCCTCTTTTTCTAATCTTCTTTCTTCCCGTTCAATATATTTGTCACATTCCGCAGTGACATAAGAAATCATAATTTGCCCGTCCATTCCTAACTCTTTCGCAGTCTGTACAGCAGCAGATCGAAATTTTGCCAGGTCGGCCATTGTCTAACAGATAAATGTCTAAAATATGTAACTAAACAATTTTATCTATGACTAATTAACTCAGGACAACACAGGCCCTGTGAGCTCAACCTTATTTATTTTCACCCAAGGATACCTTTTAATTCTTATATTCCCTGAAGTGAATTACCCCCAATATTTTTAATAGGGAAAGATTCAAAATCCCAAGAGCGAGACCCCAATATATGTGGTGAAGTGGGATGTTATAAATAATATAGGGGACTTAGTGTACTGACTGAGATCAGCTGTGAAGGTATCTATATCTAATAAGAGTAGTGTATTATAGATAACCTTACTTGCTGCCACATATGTATACCTCAGTCAGAATTATTCTGGAATAGTGTGATGACTACGTTATATGTCTAGGGTATGTGTATGATGAAGTGTAAGTCATAACAACAACAGACAGATAAACAATTTAATTTATTCCACCACACTTGACAACACTGTGACACTCACATACATAAAACACTCTACGAGGATATCTTAAAGGAGTCACTGATAACTTTTCAAATAACAATATGTATTCAGTGCTGTCATGAATGTATATGTGTCCTGATTCAAATACAAAGGGAACCAGGAATCACAATCAATTTTAATTACAAGTTATATGTACAGAATTTATTAATATGATTCTTGTAGTGACAAATATTATTAATAGTATCCTATGTGTGTCAGTGGTGTAGTAGTAATATGAGGTAATACTGGTTTTGTTTTGTTCAAGCTCTGTTGGTATTTGTCATCATGACTTCAATAGTTTGTTTTTGTTGGAACTAGTATTGGAGATGTTCTCAGTTCCTGGCATTAAAACAATTAAATTCCCCTCTTAATTTTAGTTTACAATGTCATTTTAAGATGGGGGGTACATAATGTTGAGCTCCATGGCCACACTCTCTTATCTTTCGTGATGACTGCTGTAAAAGACTCCTCTGCTCGATTACTTTAATGAGTTCTGGAGCCACCCCACTGGTTGCTATATGGACCAAGGAGTATGCTGTCCACCTCTGGCTTCAGCAAAGCTCTGACCAGGTGCTGCTCAATAACTTTAAGACCACGGTCCCTGAAACAAGAAGGTTGTACCTTCTACGTCAGAACTAATTTATACACTATTTCTACACTGAGCACAATACATCACAAACATTGAGTTCAGAGCGTTAGGCCAACTGTCAGCTTCATCTGAAATACTTTATACCAGTATTTCCCTCCCTAATGGTTACTACGCCTCTGCAATTCCAGCATTATTTCTTTCTAGTTAATAATCTAGGTGTCAGTGTACTGTTTGGCCATTCCATGCAGTTTTACTTTCCTCCGACACCTTCTGTTCAGGCTGGAGCTCTATAGGCTTTACATCATGTTCGCTACTGAACTACACATATATACAGACATAAATTATCAATTTACATTCAATTTTCATTAAAAGATATTGAATATTTCAAGCTTACCACAATTCGTTGACTGGCAATGAATATAGCACAACTCCGATCTGCCGATGTCCCAGGCTTTATTTTATAAAAAATATACACTGGTGCTCAACGCACTGCTTCTTAGTAGGTTTATTACAAGATGTGGCAAGGAACAGACGCTCTGAATTTAGTATATTCGCAGCTCTACCCAATCAAACCATGTCTACACATCTTTTCAAAAAAGTACCCCTTCTATTCGTTTCCCATAACAACACAAGATAGTATTTATAGCCCGACCAATCGGGTTTAGTCTTACATTTGTGGCGCTCCAATCAAATAGGAGTTAACATGGTAGGCTATTTCTGTAACGTAATGTTTTTTCAAACACGTTATAAAAAAATTTTATGAGCAGAAATGATTTCATGCTGTCAGGCACCCCCACTATTTTATTTTGGTTATAATTTGGTAATTCCTAGACTATTTGCGTAACGTTTTACATATTCTTTGTTAGCAAGTCTTAAGGAATCCAATTATATAAGTTTAATGGAGCTAAGTGGCTGCGTTCAAAATATGTATTTTCCAGGATAGTCGTGTAGTTGTTTTTTTATTTTTTATGTTAGAACCGCCACCTGTCCTGCTGTACTGTCAGACTAATGTCAGGATTTCGGACATAAAACAGTAGAATGTCAGGTTTCCCCAATAAGCGTTTTTCAGGGTTTAAAACCTAACTCTGGGAAGGGTAGTGTTTTTATCACTGTCCGTCTGAAATAAAGTTAGTGCATGTGGCCTTACACGCGTGATGGCAGCAATTGTGTATCGCGCGACGCGTGTTGTGTTGCATGCTTCCTGCCTTCATTCGCCCCTCTCTCTCTCCTGCTTTATCTGTCTTTTGGTTACGCTGTGTATGGGATGAATGAAATATTAAATCTAGGTCATTGATCAGCTTGCGTATCTCAAGGTTTTTCCAAGAAATACAGTACACGTTTCATTGAAGAAAGCGTGCCGCGACACAGTAGGCTTTTACTATCAACGTGAAAGCGTTACAATTTGCAGACGAAGGAGAACACAAGGGGGATTTTGCGTACAGTCATTGTGACAGCACGGTTCTTTACCATTCTTCTTTCCTTTTATTAAATTTATTTGTTAGGCTTTGCATTTACGTTTTAATTTATATATGGGGATTAGAATAATTCACGACAGGAGTATTGGGCGCTAAAAGATTCCATTCTTTGAGTCGCGAACCGAGTAATTCCGCTTGTCCTTTGGTAAGAGCGAGATCACGTATTAGATCTGAAAGTTCTGAATGGTTAATTAAGTGAACACCATCATTCACCGGTATATAATCCGAGTTAGAATTAGTTTCTAAAGCAGGTAAACTATCACTTTCTGATGGTTCATTCACGTCCAACGGATATTGTTCTGGTGGAACTGGGATCGGACACGTGATTGGATCATGAGGCACTGGTTTCGAAACCGATTCAATATTTGGATAAACCACAGACTTTCTAGTTTTAAAAGTGAAACCATAGATATTTGTCAAGCAGAAGTAACAATCGGTAGCGTGATGTGTCGGTTCACGCCATATTACTGGCACTCCAAAAGGCATCGACTTATGCTTCGGTGATTTTCGTAACCAACCTGCCAATGTATTTGCACACGTTGAACAAACTGCATTTGGCTTCCAAGATTTATTTGCATCATCAACTTTCGAATCGAAATAAAGTTCATATGCTTTCTTTAGTAATGGTGTAAAGTTTTTCTGGTGAACATGATCGGTAAAATATCCGCACACGTAACGGAACAGATCAGCCGAATTTCTACAACTTCTAGAAGCCATATTTCGCTCAGAATTATTTCAAAATACAGTAACTATTTGAAAAATAGCGTAACATATGTCATGCATCTTTTAGCAGTATAAAAAGTAGAATTATTTTGCATTTTATTAATTTTTAATAAGTTATATAGTAAAAATGAAACGGAGCAAATAACGGTTTCCCAAAAATATATTTATTCACAAATATCTTAAGAACCCGATGTGATAGAGATAAACAGATTTCAAATTTGAAATCAGCGCAAGAAACTGACCTAAGAACACTTATTCTTATATAAGAAAGAAAAATGTTGTTTGTCAGTGTAATCATACATTACAGCGAAACAAGTCACATTAACTTTATGGTTATATTTTGCTGGTAATCTCCAAAAGAACGTTCCCAATAGTTCCGCACAGAATATTCACTTGGAGTTATTTCTCTTTAGCAGTGTTTCGTGGACATGTATTGTTGTTGTTGTTTAACTAGGGCTGCTTAGCTTCCGGCTCTTCTGCAGCTAACACCAAGTTGAAGACTCCTTAGTATTATCTACACTGTAGATCTAGGCTTTTCCTGTGACTTTTCTGCCATTCCGACACGTGTTGAGTTGAAGTCATGAGTTTCTCCAGCTTGGCTTGCATTTAAAGGATCGTCACAACTAGTCCCAAGCTAGGAGTAAGAAGTGCGCGGCATACTGTGCATTCCCCGCCATCCAAGGGGGCTCTCTAACTATGCAGAGTTAAAATACTGTACTCTGGTTCTGGGCTCTCCCAAGGAATTGTCACGTCCTGCACAGAGCCACTTCTCAGCTTCCCCTGCCCACCACTGGGTCCATAGTGAGATCATTCTCCATGCAGTCAACCAAGTCAATGCCAAAGAATTACGTCTGGGGCTCAAGTGACTTCTCCAAGCTGTGTGTGTAAATAAACAAACAACACACAAAGGTATGATCAGGCACTCAGTGGGAAAATAAAGAAGTAGAAGACCAGACAACAGAAAAACAACAGAAGTGATAGGCTTACCGGGATCGGACCAGGACCTTCCGAACGGCACCCACCACCTAGCCACGGGAGCGAATCGTCACTATCCACCCTGCCAGCTAAGCATTACAAAAAAATAATGCTTCACCGACAGAGGTCTAGCACAAACTCCCACGCGACCCGAATATGTACCATAGGACGACCCAGTCTAATTATAGACGCAATCACTGCTAATAATAATAATAATAATAGCCCCTTCAGTCATAACTGACTATGGGAATGCGCCCCTGAGGTGACAGCCCTCAGCTGCTTATTTTCCTGGTGTTCCTTTCGACGTTTTCTCCTCACCTCTGCTTCTTGTGTGAGCCTCTCTTCGCCCAATCTGAGGTGGTGCCGTAAATAGCATCGCCACTTAGTGCGATCGGCTGCTTCATCCTCCCATGTTGCTGGATCCATGTCCAGTGCCCTCATATCTCTCTTGCACACATCTTTGAACCTCAGCTGTGGTCGCCCAACTGTTCTCTTGCCATCTGCTAATTGTCCGTAGAAGATATCTTTTGGGATGCGACCATCTTCCATGCGGCGAACATGGCCAAGCAAGCGAAGTCTGCGCTGTCTAAGCAGCGTATACATACTTTGAAGGCCAGCACGTGACAACACCTCGACATTTGTCACTTTATCTTTCCACGAGATGCCGAGGATGCGGCGTAGACACCGCAAATGGAAGGTATTGAGCCTTCTTTCTTGCTTAGCATAGGTCGTCCAGGTCTCACTGCCATATAGGAGTGTGCTGGTGACGCAGGCATTATATACCGCAGCTTTGGTCTTCATTGTGAGTTTAGAGTTTCCCCAAACACGCGATGTGAGGCGGGCAAAGGTAGCTGCAGCTTTGCCAATGCGGCTGTCGATTTCTGTATCCAGTGAGAGTTTGTCATTGATGGTAGACCCTAGGTATGTGAAGTGGTGCACCACTGCCAATTCATAGTTTATCGATAGTGATAACTGGTGCAGCACCCACATCCTGACTCAGCACATTCGTTTTCTTTAGACTTATTGTGAGGCCAAAGTCCTTGCATGCTTTAGTGAAGCGATTCATCAAGCTCTGAAGCTCCTGTTGGCTTTGAGTGACGACTGCAGCATCATCAGCGAACAACAAGTCTCTTATAGTGACCCTTCTGATTTTTGTTTTTGCCTTCAGTCTTGAAAGATTAAACAGACGGCCATCTGACCTAGTGTGAAGGCATATTCCTTCAGTTGCATCTCTGAATGCATGTTTCAAGAGTAAGGCAAAGAAGATTCCGAAGAGGGTCGGAGCCAGAACACAGCCTTGTTTAACGCCACTTCGTATATCAAAGGGCTGTGACGTGCTTCCAGCATATTGGACTGTTCCCTTCATGTCGTCATGGAATGACTTTATCATTTCCAGCATTTTAGAAGGGCAGCCTATTTTCAGGAGGATTTTAAAGAGTCCATCCCTACTAACCAGGTCGAATGCTTTTGTGAGGTCTATAAAGGCGATATTTAATGGTCTTTTCTGCTCTCTTGATTTTTCCTGAAGCTGGCGGAGAGAGAAGATCATGTCTGTTGTTGATCTGCCAGCTCGAAATCCACACTGTGCCTCTGGATATATGCGCTCAGCTAACTTGTGTAGTCGCATTAAGATGACTTTGGCAAAAACCTTACCAACAATACTAAGAAGAGAGATGCCTCTGTAGTTATTGCAATCACTTCTGTCTCCTTTATTTTTATACAGTGTTACAATCTTGGCATCTCGCATGTCTTGAGGAATAGTTGTCTCTTCCCAGCACTGGCACAGCATCCTATGCAGGGGATGTAATAGCGTGCTCTTACAGCATTTGATTAAATCAGGAGGAATCCCATCACTGCCTGGTGCTTTGCCAGAGGCCAAGCTATCAATGGCCAGGCTGAGTTCCTCTAATGTTGGTTCGGCATCCAGCTCCTCCATAGTTGGCAGACTATTGACAGCATCAAGGGCTGCAGGCGTAACGGTATTGTCTCTAGCGTAAAGCTCAGAGTAGTGCTCGACCCACCTCTCCATCTGCTTACCCTTATCGGTTAGCTTCTCTCCGCTGATGGTTTTTAGCGGTGCCGTCTTACTTTTATGGGGGCCAAGTGCTTTCTTTATACCGTCATACATTTGTCTAATGTTGCCTGTTTGCGCTGCGATCTGGATGCTCTCACTGAGCTGGAGCCAATAGTCATTTGCACAGCGTCGAGCAGTTTGTTGAACTTTGCTTCTCGTAGCCCTCAGGATCTGTAGGGTTCTGGCACTCGGTGAACGTTTGTATTCATTCATAGCACTGCGCTTAGCTTCAATGACAGGTGCCATCACATCTGATGAAGCATCAAACCAGTCATTTGACTTGGCTGTTTTTCTTACCAAAGGTGGCAAGTGCAGTACTTTGAATGGTGTTCCGTAGATGCTCCCAGTTCTCTGTAATAGTATCACCATGCTGAGGGCTACTGAGCACTTTCTTGAAGGTCGCAGTGAATTGAGCGATCATGAAAGGGTCTGACATCTTGCTGGTGTCAATGCGTGGTTTCCCTTCATGTCTGACACGATAGAGTTTTCTTGGTTGTGCTCTGATTTTGCAGCAAACCAAGGAGTGATCTGTGTCACAGTCTGCACTATGGTACGAGCGCGTGGAGAGCACAGACCTGAGGAGTGGCCTTCTGACGAGAATCAGGTCAAGTTGGTGCCAGTGCTTGGATCGTGGGTGTCTCCATGACACCTTATGCTGGGGTTTTGTCTGAAAGTAGGTGTTGGTCACGCAGAGGTCATGGTGGACGCACAACTCTAAGAGCCGTTGTCCATTTTCATTCATCTTGCCAATACCAAACCTGCCCAGACATGAAGGCCATGAAACATTATCGGCACCCACTCTAGCGTTAAAGTCACCAAGGAGAACAAGCTGTTCTTGCCTAGGTATGCTTTTGATGACTGCTGTTAGATTCTCGTAGAACTCATCTTTAGCTTCTGAGGCAGAGTACAGAGTAGGAGCATACACACTGACAAGGGTGATGGGACCTGTGCTAGTTTGCAGGCGGAGCGTTAACAGGCGTTCTGATCCATTCTCGCCTGGTTCAACCATGTTAGTTAGCGATTTTTTGACCGCAAAACCTACTCCGTGTTCTCTAGCTTTATTAAGATCTTTCCCTTGCCAATAAAATGTGTAGTCCTTCTCGCTCACCGTTCCAGAGCCCGCCAGGCGCGTTTCCTGAAGTGCAGCTATATCCACCTGAAGTCGTTTAAGCTCATCATTAATTATGGCTGTCTTCCTTACATCGTTTACATCCTGTAGGTTTTCGGATAGTCCAGTCAACATAGTCCGGATGTTCCAGCATCCCAATCTGAGAGTTTGCTTATTTCTATTTTTTCGATAATTGCTTGGTGCAAAATTTTCTGTCCACAGTTCGGGTTTGACCCTAATCCCCATGCACCCAATGGGGAAAGCAGACAGTGGCGGGACAACACCTTATTGACTGGGGGCTGCCCAGCTTGAAGCGGGCGGTAGCTGTCCAGTGAGATCCTAGAACCTCTCCCACTGTCGGAAGTAGCCCCTGGCGCCATGCCCTACGCCAATTGGGCAAAATGCTTATAACCGGTAACTGCTACTTCCCGTGTTTTGCCGACACCTATAGGGTGAAGCTGGAGTGTCCTCTCCAGGGCGCGAGCTTGGGCACAGTTATATGGAGATCAAGCTGTTGCCCATGCAGCATGTTCCCCCTCTCCACACAGCCGGTAGATCCAAAGGAACGGCAGTAGCCGATACAGTTTGGTACCAGCCATGTCGCAGGAGTTGCCAGAATAATGTCGAACCGACATTAGACTGCCTTAGGGACTCCGACTCCGGATTTATCCTCAGGGTTTACTCCCGAAGCCAATTCCACAAATGGATATTCCCGCAAGGCAGCGGTGGTTTGAATTCAGAGTTCCTTCTCTTAGATAAGCTACCAACCAAGGATCACGAGCCCTATCTGCCCGAAGCTGCTGGTTTTAAGGCGCCAGTCGCTCGCCTTTGCCCCTTCTCCCATCAGTGGAAACAGTTCCGCCGGACTCAAATTGAGCCACACGTGAAGGCCGGGAGCTGGACTTGGTTGTCAGAGGCTGTTTGAGGCGCGTGCCATAGAAGTATTTTATCTGCAGTGAGAGCTTATCCTCACTACAACTCCCGGCAATAACAGCCTTTGGAACTACATCTAAGCATTACAAAAAATAATAAAAAATATTTGTTTATTTATTTGCTGTTTACAGGAATCGCGTTTCCCCTCCTTATATGTTTATACGTTTATAAAAATACCAGAAACCTACATTCACCTACATTCACAATCACTGCTACAGTTCCACTATTAAACAGTATAGGCCAGATTACACAAGACAAAGGCCTTAATACTGGGTCTAGTAAATGATAGAAGAATGAGAATAAGTAAAGGACAGAATGTAGGTTTCTGGTATTTTTATAAACGTATAAACATATAAGGAGGGGAAACGCGATTCCTGTAAACAGCAAATCATCATCATCATGTGACGTATTCTTTCCAGAACGTTGTCTCCATTACAGCTGCTCTGAACGCATCACGATTCTGGGCAAGTCGACCTGCATCAGCCAAAGACAAGTTCAGACTCTCTGTGATGTCCTGGGTCCACCGTCGTCTAGGTCGACCCCTTCCCCTTTTTCCAGGGACCATGCCTTCCATCACTGTTTTTTCCAGACTATTATGTCTTTTTATATGACCGAAAAATTTCAGCTTCCTTATTGCGATGGTATTTAGGAGCCAATGTTCCTGTACGTTTAGTGAGTGCAGTACTTCTCTGTTGGTCTTTTTTTCTGTCCAGGGTATTCTCAACATCCTTCTGTAGCATTTCATTTCGAATGATGTAATCTTTTTTGCAACTGTTTTATTGAGTGTCCAAGTCTCGCAGCCGTATGTTGCTACTGGGAATATACATGCTCTGATCAGTTGTAACTTTGTTTCTTTGCTTGTGCCTTGCCATAGGTTTTTCATCTGTATTAGCTTATGTGAAGCAATTGCAAGTCTTCTTTTAATTTCTACTGCACAGTCGCCAGAGCTGTTAATGATTGATCCTAAGTATTCGAATTCATTGACACTTTCCAGTTCTTCGTTATCAATTTCAATTTCTGGTTTGGTCTTTACTTTGTCTGTTGTCAATACTTTGGTCTTCTTGGTGTTTAGGTATAGATTCTGGGCCTCGAAACAGCAAATAAATAAACAAATATTTTTTATTATTTTTTGTAATGCTTAGATGGCTGAGTGGATAGTGACGATTCGCTCCCGTGGCTAGGCGGTGGGTGCCGTTCGGAAGGTCCTTGTTCGATCCCGGTAAGCCTATCACTTCTGTTGTCTGGTCTTCTACTTCTTTATTTTCCCACTGAGTGCCTGATCATACCTTTGTGTGTTGTTTGTTTATTTATTTACTGTTTACAGGAATCGCGTTTCCCCTCCTTATATGTTCAAGCTTTATGTGCAGTGTTGGGTTCTCAACAAGTTTCACCACAGGGGGAATCACTGGAAGTGTGTGGATGATTTCAACAGTCAATGAGGGTGTAATTAGCCTCACATACATAGGTTCAGTTCCAAGCACATATATTGTTGTAGCATTGTGCATAGCTGGTGGTCATATAAGGATGAGTCCAGATATACCTCCATGCATGTGGACATGTATCGTAGTGGACATGTATCGTAGTGGACATGTATCGTAGTGGACATGTATCGTAGTGTGCAAGCAAGAAAGGTCCCATAGCAGATACTGCCGTAGGGAGTGAAGTGTTAGCGATTTCACTACACTAGGTCCAGCATTGAGAGGTCATGTGACCAGTTCCCTTCCTCGTTGCCTTTTTCTTCCTTAACTCAATTGAAAAGTCAGGTACCCGTTTACAGCTGGGTAGACTGAAATGTGTCGATACCGTTAATCGAATTCGACGCCATTACCATGAGATACCAGTACTCTAATTACTCAGTCAATCGGACGCTCAGAGATCAATTAAATTTTTAAAAAATAATTGTCTCTGCGTCTTGCACTTCAAATAATGAGACAATTCCTAATTACAATCGATGCTTGCACACTACGATATATGTCCACGATACATGTCCACGAAACAGTGCTAAAGCACGAAAACACTGTTAAAGGGGAAATAACTCCAAGTGAATAATCTATGCGGAAGCATCGGCAACGTTCTTTTGGAGATTACCATCATTTTTATTTTATTTTTTCATGTATCTAACTTATTGTCCGCTTACTTTCTTTTCACTGTTCGTTCGTTTGTTCCTGACTAAAGGCCTTGCGGCCGTAACACAAGCAGTTTTCTTTGTCCAGGCAAGATAGATCAAGACGTAGGCTATATTTGTGTGTGTGTATGTAACTCACCGTTTACTACCTCCTTACTGCAGCCCTGCTCATTTGCATATTTGAATGGAGGTTACGTCACGGTGTGTCGTCTGTCAATAATTCCATATAACAAAGAAAAACACACACCAACGCATGTTTAAAAATAAATAACATTCTTATATTGTAAAGTCTGATATCAAAAGTATATGCTGTCTTAGCATTAATTCGAATTTGTTTATTTTTTAAGCTTTTTTATTTTTAAGATTTGCTTTCCAATTAGATGTTTGTCACCTGTGTTAATTTTAAAAAAAAATGCTACTTTAGCCCCTGACAGCGTACACACGATACACGACAGTTATATTATGACGTATGTTCACATATAAACGACCTTTCATGTTATATTTTTATTACGAATTCTGCATTGTTTTGGCGCTGCATATGCCGTTCAGTCTAGACACTAGGCCCGTTAGTTAAATCAGGGCGTATACATGGAAAGTGGTCGCATCCCGAAAGATATTTTCTACGGACAACTGGCAGATGGCAAAAGAACAGATGGGCGACCGACCACAGCTGAGGTTCAAAGATGTGTGCAAGAGAGACATGAGGGCACTGGACATAAATCCAACAACCTGGGAGGATGAAGCTGCCGACCACACCAAGTGACGATGTTCTCTACGGCGCCACCTCAGACTTGGCGAAAAGAAGCTCTCACAACTAATAGAAGAGATGAGAACACAAAGCTGTCACACCAGGGGCGCATTCTCATAGTCAGTTATGACTGAAGGGCTGTCACCTCAGGGGCGCAATCCCATAGTCAGTTATGACTGAAAGGCTATTATTATTATTATTATTATTATATATGTTATCAGTTAACTTTTTGCCTCTCTTTGGCGAAGCATAGAACTTTCAACCTAGACATGGTACATCCGTTATATTAGGGCGCATGTTCCAACAAAATATATCAATATCTCATGGTCTAGTATTTTGACGACATTATGTGGAGACAACCGGTAAAAATCAAGTCGCGCGCATGTATGTCGGCGAGGCTCATTCTTGACCACCGGTCCTGTTAGCGGGCGTCATAGGTAGTAAGTAGTCTGGCCAGATTTTTGGAGTCTAGCAGACCATATTGTTTTTTGGGGTTTTTTTTTTTTTTTTGTAAACCCAAGGTGACTCAGTTTCCAAACCAAAATTTTTAAAATTTTAATTTCCTCACCTTTAGTTGATATTTGGCACGCTGCTTCGTCGTTCGCAAAATTGCCCGAAGTTAGTGCTTTTTTGCGCTTATTTATTTACTTATTGGTTTAATATGTCAAGACTTTCATAAATGAGTACTTCCTTGAGTAGGATAGAATGTTTGAAGCGGTATTACAAGGTCACTAATGTGGAACTGATGACAAGAACCAGACAAGGTCACTAATGTGGAACTGATGACAAGAACCAGACAAGTGCCAGTGGAACAAGAGTTGAGAAGAAGACGCTAGCGATGGATAGGACACACATTGAGGAAACCTGTTGATAGCATTACAAGGAAGTCCTTGTTCTGGAATCCTATGGTACGAGATATAGAGGGATACTTAAATTTATAAAAAAAACCAGGTATCGAAACTGGAATTATGCATATACATGAAGAGAATAAATAATACAAGAAAAGATCTAAAGCGGACGGCGTAGGACATGAAGGTTTGGCGTGAATATGTTGAAAGTCTGCGCTTCGCCAGGAACTAAAACGTATTAAATGAAATTAAAGTTTGCTTTTGACGTGAAAGTAAGAAATTATATGGTTATCATTCAGCCTCTACAACTGTCAAACTTCTTGAGGATACACACACGCGCACTCGAGCACGAACACACACACACACGTATAGACCACCTGTTATGCAATTATAAAGACCTGTCAACAAGATAACGCCTGTAACAGACAATAAACTACGAAACAAAAACAGACCCAGCTGGTCGCAAATCCGACGAGATTTTGTTAAGCGTACGTTTGCGGTAATCTTGTATAGAAATGTAGAAAAGTTGTTGTATACGCTTCATGGACCACAGGAAGGCTTTTGGCAGAGACAATCACGGCAGACTAATGCCTTGAAGAATTATAACTTTATAGGGGGAGTGGGGAGGTGGAAGGCTACGCCATAGAGTAATCTATTGTAAGAACAATCGACAACAGCGAGATCTGGCAAGTATTGTTCACTGTATACAAAATAAGAGTTGAGACACGCGTGGGTATTGTAAATAAATATTAGACAACATAAAGGTATGTTCCGGTGTTGTGTGTTGCGGGTCGCACTAATGACCCGTCATCGAAGCATCATTTTTTGGTGATGCCTAGATGGCAGGGAGGATAGTGGGATTCGCTTGCATAGCTAGGCGGTGTTGTCGCACGGAACGTCCTGGGTAAGCCACTCACGTCTGTTGTTTTTCTGTTGTCTAGTGTTCTACTTCTTTATTTCTTACGAGTGCCTGAAAATACATACATTTTTGTCTAACATTTATTTACTGTTTACAGGCCTCGGGTTTCCTTACGTTATAAATGGGTATTGTAACATTGCCTATTTAATATTTGCACCGAAAAAAAAAAAATTTTTAACGGACACAAGTAATGCCATGACCAAACATCAGTGACAAATCAACAAACAACAACAATTGTTAGATAACAGAAAACAAGAAGTAAAAAAAACGTGTGAAACAAACATATAAGAAGAGTTATAAATGGACAGGACATTAACGCTCAGAAAATAAAAATTAGAACTACAGTATTAGCACAACAGATAAAAAGCCAAAAATAAAAGTAAGAATCAATGAAAAAATACCGGAACAAGTAAAAAGTTTCTCATATTTTGAGTGCATAATAACATAAGATGGCAGATTTGAGTCAGAAGTCAAGATGAAAAGTGTAATGACCAAAGCCAAAGTCAATAGCACGAGACAGATAGTAAAATGCTATAAAAAAGATAACCAGCAAACTAAATATCAGTCTTCAAGTGTTGAGTATATTTTAATATTATTCATTAGTACTTCATCACTGTCTGGCGCAGAAACACGGACAACGAACAAGCAGTCATTAACAAAATGTGAATATAGACGAAGGGGGAAAATTTGACAGAAAGAGAAGAAAGTAAACAAAGAAGTTCTACGAAAACTAGCAACGAAAACAGAATTAGTGAAAGAAATCAAACTGTGACAGGTATAATATTTCGTACGTATTAAGTTAAAACATCTCATTGAACATCAGGATATAAGTAAATGTTGCAAGACTACATCACAGCTATACCATCAAGAGATGGACAGGAAAGGGCCCGTAAGAATGTATCAAGGCAAAGGACATACAATTTTCAAGATTACGGTAGTTACAGCCGACCTTCAAAATAGAGTGACAGCTATGGCAGATAATCTCTGTTTTTGAGTTAATGCCACAAGCCAGCCGGACTGACACTCAAACAAACATGTCAAGCTTGGTTTTCACGAATGGTTTACTGTAATATCCAGGACAAGAAATGACTGCACTAATATGACATCAGACACCACATTTAATGTCAGACAAACCTTTTGCGACGTCAAATTAATGTGACGATTTCACGGAAACGGAATCTTCTGGAAACGCTGACGTTTTGGTTGAGCACTGTGATAATTACGTTAAATGAAAGCATTAACGCTGATGTGTAATTAATTCGTCGGAATATGGTTATAATTAATAAATGTAAAACCGAACGGCTTGATCTAGTTTCACAGTACGTATGGAATACAAGAGCGCGCGCCCGCATTATTTCTGTGTCAATTTTTTTTTCTGAATGAAACAAGACACCCCATGTCTTCTGTAATCATTGGCACTAACATGGGACCACTAACTAATACTGACGGCTGCACGCTTATGAAAGAATGCCAAGAATTTTGTTGGCCATAAACCACATTTCACATGTGTTCATTTTTTAAATTTATTTTTCTTTCACCCTCAGTCGATTCTTGTATTCAAACATGTCTGAATAAATCTACAAATACAAAGGGCAATAACCTCTGTCTGCACCATATGCCTTGATTTTTTTTTTTTTTTTTTGGGCACGTGAAATTCGGCAGAGTTACTCCTTGTGGTCTTCCATGTAATGCCATAAAGTTATTTTGTAGCAAAAAGTTTTAGTTGTGGAGAAAAACATTATTAAAAATATTTTAATTAAATTCCTATGTCCGGGTAAGGGACTTAATCGGTTTCTGCCAAGAGAAATACATATTTTAATCTGTTTCTCAGTAATAATCGAACTAATAAAACATTCATTAACTTATGTAATTAGCAATCAGAATTTAATTTATTTTTACAACATAATTAGAAATTATAAAGTTTATACTTTTAGTTTAAATGAAGATGTAAAAAAAAAATTAAATTGAGATTTTGTAATTGTGACGGCATTGCCTCCCCAACAGTGACCAAAACTCAAGAGTATCTAATATGGGCTTCAAAGGTGTCTACCTTCGCATAAGATTACTCTTGGCAGATATGTAAATAGAACACGCTCCTATCTCCATGGAGTCTTCACAAGATATTTAGAATAAGCGAGAACAATACTGCTTTGGCTGAGTATGTTAACTCTGTAAATCTGCTGACGCTTTTGTGAAGGATTTAAGCACTTATTAATTTCAGTTCGTTCAAGCCCCCCACCCCTGATTTACTCAGTGGAATTCTATTATTCTAGTATAGCTCTGTTTAGAGTGTGTGTAGTAAGTTGACTGAGACAAATATGCAATAACTTTAAAATGATTAAATCGAAGTTAAATTTGTATTCTTACAAATAACAAAATTTAATAATCACTTAAGTTTTAACAGTTGGAAAATAATTTGAATATTTATGGATCAAGAAAAGTTATCATCACGGTCATTATGGATTGTGAAATGTTATAAGAAGTTCAAGTGGCAGCATAGATTTGAACTTAGCTGCCAATGGCGGTTCTGCTCCTTCTTATGGGTTGGTTCTTTTCACTCTGCTCACGCTCGTCACTGGTCAAGGTTGTCGGGTGTAGCTCGTTTCCCAGAAATGTCAAGGAGAGTCTACCACGTGGGTCCTTCGTCTTAAAGCTTAGGCCACTGTTCCTTTCTTGTTCCAGAGTTATTACTTTCTGCTGGTACCACCAATAAAAATGGTAACACAATAGAACGAAACGCTCTTCTGGGTATGGCGTTTTTCACCCCATAGTTATGGGTTCTGTCGTAGATTTTATTAACATAGGTTGAAGATGTTTAAGGTCCCGTCTGAGCAGAGGTGATAATAAGGGGTAAGAAATAGCTTTACTTTTCACAATGGTGAGAGTATAAGAGAAAGGACAGTCTCTGGATTGAGTAATTGCTCTAATCCAGCCTATCTTACGACAATATTTAACAAGACGCACTTTCTCTCCTGGTACATATATACGAGTTACACTCCACTTACATATACACAATTCTGTGACATAATACGTACAGACGTGAACCAAGCTATGGATAACATATAATGGGTAGGGGTTGACCAACACGATAACTTAAGGTGTATTATGTTTATTGTCTCTAGAAAAAAATCACAACATCAATCATCAGAAAGTATAGTTTACAGATACAAACATGCAAGACCAATTATTAACCCAATAGGCCCTTCTCTCTGGTAAAGGAACCCCAAAGAAGATCCCAACAGAGGTACTTAACCCAAAAGATTAAAGTTAATACTAAAGTAAAGGAATAGACGATAAAGGAAAGAACAAAGTCTTTAGTTAATCTATCCTGGGAAAAAAATAATATAACAGCAGTAGTGAACCCGAAAAGACAGAAGTGAGTAAAATGATTATACAAAATATGAAATATTCATTTCTCTTTCTTACAATCTGTCAGTCTGTGGCCATATTCAATCACACTTACCGACTACTCTTGTATGTAACAGCTGTGTATCTTTGACATATTTCATGGGTGGTGCTGATCCAAGGGAGCCCCAGCTCCTCAAAGAATGATTAATTTTCCTAATGGGGAACGCCCTCTTAGATAGTGCTAATTTTATGTGTCAAAGTTCACGTTAGGTAGTGCATGTAGAAATATATATATTGCGATCGAAATGTTCACCATGGGCAGCACACAGTAGTCCGATATTTAAGGAAATTTCTGGTGGGTACACTGTTAGAAAAAAACCAATAAGGATAAGCAAAGGATCTCCTATCTGTGTTATTTTTTTCTTTGTTTCTCTCTGGGGTTGAGTGCCTGTTATAGACCCAAGTATTCTTTTTTCTGGATAAATCCACTCGAGAAAAGAAAAACCACGATAGTCAGTATTCTGGAACAAATGTTATATAGATATTTGGCCGCCACAAGCGGATCAGATTTGCTGTAAACAATCTGCACAGGTCAAAATCTAAGACCCGATAATATTTTAACAATGTTTCTGGAGCTATTCAAACCGCTAGATTGCAAGGGTTGTGATCGCCTAGAGGCGGAAAAAACAAACATTTTAACAATGATATCAATATTATAATCTCAAACGCGTTAGGTAAAACCTCTAGATCACTCCGGTATTAAACTATATTTAAACCCGCAAGAGTCTAGCTAATATTATCGCGCTTTAACACGAGATATAAAGTCTAGTAATTCACAAAATTACGCATGATGAATAAAAGTAGATTTATCTCTAATTATCAATCGCCTAGCGTGTATTAATTAATTTAAAGCGTCTCTTACTGGGGGAATGACAAGAAATTAAATTTACTTATTACAGCTGGAACAATTTGCTATAAGTTATTTAATATGCTTATTTAATAAACACAGAAATCCCAGTGAAAAACTTTAACACGTTAAGACACTCAAAATTCTGATATATATTATGATTACCGCCATGCAGGAAACTGACACTCTCCACGAATCTTAAGAAATTCTCTCTATATAAAACTCCAAGAGTTCGCGCTAGCAGATGTCACCAATTCCTGCGACAGACTGATAAATGAGTTTTAGGAGACTGCACATATATACTGATGGCAAAATCGCACCTCGAGCGAATTCTACGTCCATTCTATTATCAGGTGTTAATCAGAGGTTTCAGATCTCGGCTCTGACGTTGTAACGTGATCGCCGGTGGCCCGCCTCTGAAGGAATGTCAGTAAGAGATACCGATTTTAATAGCCCGAGAGAGAAGACAACAAAGGGCGAATGTCGTGGCTGCTAGCACGATAACTTATTGCATACCATCTAGCAAGCGTGGGAATTCCACTCGAGTTGTTTTTTGAAAGGGGTGACTGAAGGGTTTTAAAGAGAGGCTCGATTTTCATACGTCACAGGTTCCTATCTTCCCATACCACCATCCCAATTAACTCAGACTTTACCCTCGATGAGAATTAAATTTAATCTCTCGGGATACAACTTTCTTTACATTTAAATTGAATAGCTTTAGCTTTACATGACATTTAAATGAAAAGGTTAATAATACAGATAGAGTCTGTTTACATATACATCTCCACTGATTGAAAAGTGTTCACGATATAAATTGAATATGTTTTCATTTATGTTTACACTGATTGAAAAGTTTGAAACTTTCATTAACTTTAAAATGAATATTTTCACATACACATTTACACTGGTTTAAAGCTTGAAAACGTACATTAATTTTAAAGTGACTATGTTTATATGGACATTTACACTGCTTTGAAAATGTAAGTATTATACTTAGAATGTACATCAGTTCTTTCATCGTTTCCTCCCTGCTCCATAGGGAACCTGGAACTACTTTGTGCTTTTAGTTATCTGTGCGAAACTAGCAATAAAGCAATCACCAGCCCGTGCAGTGGTGGTTCATGAATCATCATTCTATACGCTGAGGTTGCCAGCCTCAAATGACTTTGACATCCACTAGCGAGTTTCACATATTAAAATTCACATGGTAATATATACATATATGTATATGTTAATTCGCATGTTAGTAATAAAATATGAAATGTATATCACAACTTACGCCAATCCTGGCTCACAGACTTTTTGCTCAGATGAATAAAAGAGACTTTGAATCGGCCTCTTACACGCGTCTGGGGAATTGTTACGGTAGTTTAATTGGCATTGTCTGCTAGAGGTTAGCAGCATGCGATTTTAGGGGTTACAACGTTTAATGTAATGTAAAAGTATTATTGGCCTAGTGAACGCTGTGACGTTTCAGCGTTGGTAGTCACGCACCGTGACCAAGAGACGGGACCCTTTCTTGAATGACCGTCGAACGGAGAAGACGTGTCTTTATATTCTTATAGTGTCGGGCATGGAATGCCACACAGTTATATTGTATTTTATTATGGACATGGGTCAGTCCACTGTTATGATGAAGAAAGATGAAGTTACAGGTTAGTAATTGACTAAACCTTGTCGAGATGAATTAACAGTCCGTTTTAGTTATACTAGTGCCAGACGCATAATCTCACTGTCGGTCGTTGGGATTACCAACCACGCGTGCATATAGTTATGTCGTTCTGCCTACAGTAATTCAGATGTACGAGACAAAGGACTGATATGCAAGATAGCTAACTCAACATAGGATTCTAAATTATATTTGTGATGTAATTCATGATCAACGTACGATGTCTACAGAATGTATAATAAATTGTTTGTTTGGACTCCAGACATGACTTATCCCGTCTATGAACATTTGGGAGATTCAATTATTACTATCATGGTTTCAAAGTATTTAAACCCACATTCGCGTAATTAACATCGAAGGCACGATGCAAAAAATGATGAACTGTAAACCAAGTTACAATGATTGACTATCAAACTTTCAACAATTCGTTGGGCTAATTTTCCGACCGCAGCAGAATTGGTTGGCCATCGCTGGGGATCGAAAGAAAAAGGAAAATTTTTCTTGTTTACATACTTTCACAAACTGTTTACGATTACAAGAAAGTCACATGATTTGCATAAATACGACGTTAAACACATGACTACGAAATGCCAATCTGACGTCACTACATCATGCGTAGATGCCGCGCTTCGAAAGTACAACCGTCAACGCATTCCAGGTTTGATGAAGATTTAAATGATCAAGAAGACCAGACGATGGAATACGGTTATCAGCCAACAAGGAGCAAACAGTACTAGGCATGAATCTAGTCCGTTGATGAACTTGACATCGCCGGTGCCTTGTAAAGATAAGTCTAGACTTAGGACGGTTGTCATTCAGATAGCACAATACTGAGTCCATTTCTCTGTGCAGGCATGTCCACTCTATTTGTTATATATCTATGTTATATCTGTTTTTTTCCGTTGATGTTGTCCCTTATTCGTGGGTATGGATGGGCGGCGGATTGAAATCAATTCTATGGCTCCTTGGATGCCACGAACTGATTTTAATTGTTCTTAAGGCCGTTAGTTAATTGCATTTTTACGAAGAACCCATCGATGGCTTTCCGATGATTTTTGTTCGTTCGTATTTGCAATTAATTGACCTTGCATGTTAGGTGTCTAGTCGTGTTATAACTGGGGTATTCTAGTGTATTTAGTTCTAATTTTTATTCAGTTCTGTAACAATGTTTGTAATCTATCGTGTTTTTCTGATCTGACTATTATTTCGTTTATATATTTGTACAACCGTTAATGAGTCCATGTATACGTCACTAATTTTTGTGTACGCAGGTTAATTTTCTATTCAGTTCATTCTTTGATCTCTCACTTCCGGTTTATTCAACTTAGTTATAAATGCATTTTTTATTGTGAAAATGTCTTTGTCGTATGGTAATACTGTTCTGTAATCCTTGGTTAACAAATTGTGTTGTTTGTCTTCATTTTATCCATTTATAATTTAATATTAATACTATAATTTATTCATTAATAAGAGTGTAGATTAATATGATTAAATTTTAATGAGTTTTAAGGAGGAATTAGGGACTTTGCACTAATTTGCAGTGGTGGTCCAAGAAATGGGCAATGCACTTTATAGCTCATGATTATGACATAATATACAATGATTAATTATTATAAATTTATAACATATTAAGACATTAAATGTTAATTAGTACACTTTCTCAGTACTACAGTGTGAACTTAGTAACTATCAAAGATTAAATAACCTAATTATTTAGGTATAATACCCATAATTATTGAATACTAATATTAAGTGCATGATATAATTTCAGCACCTTAGATAACTAACTATCATAACTATTTATGATAGATATTAGTGGGTATATATAATATTTTTACAAAATATTATAGATTTGTGGAACTTATAAATAACAGTACAGGAATATTGCAATTTCTTGTAGTGATTATTCATTCGTTGAGTAATCACAAATATCTACATAGACTTTATTGGTGATTACTAGACATAAGTGATTGAGTACTTAAATAAATTAACGTCAATATGCTTAACTTAGACTATTTTATTAAAAATGGGAAGGACTTTAATTTGAAAGGATCAGAACTACGTGAATATGCGGAACAACAACTTGCAAAATATAAGGCAGAGATGGAAGAACTTGAAAGAAAAGAGGCGGAAAAGAAAGCTATTGCTAAGGCAGAGATGGAAGAACTTGAAAGAAAAGAGGCTGAAAAGAAAGCTATTGCTAAGGCAGAGAAAGAAGAATTAAGACAAGAAGAAGAAAGAAAGGTGGCAAGAGATGAAATCCTACGGATTGAAGAAGAGAATAAATTGAAACGACAGGAAATCATACTGCAGCAAGAAATGGAATTGCAACGGCTTAAATTGGAAACAGCAAAACTTCATTCGCAGAGTGCCGCAGCAAGCCAAGATGATAATGCTCAATCTGGATCTTCATCCAACTGACTTAAGGGCAATTATTACTTTAAGCTACCACCGTTCAAGTTACACGTGGACGATTTGTCATCATGGCTATCGCGCTTTAAGGATATATGCAAGGTCAATAACCTTGACAAAACTGCATGGGCACTTAAACTCAAGGAATTTCTAGATGGTGAACCTGCAAGTGCAGTACAAAATATTGATCCGACATTAGCCACTGACTATGAGGCCATTAAGACTTTGTTATTGCGTCGGTTCCACTTGAACGAAGAGGCATGTAGATTACGTTTCAAAAGTTTGTTGCCAGATAATAATAAAGACTTTACAGGGTTTATTGCTAACATACGCAATACTTTTAACAGATGGGTTGAACTGGCAGGTGTCAACAAATCTTACGACAAGTTAGTCGATTTGTTATTGAGGGATAAAGTGTTGTCTTGTCAGCCCACCGTTCTTTGCTTATCTGCAAGAACGTAAACCAGAAACTATTGATGAGTTAAAAAAAATTTCATTAAATTACTGCACCGCTCATCCGAATGCTAACATTTCTGGCTCGTTGATAAGAGAACCTCTTCCTGTAGCCTCCAATATGGCATATCATAGTAATAACAAACCAAGAACACACAGTGTGGACAGAGGTAGGTTCAAAGGAAACTACGACATTAATTTTCATAAGGGACGTAATAGTTTTAACAATAACTTTAATAGAGGAAGACCACAAAATAGAAATTATTCACCTCAGTCCAGATACAACAATAATCCACGTAACTCAAGTTATAATCGGTCATATAATTATAATAATGGTAACAATTGGAACAACAGCGATAATTATAACTCGAGACATCGAGATAACAGTTACAATAGGGGACAACGGGATAATTCAACTGATTATTCTCGTCATCGTTCTCATTCTCGTAGATCGACAAATTATAATCATAATACAGGGGCAGCCGTTACTACTGCTACAACCCCTGGGGTTCAGAGTTCACCTACTAATAACAAAATACAGTCTTCATCTACATGTTATGCAATGAATTATAACGTGGCAAATAGTTGCCCAGAATGTAATCTTATATTTCAGAAGGCAAAAGAGACAGTTCTGAACTGCGGACACATTCTACCAGAAGTCAATCTAGCAGTCAATGACGGAACAGGCTCGCTGATCTTCAACAGAGGAAAAGTTAATGGATCCGTCGTCTCAGTTTTAAGAGATTTGGGATCGACAACGATCGGAATCCGTCAGTCACTTGTTCATCCAAATTGTGCAACTGGAGAACATGTCAGGTGCATGACCTTTGGAGGAACCATAGAATGTTATCCAACTGCTATTATACATATTAATACACCTTTTTTCACAGGCAACGTTAAAGCATGCATGTTAAGAAACCCAATTGCCGACCTTATGGTGGGATGCATACACGGAAGTAAAGATTGCACACCAGAAGAGATTATTGAATGGGAAAAAAATAATCTATGCATCGGAAATGCAGTAATAACCAGAGCACATACGAAACAATTAGAGACTATGGACACTGAAAACAAGGAAACAGACAAACATGAAAATATCGAGGTTCATTCTACTATTGACCGAGTATCCTTTGCTGCAAAACAGAAGGAAGACAGATCATTAACAAAATTTTTTTGCACTGGTCAACAAAGTTGACAATCTTGCTATGAACAATAATAATAGTCATTGGTTTATTATTAAAAATGACATTTTATTAAGATGTTTTATGGATAAAACTCATGTAAGACAACAGGTCATGGTACCTTTTGCTTTTAGACGTTACATACTTCAACACGCACATGATTCTAAGTGCGCAGGTCACATGGGATATACTCGGACACGTTCTCGAGTATTATCTTCTTTTTTTTGGCCGGGAGTGTCACGAGATATTTCACAGTACGTACGCTCCTGTACGATATGCCAAGAAGTGAAAGCACGAGGAGCCTTTCACACGGCGCCTATTCAGGCTTGTGACATATCTGTGAGACCCTTTGACAAGATGGCCATTGATATTATTGGCCCACTTTTACCATCAGCCAGAGGACATAGATTTATTCTCACGTGCATCGATTTATGCACACGATGGCCAGAAGCCATCCCATTGAAAACAACCACCACCACAGATGTAGCTGATGCACTACACCTGATCTTCTCTAGAGTAGGTTTTCCTAGGAAACTTTTGTCAGATCATGGATCTCAATTTATATCTGAGACTATGACAGAAGTAATGAAGACTTGGAATATAGATAGAAATCTCAGCAGCATTTATCACCCAATGAGTAATGGTGCAGTAGAAAGACTTAACCGCACACTCAAACAAATGTTACATAAAGTTACAGTTAACCATCCACAGGACTGGGACAGAGTACTCCCAGCCGTGTTATTCGCTTATCGAGAGGTGCCACATGAACAAACTGGCTTCTCTCCATTTCAATTAGTCTTTGGCGCTCCACCAAGAGGTCCTATGGGACTAATAAAAGACTTATTGATTGACTCCGAGATGACTCAGGATACCCAGTCATCCTATGAGTATGTAATTAATCTCCGGAATAACATTATTGATGCCTGCAAAATGGCAACAGCTTCATCTGAGGCTGCTAAAGCAAAAGCTAGAACTTTCCAAAACAGTAGTAGACGATTACGTCAATTATTTCCAGGAGATCAAGCTTATGTGTTATTGCCACATAACGATAATAAACTACTCATCTCGTGGAACGGTCCATACCATGTTATCAATAAGATTTCTGATGTTGATTATGTCCTGGACATTAAGGGACATCACAAAATATTTCACATTAATATGCTCAAACAATTTCATACTCGACCTGAACATCTACAAGCTATTTTTCATGAACTAGATGACACTTTCGTACCTACATGTCACTATTCTAATTTGTCTGTTATCCAGGAAGAAGAATCTTCTTCTTCCTGAGGTACAGTTAGCATTACCTGTACCTGTAGTACAGCCTACTGAATCTTGGCGGGACGTAACCATCTCTTCGTCGGTTACACCGCAACAGCATCAACAGATTGCTGAACTTCTACAATCTTATCCAGATGTGTTGACCGACGTTCCAGGTCGCACATCAGTCATTAGTCATGACATATCTCTTAACGATGATACTCCAATTCGGGTACATCCATATTCTGTTCCTCTACACTTTCTTACTAAAACTACTAAGGAACTTGAACAGATGTTATCTTTAGGAATTATTGAAACTAGTAATTCCCCATTTTCTTCTCCATTAGTTATTGTCCGAAAGAAGGACAATAACATTAGACTATGCGTCGACTATAGAAAATTAAATGCACAAACGATAGTTGATAGCGAACCACATCCACTTCTCGACGACTTACTGCCACGTCTATCGACCGCAACTATATTCACTAAGATAGACTTAACTAAAGGTTATTGGCAGATACCACTAACCGAAAAAGCTAAATACTACACAGCGTTTTCCACTCCGCAAGGTCTATACCAGTGGAATGTTATGCCTTTTGGGCTTGTTAACGCTCCAGCTACCTTTGTTCGCATGATGCGACACATTTTTTTCAGGTAGACCAGACATTATTACATACATAGACGACATATGCTTATTTAGTTCATCTTTTGAGGAACATTTTTTGGGTCTTGAATACGTTTTGGACACATTAAGAAGGAACAATTTAACTGCTAAACCCACAAAATTACAAGTAGCGTTTCACGAAATAACTTTTTTGGGACACATTATTGGAGCAGGATATATCCAAACACTACCCAGTACGGTTTCTAAAATTTTAAACATTTCCGTTCCTCAAACGAAGAAACAGGTTAGAAGCTTGTTAGGACTAGTCCAATATTACAGCAGATTTGTACCTAACCTGTCATCTATCACGGCTGTCTTATCATCACTGTTAAAAAAGGACATGCCAGTGAAGGTGACATGGACTAGTGAATGTGATAGAATATTCCGTCAAATAATTAATATTTTTTCACACCCACCTATTTTGAGACTACCTGATGCTTCCAAAAAGTTTATTCTCCGTACAGATGCGAGTAATTACGGAATTGGCGCATGTTTGCTCCAATATCATGACGACGTCCTCCATCCCACACTGTACGTCTCACGGAAACTGAAGCCACCAGAAATCAAGTACTCAACGGTTGATAGAGAATTACTATCCGTCATTTGGGCGATCACAAAGCTCGAAAAATTCCTATTAGGCGCACCCTTTGTGGTACAGACGGACCAAAAAGCGGTGGCATCACTACGTCGTGCTAATCACAAGAGCCCGAAGCTGACAAGATACGCCATTCTACTTCAGCCTTTTGACTTCTCAATCGAGTACATCACAGGATCAGATAACGTCTTGGCAGATACTCTGTCTCGAAATCCTACTGATGTCGAGTCCTGAACTATAGTAACGTCGCAGATACTTACTCGAGAGACATAGCACTATCATTGCTGTTCTACATAGACAGAAACAATTGCCTATAATACACGTATCTGCTTACTAAAGACATATTATATACGAAATGAACGAAATCAATTGACTCTATGTTCGTATTTACGCCAGTACTTTGCTTGATATCCAGTCATGATAAAACTATTGGAAACATTTTCGTGCATCAAGTGAAAATAATAGAAAATACTATCAAAGTAACTCAGTATGCGACATGAACTATTGTCAATAACGTCGATACTTATGAACTGAAACACATAAACATTTTTTTCTAATCGGAATTCACAAGGATCAAGCCTACGGATGGATCATCATATCCAACTTTAATTAATTTTAATTAAGTCGTTAAAATAATGGAAATTAAAATGAAAGGTGAGATAAATATGAAAAAAAAAAATGAAATGAAATTTGAAAAAAAAAAATGAAAGAAGAAAAAAAATAAGAACTCACATGATTCTTAGATAATGTTATTGTATGTAACTATTATATTATATAGTTAATAATTATGTTGATACATTACATACTACATTATTGTTTAAATTGGTTAATTTAGATAGGTATTAACAACTTAATACTAAACTTAATTAATGTCCAACACACATAACTAAGTTAAATTTATACATTACTTTCTTTCTCTACTTTACTCTTCATTTATTTATTTCTCTCTTTAACATATCCTTTCATTTTTCTTACATTAGATTTTCAACAACTTTATTCTTATTACACACTCAATATAATTAATTAGTTTAATTTTAACTCTTTAGATTAGTCTGACGTGACATTTCATTGCGACATATTTTAAGTTAATTAATTATTTAATTAGATATCAACATTAGCCATTCTCTTTTAGTTCATATAAAATTTATGTATAACATTTATGTATAATATGATCATTAATATATATTAGATGACTGTTAGTAAGTCGACATGACCACGACACTGTTCTAGACAGAACATCGTAGGCCATATACTGCATTTTTGTTAAATTTTTTGATATTGTTAAATTTTTTGATATTCATTCAGATAGGTTTTTGAAGATAGATTTTTTTCCCCCGGTGGACAGGGAATTGTTACGGTAGTTTAATTGGCATTGTCTGCTAGAGGTTAGCAGCATGCGATTTTAGGGGTTACAACGTTTAATGTAATGTAAAAGTATTATTAGCCTAGTGAACGCTGTGACGTTTCAGCGTTGGTAGTCACGCACCGTGACCAAGAGACGGGACCCTTTCTTGAATGACAGTCGAACGGAGAAGACGTGTCTTTATATTCTTATAGTGTCGGGCATGGAATGCCACACAGTTATATTGTATTTTATTATGGACATGGGTCAGTCCACTGTTATGATGAAGAAAGATGAAGTTACAGGTTAGTAATTGACTAAACCTTGTCGAGATGAATTAACAGTCCGTTTTAGTTATACTAGTGCCAGACGCAAAATCTCACTGTCGGTCGTTGGGATTACCAACCACGCGTGCATATAGTTATGTCGTTCTGCCTACAGTAATTCAGATGTACGAGACAAAGGACTGATATGCAAGATAGCTAACTCAACATAGGATTCTAAATTATATTTGTGATGTAATTCATGATCAACGTACGATGTCTACAGAATGTATAATAAATTGTTTGTTTGGACTCCAGACATGACTTATCCCGTCTATGAACATTTGGGAGATTCAATTATTACTATCATGGTTTCAAAGTATTTAAACCCACATTCGCGTAATTAACATCGAAGGCACAATGCAAAAAATGATGAACTGTAAACCAAGTTACAATGATTGACTATCAAACTTTCAACAATCCGTTGGGCTAATTTTCCGACCGCAGCAGGTGTCGTTAATTTAATAAGTTCCCTCTCTAACTTCGTGTGTGGTCCTTCAGTTTCCTCAGTTCCGGTTTCCTTATTTAATAAGAAAAATCTTTTATGGGCTATGAAATTCCGTCCAAAATTCTCCAATAAAAGGTGTCCGGAATGTTTAAGAAGAAATTCTGAATTCTAATTCTTCAGTCTAGTAAGGTCTGTTATCTTGGCGAGCAATTTCTTAAGGGAAATGGCTTGAGAAAATGGTCAGATTATATTCACTGCCTTCCCACGCATTTGTTATACACGCCTCAAAGGATCAGCCAATCTGATTTGAATATGTTGCATGACTCAGCTAATGCAAAATTTCAAACATTACTTTTCTGACAATGGGCTGTACACATCCGCTTGCATTTGGGTACAAACTTACAAAACAAGTCGGCAAACTCATATAACAACGTGTTCCCAATGTAACAATAATTACTTTTATCAGAAAGTAATCTCTTATCTGTGTCTGCCCATCAGTTGTCTCACCGTATTCCAAGCTTTGGTGATGAGCGCACCCGTGTCTTTTCAGTCTTATCCGTGATTAAGCACCGCGTTGAGGCGATTTACGTGTTAATCTGTATACTGATATCGCCCACGATAGCCAACATGGTTAGGTCGCTGCCACTTCTTGCAACGCAGGGAGAAATGTGTAACAACCAGACATGTCTACTTATCCCTGAGAAGGGTGTAGGAACGAAAATACATAATATCTGCTTCACATAGCAGAAAAAGAAAGAAAGAAAGTGCGACAAATGAAAGCACACAATAAAATCAGTACTACAAATGTACCGATACTTCCGGAGTGAAACAAAGATCGATAGGGGCCGCCCCGTTCTGTCACAGTAATGCTTGTTAATAGTATTGTTTAATCCTGATGCAGTTAGTTTTAAACTGCGGAAGATTGAAAAAGGGATGGGAGAGAGAGAGAGAGAGAGAGAGAGAGAGCGAGAGAGAGAGAGAGAAAGAGAGAGAGAGGGAGGGAGGGAGAGAGAGAGAGAGAGAGAGAGAGAGAGAGAGAGAGAGAGAGAGAGAGAGAGAGAGAGAGAGAGAAATAAGAATCCAAGAAAAGGTTTATCAAGGTTACATTAACACATGCCCACAATGTAAAAATTATCACCTATTAGAGTTCTTGTTAGAATCAACAGACTCCAGCTTGATGAAAAATCGTTGACATCTACGTACCGCTACTTATATAATGTCCAAACCCAAAAGTATACACACACGTACATACATGCATGCGTGCGCATCAAGAAAACGCGGTTTATTTGTGTATGTGTATTTGGGACATTGACGTGTATGGACTTAAAGATGAAGAATGTCAACGCTGTCGTTTGTTTATATCTCTCTCTGTCTATTTTCGGGGTATTTTTATCTATTATGTTTATGCTCAATCTGTTGATGTCAGAAATACAAATATTGTTAGACTCAGAATGTATTTGGGTTGGGTTCAGATCTTGGATGCGACTTAGCATTCTAATGGTCAGCTGATCATTTCTGTGCAAATATTTGTTCTTAGTTACAAGACAAATCTGTGTGTGTGTGTGAATTGAATAATCAGACTGCGTGCATCAGGATCAGCGAACCAGAGCTGGTCAAGACCCTACTCCACCTCCACGTGGTGGTCCTGGAAACAGATTGCATCACTGCAGTCTGGCTGAGCGAGTAGGGATCGCAGTGGGAAGGCAAACCCGGTCCCAAAAAATGCCGTGCAGAAGTCGGATGTGTCGACCGAAATGTGCAGATATCACAGCTTAGGCGTAAACAGACACAACGCAACCACCACCGTCCTTTTCAGGGCTAACGAGGAAGAAGAAGAAGAACAATCAGAGTCCTAACGGTCTTTTATGTTTTGACATGCGCCCTAATATAACCGACTAGGTTGAACGGGACGCGCCTCGCAAAAACGATGCAATTTTTTTTTTTTTAATGTGTGTGTGTGAGTTCATATGTATGAGTGGTATGTCTAGTCATGTGTTTCTGTGAGTAATTATTGTGTTTTAATGACGTATTTGGGATTTTTTTTCGGTATACGAGTATCGGGTAGGAGACGCCTATTCGCGGGCACAGTTTTAACCCCCTTCCCCCTCCCCCTCCCCCACCTCCCATCTTCTCCAGCCGGTAGAATCATTTTCTCTTAATCCGTTCTAAATTATACCGAGTAAATTGATTAACAGGTGAATAACTATTGTATACATCATCATGGGACGTATTCTCTCCAGAACGTTGTCTCCATTACAGCTGCTCTGAACGCATCACGATTCTGGGCAAGTCGACCTGCATCACCCAAAGACAAGTTCAGACTCTCTGTGATGTCCTGGGTCCACCGTCGTCTAGGTCGACCCCTTCCCCTTTTTCCAGGGACCATGCCTTCCATCACTGTTTCTTCCAGACTATTATGTCTTTTTATATGACCGAAAAATTTCAGCTTCCTTATTGCGACGGTATTTAGGAGCCAAGTCTCCTCTACATTTAGTAACTGCAATACTTCTCTGTTGGTCTTTCTGTCCAGGATTGTGACGAAATAGACGACCTCTATCGATCGTTGGTTCTCTCCGGCAGTATCGGTACATTTGTGGTACGGATTTTTATTAGGTGCTGTCAATTATCGCACTTTTCTTTCTTTATTTTTCTGATAAGTAGCAGATATTTGATTTTATCAAATCACCCTGTAGGTGATAAATATCACATTTGCAAGGATTGCTACCCAGATTTGTGGTTATAGGCGCGGCAGATTAACACGTACATCGGTCAGCGCTATCGGTTTAAATCTCCGATAAGACACGGAGTTTGCGCACTCATACGACAGATAACGAGATTACTGTCTGTGTGACACCTGTGGGCAGACAAGTGTGATATAATCGTTTCCGGCCACTTGGTTAAAAGTAATCATGGATTTATTACATTTTAGACAATTAGACAACAAGAAATAACAAATGTGTTTGTGAGAGTGTATGCACGACATCATCATCATATTACCATATATGGGAGACGTGACCTTTTGTAAAATTGTTCCAGGTAGGAAATATTTTGAAAGTGCCACACCCGACATGTTTGAAATGATTGGATATTTCTGATTAGATTCATAACAACATTGAGGGGCAATATAGGCTGACCATTTCGCAGTTTTATTTCACTGTGAATTTCAAGCTCGCCGAGACCTCAGACCTCGCCAGAGTGAAAACTTGATTCATAATTCCTATTTGTTAACCGGACCTTTTATTGGAGAACCAGATAAGACTTACAAAGCACAGGAAATCTCTTTCAAATTTTAATAAGGAACACCGGTACTAGGAAACTGAAAAAACACGGAGTCAGAAGGGGCAATCTATTGTAAAATTAAAGACATCCCAGACGCGTGTAAGAGAACAATTCGTCTCTTTTATTCACCTGAGCAAACAAGTCTGTAGCCAGGATTGGCTTATTGGTGGTACCAGCAGAAAGTACTATCTCTGGAACCAAGTGAAGGTAGAAGTGGACTGACGATTTGCGAGACGCCATCATAAGAGGGTCTTATAGACAGACACAGAACCAACTTAACCGTTACTCCTTGAACGTTCTGGGAACGTGCGGCGCCTGAACTTTGACCAGAGACGAGCGAGAGCAGAGTGAAAGGAATTGACCCAGCGGGAGAAGAAACTACCATTGGCAGCTAAGTGAAAATATCCGCTGCCAAAAGTGGCCTCCTTTATTCAGTTAAATCCCAATCAAGTGATGAAACCTTTTCTATAACTATTCAATTTATTTTCCAACTGTTAAATCTTAAAGTGATTATTAAATTTTGTTATTTGTAATGTTACAAATTTAACTTCGATTTAGTCCTTTTAAATGTACTACATGTTTGTCTCAGTCAAAGTTACTAAACACACACTCTAAACAGAGCTATATGTATATATATATATATATATATATATATATATATATATATATATATATATATATATATATATATATATATATATATATATATAATATTAATTCCACTGATTAACTCAGCGGTGGGGGCTTAACGAGCTAGAATAAACCATTGCTAAATTCTTCATAAAAGTGTCGGCAGATTATAGAATTTACGTGCTTAGCGACAGCCAGCATTGTTTTCGCTTATCTGAATATCTTGTGGAGACTCCCATGTGTTAGAAGCTTTACTACTCTTCTATCGACATTTCTGCCAAGAGTAATCTTGTGTAAAGATAGACTCCATTGAAGCCTGTAATAGATACTCTTGAGTTTTGGCCACTGTTGAACCACTACTGCAAAGCAGGGGAGGCAATACCGTCATGTTGAGTGTCCAAGTCTCGCAGCCGTATGTTGCTACTGGGAATGTACATGCTCTGATCAGTTGTAACTTTGTTTCTTTGCTTGTGCCTTGCCATAGGTTTTTCATCTGTATTAGTTTATGTGAAGCAATTGCAAGTCTTCTTTTAATTTCTACTGCACAGTCGCCAGAGCTGTTGATGATTGATCCAAGTATTCGAATTCATTAACATTTTCCAGTTCTTCGTTATCAATTTCAATTTCTGGTTTGGTCTTTACTTTGACTGTTGTCAATACTTTGGTCTTCTTGGTGTTTAGGTATAGATTCTGGGCCTCGCTGTGTTTTTTGGTTGACAGAGTTAATTGTTCAAGTCCTTCTGGGTTGGACGATAGGAGGACTGTGTCGTCAGCATATCTGATTTCCGGGATCTGGTACTCGCCGATGTTAAATGGGTCAAACTCTGTGTGTTCTTGGTCATCTCTTACGTTTCTCATGATATTCTCGGCATAAGGAAAGGGTACAGCCTTGTCTTACTCCTTTCTGTACTTCAAACCATTCTGATGTTTCCCCCTCTAATCTTACGGCTGCCTGTTGTTCTTGGTACAGCAGTGCGATGAGTTGTATAAGGTGGTTTGGAAATCCCATATTTTCCATAATAGTCCATAACTGCTGATGTTGTACACAGTCGAAAGCGTTGGTGTAATCAATGAAACAAGTATATAGGTCAACGTTGAATTCTCTACACTTTTCTATGATGATCCTCATATCGAATATATATGATCTCTAGTGCCTCTACCTGGTCGAAAACCCGCCTGTACTTCGTTTATTTCTGTTTCTAGCTTTTGTTGCATCCTTTGCATTATGATTTGTAATAGTATTTTGCTGGCATGGCTTATAAGAGCTATAGCTCTGTAGTTTGTGCATAGTTTCAGGTTGCCCTTTTTTGGCAAGGGTATGTAAATTGATCTTTTCCATTCCTTGGGCCAAATTCCGCTTTGCCAGATCTTGCAGCATAATGCATGGTATATACGAGCGCTGCCTTCTCCTCCTGCCTGTTTCATTTCAGCTGTTATTTCATCACAGTCAGGAGATTTTCCACTTTTTAAGTGTTTGATTGCGTTCCGGACTTCCTCTATGGTAGGATCTGGTTCACGTTCCGCTTCATTCATGATGTTGTTATCTGCCGCTTTGTTTATTTCCGTGTACATTTCTTGACAGTACTCCTTCCATCTGTTCCGAATATCTTTACGTTCTGTAAGAGTGGTCGCCTTTCTTGTCGTTTATTGCTCGAAGTGATGGTTTAAAGTTGCTGTTCTTCAATGTTCTTACTTCAGAAAACATATTCTTACTCAATCCCTGTTGGCGCATTACCTCTATTTTCCTGCAGGTGTCATTTATATATTGTTGTTTGTCTTGTCTGACTCGCTTTTTAATCTGCTTTGTGTATTCCTTGTATAATTCCTTATTTTCTGTGTCTTTTTTGGACTTCATTTTTCTTCTTTCTACCACCATCTTCAGTGTTTCGTCTGAGATGTATTCTCGTCTCTTTATACTTCTTTTAGGAATTAACCTCTGTGCATTTGTAATGTAAACATCTCTGATGTTATTGGCAAGTTCATCTGGTGTCATTTCCTCCTGTACTGCAATAAGTACGTCAAATTTGTTCTGAATATCGACACTGTACTCTTCTGGTATGGCGCTTGTGTCATAACGTATTACTTTGTCGCTTTAACGACTTTTTTCAGTTTGATCTTGAAGTTTGCAGCAAGAAGTTCATGGGCGGAGTCACAGTCTGCTCCTTGGAGCGTCTTGATGGATGAGATACGTGATCGCCACCTGTGTTATCTTATACAAGTATGTAACATAACGCTTATAACCGTAACACAACATAGTGTATAATCTAACGTTTATAACCGAAACACAACACACGTATGTAATCTAACGTTTATAACCGTAACATAAATCAAGAATGTAATCTAACGTTTATAACCGTAACACAAAGCAAGTATGTAATCTAACTTTTATAACCGTAACACAAGACAAGTATGTAATCTAACGTACATTTATAAGCGTACTATTTCAGAGTCAACTAGAACATATTACACCAATTTTGGGAATGAGGGCTTCAAGCCCAACCCCAATGCGTTACCTCTATCTATAAAGTAAAAAGCAATCTACAGATTTAAACCCAATCAATCCAGTTAACATCACAGCCTTGCTGCAAAAAAAAGAGGTGCGCTAGGGAAATGTGTCGCTGTAACGCGCGTGCTACATATTCAGGAAAACATACAACCAAGCCACCAATCATTCAGTTCATTCATCAACAGGCCATCATAAACACACAAACAAAATACTCACCTGTGATACTCGACCACTACTGGAACTGAAAAAGCCGTAGGAGTCAGCAACACACAAAATGACAAACGCTAACAGAATCTGCGTGTACATTGTTGGTGGGTTCACTTTCTCCAACAATTTACGGGAATGAAAATCTTCTCACAGTTGAGTAGACACCGGGGCACTTGACACCAGCCTGCTTTTCACGTGTTGAGAGTTAACACTGAGAAACACAATCCCAACAGTGGCACTCTCAGTGGTGAACTAACACGACAATGAGTGACTGGCCAAAAAGTGGACAGCTGTGTAGACGGCTCAACTTGGGATCACTCAAGTGGATGATGACTAACTGCGTCTGTGCCTTTGCTCACGTAGGAAACAACGCCACTAGAAGTAGACCCGAACGCTGAATACCCTCAGATAAAATAGATTTATGTGTTGAATACGTGAGTCAGGCTAGTGTGTCGTGGATGCTCTTTGTTGAATATGTGCGTCGGGCTGGTCTATCTTCGATGTCCTGTGCTGAATGTGGGAAACGGGCTTGTCAATTATGGATGAATCTGAAAATTGATAATACAGACGTCAATAAACATGTCCGTATGGTCAACACTTTCATTAACCTAGCATACCTTCGTATGTCAAAGAAAACCAGGGATATGTTGAGTCACTTTCACATACAGAGAGAACATACAAGCTTACCTTTCAGCCGATTATTGCGAGCACTGAGCGCAGATATGATCAGATAAACCTATCTTCTTTGTTGTTAGATGATAATATGTAACTCACATCAACCTGCTTTCCATTTTATTGTCCTGGATTTCCCTGTGTGCACGTGGCACTAATTATAAAACGTGATACATTTACGTCAATTATTTCCTAATTTCCGTTCCGCTTAGTGATTCACTGGGCTCTGACGTAACGTTGCGCTGTTTCTAATTAATGCTGTGTTAATTTTTTATTGGGGGAGGGGGTGTGGGAGGTTTACAAAATAGTATTTTGTGGTTATAAAATATAACACAGAGATGTGTTTGAATCGGATCTGGACAACAAGAAATAACGATTTTTTAAAATTTGTACATATCAAACATTATTGAACAGGTATATATATGAGCAGTGTTTCTCATGTACTGAGAGTTATTTACAACATAATACCAGATGAACTAAGACAAAACGTCAATTTCCAAATGTTCTATACTGGGGACACACAATTCTTCATGTTCTATAGTGCGTTTCAAAAATATCGGTCGACGATTGACTTCAAATATCTCCATATTCCTTGCACTGATAAACATGATTTTTTGCATGTGGTCTTATATTTTCAATGTCCCAAAGTTTTTATAAAATTCAATGTTGCAGGTAGTGTTCTTTTCTTGCAACGGCTAATTCCTTTGATCTTTTTTAACGAAGTAATTATTTTGTCGTGGAAGAAAATAATTTACCGTAAATGACGGAAGTTGCATATTTTCGGCATAGGCGTCTATACATTTCGAATGTTAGAGGGGTTTGTTAACTGGTTACTACGTGAGGTCCTTTTTTATTTCTTCGAAATATTTGAGAGAATATTAACGCCTATTCGTTGTAAATGTTACTTTGTATACTAAAACGTGAATGGATGCATGAAGAGGTGAAAGTACTGTGTATGTTAAAAATAGTAGTGAAATCGTGGAGATAAAAAGGAAATGAATTGGTTTACATATACACACAGATGGAGGAGAAAACATGTAAAACATATAAGGTATTTACACACTTATTCTGAGTCAGACGAGTCTAACATATTGATGACTATTCTCGGCTGGACGAAAACAGTCCATCTTTTTTCAAATAGTCATTTTCCTCTTTTAAGACATGGTCTTCTTTGTAGCCGTGCTGGTGTAATGGCTTCGGCGTTGTACTGGCGACCAGGTGTTCATGGTTCAAACCCGGGCGTCAGCGTTTGAAGGAATGTTTACGACCGGAAATTTGACTGAATAACCTGAACGGCTCCTGTGATAAACCCTCTGTGGATGGGAAGGAGCGAAGCTCCTGACCGGGTTGGAAGGAAAGTCCTCAGGTTCCCCAGCCTCACAATGACATGTCATTGGGCCGAAGGGCTGAAAGCCCAAGTGCCGCTGGTTAAGAAAAAAAAAAAAAAAAGACATGGTCTTCACATTTACACCAATAATCTTTGTCTATCTGCGAGAATGCGGCATATGTTTGTTCTTTCATATTGCATAGTTTGAAAGTTTTATTTTCAGCTGCCACCTGTCCTTTAACTTTTGCCCAAACGAGTTCAATTGGGTTTAAATGTGAATGATAAGGTGGCAGTCTCAAACACATATGACCATGCTGTTGAATCACTTGTCTATATGGAATATCTTGGTCTTTTGTGATTTCTTAACAAGAGACAGTAATTCAAGTATCAGAAACCCCTCGTTAAATGGAATGTCTTCTTTTCTGAGCCAAATCTTTATAGCATCTTTTATACTCGAAGATGTCGGGATTTTGTCTTCTTCTGCCAAAGCGTTGTGGTATGATGCGTTGTCCATTATCAGACAGGATGGTCTGTCTAGGGACGGAAGAAGAGTATTTTCAATCCACTCTCTAAATATTTTACCGTTCATCTCGGTATGATAGTCCCGGTTGTCCGTATAATTGGAAGTGAAAATAAGTTCAGCATTTTTCACTAGCCTATTATGTCTGCTGCCTGCATGTGCCATTATCAGACGTTGCCCTTTTCCACTGGGTACACATCTTTTAATCGTTCCATCTGATAACTACCATTCCTTTTCACTTGTGTGGTGAGCATTGATCCAAGTTTCATCCACATACACAATATCTTAGTCTTGATTACGCATTTCCTGTACTTCACGGAAATATTTAATTCTCATAGATACAAAGTGCGGCTTCTCGCAGATGACGTTTCTTCCACTAGCGTACTTCCTAAACGTAAAGCCCATGCTTCTAACAGTTCTCCATAATGTTGATTTCGACACATCAATGTCATTGTGTGTTCTCAGCCGAATTTTCAGTTTTCTTAGTGTCACAGTTTCTTTGGAATTGAACATTCTACAAATTTCTCGTCTAATCACATGCCTGTCAAAACTATCTACTACTTCCTTTCTTCCTTGCGTCCTGGTATTGATTTTACTGAAAATTCCATTAGCTTTGAGTAATTGATGAAATGAGCATTTACTTAAACACAAAGCGTGAATAGTTCTCTTTTCAGGATTTGAGAGACTCCGATACAGTTTACCACACATATCTTCTCTGCAGAAATATTTATACATCTTCACTGCCATTGTATGCAATGTAATGAACTTGACTTTCATACCCATTGTATTACAGACCTAGAATACCGCAAGATACGCCTATGCACTGAAATACACAATCAGTAACTGAACGCACCGGAAGGATCAATGTAATGTGCAAAACAGTGCGGTAGTGTGCTAAAACACGAAGAAAATCACATGAAATACGTTCAAGATGTTAAATCGAAATAGCTCACAAATATGAAGGGGTAAGCCCTTTAAAAACACGGTTGGACTAGGAGGTGGTCGATTGTGTATACTTTAAATAAAGAAAATTTAAAACCATAAGTTTGTTAACGAGGAAAAAAGTCCCCCTCGGGACATAGCGATCAATAGGTCATATGCAAAGTTGCAACAATTACGATCAAGTGGTTGCAGAGATATTGAATATTAAACAGCGGCAAACATTGTGAAACTTTTTTATATGATCCCGCACAAAGTTATATTTATTCCAGGATCACACACAAATTCATATATGTTTCAGGATTACACAGAAGGCTATACTTATTCTAGCCACATTATAAAAATTCATATATGTTTCAGGATTTACACAGAAGGCTATGTTTATTCTAGCTACCGCACACAAAATCACACACGTTTATATTTATTCTAGGATGACATACAACGATTTCGTTATTTTTAGAAGATAACAAAAAAAAAAAAAATGTCTTAAATTTATAGTATCAGAAAAAAGGCTGATATATTTGGGAAATGGCGCTTAATTCTAGATATTTATTTGGGAACACACAACACTAGAGATTTATTTGGGAACACACAATACTAGAGATTTATTTGGGAACACACATTTCTAGATATTTATTTGGGAACACACAATTCTAGATATTTTAGCATACTAGCATCACATACAAAATTCTAGATATTTATTTGGGAACACACAATTCTAGATATTTCAGCATACTAGCATCACACACACATTTCTATATATTTATTTGGGAACACACAATTCTAGATATTTCAGCATACTAGCATCACGCACACATTTCTAGATATTTATTTCGTAACACACAATTCTAGATATTTCAGCATATAAGCATCACACATAAAGTTCTAGATATTCTATTTTGAGGCTTGAAATTCTAGATAGCTCAGACTTTCTATTTTAGAAAGTGACATAAACAATCTGGTATCACAATTAAAGTCAGACTGATGGACAAAGTTCTCTATTCTTTCTTGTCCTGCGCTAAATTTTAAATACTTTCAGATAAG